>JARHVA010004883.1:335000-775000 GCA_037957365.1 Torreya grandis | reverse complement strand
AATACTAGGATAATGGAAAAAGAGAGAAGTGTACCTGAACTTATCTATGAGGCTAAGCCCAAGAAGCTATGTGATGTTGGGTTATACATAGTGAGAACATGTTGTACTATGTAATTCTAAAAAAAGGAAAGTGAAAGTATATTAGTTATTACTAGATATGTTACATCTAAATAAGAACATACAAAGCTAGGTAAAGAGAGAGGAAAGAAGAGAAAGAAATGAATACACCTCACTAAGTAAGTGAACTAATACAAAACCTGTTATGATACTAGGTTATGCTGGGTAATGATGGAAGTATGGTGAACCAAGAGTTATATCGATGAATGAGTTGAGTGCTCAATCCCTTAGAAGTTGGCTCAAGAATTTAAAGGTAGGCCCTTTGGCTCCATCATCGCCAACTATGTGAATTTAATGAAACATGCATGTGCTAATTGATGTCTAGACTATGTGTCCAATCCCTCTAAATAGGTGGCTCAAGAATACAAATGTTATCTAAAAATTTGTCTCCATAATTACCCCATGATGTGAAGCTAAATGAGAAAATATTGGTATAGATGAATGTCATATGAGATGGCTCATGGAGCCCCTGAATGTGCTATGATCTAACAATGTTAGCATGGATAGTCGAATGTAAACTAGAAATTAGGCCATTTGAAAGATGGATATTGGAATTTTATAGAAGCCCCTCCTAAAATTGGAATCAAGGCTTAGGATGCCACTTGAGAACTTAGGTACCTGAGAATCAAACTTGTATGAAAGTTTACTTGAAAGTGAGGCCAAGCACCTATAAATAGAGTAAGGCACGTAACTATTGGGAATGTGTAAGAAAATGTAATAAAATAAAAAAATAGAGAAGGCCCATGTGCCACACACATTACCCCCAATAATTGGTGTCTGGAACACAAATTATAAACTAAAAGATGTATCAACTACCATGTCTAAACTGAAATGGAAACCCTTATACCATGCATGATGCCCCTTGTATCTAGTTTTTTTGAGAAAAATAAGTGCTAAAAACTATTGATTTATGGACTGAACTATATTGTAAAAACTATGATTGAACTCATCTCTCTTCTTGATTCGAAAAAAACTAAATATTCTACTATTTGGACATCACTGGAAACTAGAAACTTTAGATACTAGCATTATAGTCACATTTTTGGCACTATTATCTAGAGCTAAAACTGATGATTGATGTGGATTCTATGTTGTCTACCTAGTCTAATTTGCTTGTGCTGAGTTCTAGATTTTGGACTATACTATTCTGAAACTACTTTTTTGACTATTAAGAGAATTGATCTCTACAACAAAATCCCTATTTATTACCCCCTCTACTAAAGGTAGGAATGAAGACACTATAATGACTACCCTTAGAATAATAAGCCCTAAAGGTGTGTTAATCTATGAAAACATTTGATATAGCATTGATATACATTATCTCAAGATATATCAAAAGTTGTAGAGAGGTTGTTAGATCCATAAGGGTATGCCTATAAAGATATAACAATGTAATAACATGTGCATAAGAGTAAATTGGAATTTTAAATGTTAGTTGTTAGTTATTAGTGGTATGAAGGGATGGAATATGATGTCCATCATGTGATCCAAGAAGCAAGGTAAATGCATGATTAGAATCATGGCATAGTACACAAAGATAAGAAATCAAGTAATAAACATACAAAGTAAGAAGCAAGAAAAATGCAACAGTAACCAGGGTCCAAATAAGCACACAAGTAATAAAATGTATTTTCAAATGCCGTAGACACACAAAATGGGAATAATAAAAGATTAGCACAAGGGCCACAAGCACATAAAAGGCACACATAAAGGACATTGGAAAGTTTCCAAAGGCACACACATATAGACAGGAACAAAGGACATTGGAAAATGTCCTAAAACATAATAAAGAAGCAAAAATGAATTGGAAAATGCAAACACAACTAGAAAATCAAAGCATATAGTTGAAGCATGAAAAGTACTAGAAATATAAACATGCATTTAACTATGGAAAGCAAGAGTATACAAGATATGTAATACAAGACTAATGTATATGTTATGAAATACAAAAGTGTGATATATGCTAATGGATGTCAATGTGATATATGTGTAAGGAAGTAAGGAACATACTACAATAAGATGTCTAGAGTGTATAGTGTAAGAATGACATAATTTGGATGGTGTAGTCATGTAGAGAATGCCCCTAGTGGGTGGATGTATCGATATGTAACTGGAATGTAGAAGTAAGATGCCCCCTTGATGGGTGGAGTTAAGCAATCAAGGATCTGGATACACTACACACACTCAAAGAAGATCAAGTGAAACTTGATAATATAGATAAATCAACAAATAATAGCATAGAATAACATAATGTAAGTCTATCATAATGGTTATCAATATAAAACATAGATGATGCATACAATTGACATGTTTTTTTTATTTTTGAAATATTTTATTATTTTTATATTTTGAAATATTTTAGCTATGTACAATCAAGAAAAAGGAAACTATGTATAATCAATAATAGAAGGAAATGATACTAATCAATGAGTCTTAGATGAGACTCCCTATCATGGTGTCTTGTATCAAAGAGTGGAATCATGTGTGATCATGAAGCATGATAGAAATGATAAGATTGCCTTTGAAAGATGTATATGCTATAAATACTCTAAAATATCTAAAGTAGAAACTGACTGTGGGGACCCTCTATAATTATGAGAAGTGGATGTAGTTGTAGGGCACTTAGGGACCCATCTAGAAGTAGGAGAAAATCACTAAACATGTGATCTATGTGTAGATGCATGAGAAATCAATGAAACTACTCTGGGTGTGAATACTATAGCTAGAAGCTATCTATAATCCTAAAGCTATGGAGGTGTATGAACTCTCTATACTAGTGATGGATATTGTATCTATGTCTAATGATGAATTGGAAAAAAACTAGTGGCAGAGCTAAAACTGGTAATGGAACGAAAAATAGCTTTGGAACTAAAACTTACTCTAAAACTAGAAGTGTTAACTTGTATGTAACTATAATAATTGTGATAACTTGATTAGTTTGAATGATTTTCATGCATCAATATACTATATATGGAACTACTCAAAGTTTGTGTATCCAATGTCGACCAAGTAACATGTCAAAAACTCCTACGCTAGAAACTATAATAAATGAGGTGGTCATGTATGTAAGACCAACCTATAGAGGAATGAGGATCTCACCCAATGTATTTTGACCATGTCCACTGAAACCAATGATAACTATATTTGTTGGAGTAATATCCTTCTATGTATAACCCAAGTCTTATAGTAGTGTCATAATACACATGTTAACATTGGATCCATTATCAATTAGAACATTATGAATGGGATGACCTTGAATAAAAGCTCTAATGAAGAGCACATGATAATATATGTCATCCTCAATAATCTCCTACTCCAAAAAGGATATAGAAGGTTGAACTGGAATGATAGAATGAAAAGTACCAATAATTGAGCTCAATGGATGTGAATTGACTACCAGTGTCCTATATGCAATTGGTGGAGGATGTGCCTGATATACATGATGTACCCCTAATGTGTCCCATGTCTCTAACATGCCATGATGTGTAAATGGATCTAAAAATATTTTGAGTGACTTCTCTTGCATTGGTTTGGTTAGAGGAGGCTCAACTGAAGTGCCTAGATCAATTTGATTGCCATTAATTAGATCTTGTATCTTATGCTTGAGATTAATGCATCTATTTATAGTATGGCTTGGTTCCCTATGATAGTCACAAAATGCATTCTGGTCATATCCCTATAGAAGAGTCTTTTCTAGATCAATTTTTCTAATCGGAGGAAAAGATATGATGTTACATTCTAATAACTAATGTAGTAATCTAGTTGGAGGAACTAAAAAAATTGTAAAAGGTCACCGAGGAGGTGCTGAAAAAGTGACTCTCTATGAGGGCTCTAAAGTCACATTAATTATCTGTTGAGTTGGTCCTTTACTGTCATTGAATTTGACCTTATATGGGGATTTACTATTACTCTTATTAGTTATATCTAGTGCACTTGTGTACTTAAGCTTTCCCATTGAAATGAGTTTGATTTCTCTTTCTTTTAAAGTGTCACACAATTTAGTGAAATAAGAGAAATGTTTGAACATGATTGTCTCATGCAAAACTGACACTGATTTACCATAGGGTTAGTCATCTTAGCCAATATGGTCTTGTATTTGAGAACATACTTAGTAAGAGGTCCATTTTATTTCTATTTTTATTTTGAAATTTGGGCATATAAAACCTTATCACCAATATTGATACTGAAATGTGATAGGAACATGTCAGTAAGAGGATTGAATACATTAATCGACTGATTCGACAGACTATAAAACCATTTTAATGAATAATCCTTGAGGCTCCTCAAAAATAATTTAGTTAATAGCTAGTCATATGATACATAATCCAAACATGTTAGATGAAAGACTCTCAAATGTGTCTCTAGATCACCCTTGCCATCATAAAGAGTGAGCTTAGGTTGTACAAATCTAGGTGGCAAGGGTGTAGTAATTATGTGTCATGCTAAAGGTCTATGCAATAGAGTGAATAAGTATAATGCCTATGTAGATATATTGATACCTTGCTCAATATTTTGCACCTTAGATTGAAGAGATTTAATCTCTTGCACAAGGGCTACCACATCAAGAGATAGGTATGTACTAGCTATAGCTAGTGGCATAGAAGAAGGTTGGGCTGCTATAGGGGGTTGTTATGACATAGTTTCCCTCGTAGTATCATGTACAACTAGTAGCTCTGTAGTTTTATAAGACTCAAAATTTTTTTTGGCCTTCTTTTGTTCCATGCTAGATTTCAAAATGTTAGCATGATCATGGGGCTATTCCTTGAGTCTCTCTCTAAAATTTTATAAAATCAAATCTTTGTTGAGTATAACTTCATTGTCAATAATGGGTAGAAGTGGATCGATAGTCCAATGTGTTAGAACATGATCATCAATATGTGTCTCATCATTATTATTCTCATATTTCTCATTATAAAAATCATTTTCATTGAAAATAGTGTAATCTAGATGTGCAAGATCTATAATAGAGACCTGAGTTGATTGCTTATCCATATGATGGGAAAAATTTGTAGGAAACTAGTTGAATTTAGGAGGGTTTTCACTAAGTCTTGTACTCCATCTCAAAGGAAGAGATGCAATGAGTTTAAATGGAACAAGGAAAATAATTTGGAAAATAACATAATAGATTACATAAAAATAATCTAAATAATGAACTAGAATATGCATAAACTGGATATCGAACTCCATGTATGTAAGGTGATAGCTAAAGGTGAAAAGTAGGGACTAGTATATGAGACTAGGGAGTTTTTAGAAATATTATTTGAAAGATACTATGAACTTTTTACTTTGAAATTGAATTTTTAAGGTAAGTATGCAAGATAAAATTCATAAAATTATGAGAAATTTCTTGCTTGAATGGAACCTAGTAGATGTAATTAGGGTTTTGAGACAAATAATTTTTTTGGAATTACTATGAATTTTTGAAATTTTAAGTGAATTTTTAATTTTGTATTCAATCAAAATTTGCAAAAAAGAAGTGGAATATTACTTCAAAATTACTAGGATTTAGTTGATGCAACTAGGGCTTTGAAATGATTTTTTTTTTAAATTAATGTAATAAGTTGAAAATTTTTCTATAAATTTGTATAATTGAGCTTTAAAATTTTAGGAAAAATCTAAAAATATTTCTAAAATTAGCAATATATTTTAATTAATGGTTTAAAAGTATTTGTATGCAAATAAGACTTAGTATGTGCAATCTAGGGTTTTAGGAATTATTGAAAATATTTCAATTAATTTGTAGTTTTCTGATTTTTAAGTTTAGGAAAAATCAGAAAAATATTGCAAAAAATAAATAAAAATTATCCTTAAGGTTTTAAGGGTTTTTGTACGAAAATTTGAAGTAAGGTTCACCAATGTTTTGCTGAATTTGGGAAAATATAGGTTTAATTTCCTAAATAGTAAAGGGGTCTAGATTAAGGGGAAAATTAGTAAATAAATCTTCCTTAATTAACTTACTAGTTTATTAAATGTAGAATAACTTAATTGATTTATAAAAATAGTAAACAAGGGGATAGAGAGTAAAACTTAGCTGATTTTGGGTTGAGACAGAGGACATAAAAGTTACAAATTATTGATCTAGCTAGGTAGACTTTCAGAAATAGGATCCAAAAGTTTGTTTTCTACCTAGATAGGAGCATTAGAAATGGGACACTTGGAGTTCCAAAAATATAGTCCAAGTTTTGGCATTTTAGTCCTTAGTGTCTGAGCTTTTTGAGCTTCCTAGGTTCTATTCCCCTGCTTTGAGAGACCTTGTGCCTGAAATATTGAGTCATAGTTGTTCATGAAGCTCTATATGTAATTGATTTTGTCTTCAAGGGTCCTAGATATTCTTTATGCTTGATAGGCAGTCTCTAATCCAACTTGAAAATGGGTTAGTGTGTAATATTCACTAAATATGCGATCACATCCTATGTATGGGTATGCTACCTACATACCAATACTCCAAAGAGGGATCAAAGCCAATGTAGTTCTCCTAATCTGAATGTGTATTATGCAATCCTATGTATACAATACAAGTGTATACAAATTTTAATAAGCTTGAGATGACTCATGACTAGTGTGAGAGCTTAAGTAGGCTAGAAATAATAGTGGTTGGCTATATGCAGAGAATATAAAGATTTGCTTGAGTGTGCTTTAGTATATTTGTAGCTTGTGCCCTTTGAATGATTTCCAACTCTTCTAAATGACCTTTGAATGGGCTTTTATAGGGAAACTAGTGATCTTAGATTAGATGAAATCACATTAGGATGATAAGGAAAAAGATGAGGATTAGAGAAAATTTGACCATTTGAGGCTATTGTGGACTTGGATAACAACATTGGAAAGTGGACACCATGGGTCCCAACACTGTAGTCCAACCTATGGCACTATTGTCCAAGGGGAAAGGGACCCTAAGGGATATATTTGTGCCTAGGAGAGGAGTTTTGGACAATAGAGGCTGACTCTAAAAGGCTTCAGATGACTGTGAAATAGTGAAAACATGCCTAAATGGACTATGTAAGTGAGTAAGAGAGACCTATGGTTTGGGTGTCACAAGTCATGCTCAAGTTGTACAAATTGCATTTTAGTATGAATATAGTTTTATATGTGGAGTATGAACAAATATATAGGCCTGAGTTATAATTATTATTTCAGGGATGAAATAACATTATAAGTTACTTGTGGTTTAAGTAACTGGCAATCTAGATAAGTTATTACCTAGATGGTATTTTATATTGAGGACTATTTTTTTTCTCTTTATTTTTTGATATTAAACTAGATGTTATGGATTCATTGCATTTCATTTGATGGAATAAATGAATGTATGTGATATTTCTTTACCTAGCATAATTTTTAGTACCTAAAAGGAAATATTTGAATAAATCTATTATTTTTATATTATTATGTGTTTTTATCATATTTTGCATTCATGACCCTAAATAATCACTGGATAGATTCCACTGGCTTAATTAGCACCATCAATGTAAGATGAGGTGTAATCTAATTGAGTAGTGTATATGAAATTGACTGATCCTAGAGATCATTTATTATTGAAAACTTTAGCCAAAGTAAAGTGTTAATTAAACATTGTCATTTCATATGTTGATATAATTTTTATATTTGTGCGATATTATATTAGAATGAATTTATTTATTGTACATATTATGTATTAGATATCTTCAACACATGATATATTCTCACACCATCATTTTCTACCCATATATGAAGGGAGGTCCATCCCCTTATTTGGGAGATAGTGTGGGGTATCTATGGTCTGTGGTTGGTGTGGAAAAGTGCTCAGATGATGATCTCCCTCTCAGTTGGAGTACTATACTAAGGACTACACTTGAGATTATAGATTGATTCTCGAGTCATGGAGAATTTTCTTCATAGATATTTGTATCATGTTTTAATATTTGAGATAGTATTATGTATTTCATAAAAATGTAACATTTATACATTATACTTCTGCAACAGCGGGTGAATTTTGTATTAGCTATGGCTGAAAGTGTATTATTTCATTTATGATTACATGTAATATTTATTGTTGTTTAGATTTGTTCATGATTGTTATATCTATTCAATCGGAGTTGTTGCTAGAATTCGGATAATGCGAGTGCAATGGAGACGTGATCACACAAGTTGAAGCAAGTGCACACCACATAGATGCTAAAGCAATTTGAAAATAATAAAATAAGAAAAATTATAGAAGACAAAATGGAGAAAACCAAAATATGATTAGCATGAGATGGCCAAAGTGAGGAATACAAATAGGAGAGTACGTAACTCCTCCACAAAAGGTGGACAAGGCACCCCAAGAATAGAATGTAACTCCTCCATGAAAGGTGGTGACAAGGTGCTAAGAATAGAGAAGTAACTCCCATCAAGGGAGTTACTTATGACATTCTTATGACACCTATGACACATCTATGACACACACCTCCACATCAGCTAGCCTATCCCACAAATGTAGGAAAACTCCATGTATGCACAAGAAATACAATTTCCCTAATTAATAAATAGGTAAAAATAAAAACCTACACTAATACCCCCCATAAATGCAGCTTAGGTGGGCAGTGTGGAAATATAAGATGGGTCCTGACAATTAGGCCTGATGAGGTACCCATGTACAAATGCAATCTCCCATAAGATAGAGAAAATGAGAAAACTCGTAGGAAAAAACTTCCCCCCAAAAGAGAGACATGAAAGAAAATAAGAGGCTAGAAGGCCCCCCTAAAGATGATGCTATTGCAGATGTGGACCACACCCCAAGAAGAGCTCATAGATGAATGAACTTACTCTCAGTGAAAGGTTTAGTGAAGATGTCTGTAACCTGCTCTGAAGACTGGTAAAATATCAAGTCAATGACTTGACTATGAATAAGGTCCCGAATGAAATGCATGTGAATCTCTATGTGCTTGGTCCGCTAGTGCTGAACTGGATTCCTAAAAATCTAAATGGTACTCTAGTTGTCACAATAGATGATGTTGGGCTGCTTGATAAAAATGCCAAACTTAGAAAGAATCCCTTAACACCAAATAGCCTTAGTAGTTGCATTAATAGCTCCCCTGTACTCTACCTTCTGTGGATGATATAGAAATAGCATTTTGCTTCTTGCTAGACCAACTGATAAGATTAAAACCTAGAGAGAAACTGTAACTAGAAGTGGACTTGCGAGTCTGTGAATCACCAGCCCAGTCTAAATCTATATATCCAACCAATTCAACCTCTATGCCAAATCTATAATGAATCCCATAGCTATGTGAACCCTATATGTAATGCAAGTTCCTCTTAACTACTTTCTAATGTAGCTCATGGGGTTCCTACATGAATCTAGAGACAAGTCCCACTGTATATGAAATGTCAGGCCTGGTGTGAGTCAAGTAGATGAGACTACCAAAAAGTTGTCAATACCAAGTGGCATCAACCAATGGTGAAGAAAAATCAGCCTCAAGCTTGACTCCTAATAGAAAGGGAGTCGGATATGGCTTGCAATCAGCCATGTAAAACTGAGCCAATAAGTCAAGAGCATACTTAGGCTATGCAAGAGAAATCCCTGAATCTGACTATGAGCTCTCGATGCCAAGGATGTAGTACAACCAACCCAAGTCTATCATGTCAAATATATCCTAAAGAGATGCCTTCACCACTTCAATAGCCGATGAAGAACTCTCGGTGATCAAAAGGTCATCAACATATAGAACCAAAATCAAGAGTGAATCATCCTGTCACAAGAAGTAGACATTGGGATCAGAATGGCACCTGTGAAACCTACTATGAGAAGGAAGGAATCCATCTTGGCATACCAAGCCTGAGGGGCCTATTTGAGGCCATAGATAGATTTCCTAAGTTTGCATACTAAGGAATAATCCTAAACAAATCCTAGCGGCTGCTCCATGTAGATCTCCTCCTCTAGGTCTTCATGAAGAATGGCACTCTTCACATCCATCTGATGCACATCCAAACCATGTGCTGTGGTAATAGCCAAGGTGAGTTAGATAGAAGTCATCTTTGTAATGGGTGTAAAGGTATCTGAGTAGTCAATGCTTGCCACCTGTGAGAAACCCTTGGCGACCAATCGCACCTTGTACTTATCAACCGACCCATCTTCTGCAAACTTGGTCTGATATATCCACCTACATCAAACCATTTTTCTTCCCTTAGGAAGTGAAGTCAAATCCCATGTGTGATTTTTGATTAAGGAAGAATATTCTTCCTCTATAGCATTATCCCACTTAGGTACCCCTGATGCCTCTTGAAAAGTCTATGGATATGAAATTGAAGCAAACAAGGCATGTGGATCTCTCTGAAAATCCCCCTAGTACATCTATCACCTGCGGGATCTCCTAACCAAGTGCTAGCACTCTCAAGTTTCTATCTAGCCCAAAGTGGCCCAGAAGTGGGTGAGTCAGGTGCTAACTCCTCATCCTCTAACTAACTAGAGGTGGATGACACTACTTCACTATCCTCACTGTCTGAACTCAAAGAAGAAGAAGATGTCCCTGGCTCAAGAACCTGTTGTGGCTGATCTGAATCTGATGAGGAATCATCATGAAGAAGTAAATACAATGAGGCAAAAGAAGTGTCAAGTGTTGAGTCTCTAGGACTCTCCTAAAAATGGACACTTCTCTTGATGAATAACTCATGAGTGACTGGATCTAGAAGGTGATATCCCTTAATACCATCCAAATATCCTACAAAGATGCAAGGCTTGGATTGAAATTCCATAGCTTTGCATTTCTTCTTTGAAATGTGGGTCATGGCTAGGGATTCAAAAACTCTAAGGTGCTCAACATTAGGTTTCCTTTCATGCCAAGCTTCAAAGGGTGTTATCCCTTTCAAAGCTTTATGAAGAACCCTGTTTTGAATGTAGCAAGCACAATTGATAGCTTCGGCCCAGTAATGTGGTGCTAGGGATTTGGAGTGAATCATATAGCTACCCATCTCTTTCAAGAACCTATTATTGTATTCTGAAACCCCATTTTGTGAAGGACTGTAGGTGATTGTGCACTGCAAATCAATCCCCTATGTGGTGCAAAACTGCTCAAACTTGATGCTGACATACTCCCCTCCATTATCAATTTGAAGAACCTTGATGGATTTTTCACTCTATTTCTCAACAAGAGCCTTGAAGTCTAGAAAATTTTTAAACACTTCAGACTTTCGTTTGAGAAAATATATCCAAGTGTACCTAGAGAAATCATCAATGAAAGTGAGGATGTACTTGGCCCTTGTGAAAGATGGTTTGGGAAAGGGTCCTAATACATCACTGTGGACTAACTCCAAAGGTTGTGAAGCCCTCCAAGCTTTGCCTTTGTCAAATTTTGCTTCGGGATGCTTCCCAAGGGATCACCCCTCGCAAAGTCCTTTTGAGAATTGGACACGAGGCAAGCCAATGACCATGTCATTTTTGCAAAGTTTCTCAAGATAGCGGTAGTTAAGGTGGCCAAACTGCTCATGCTATAATTTGCTAACTCCATCTGAATGAGTCAACAATGTTATTGGAGAATAATCTGATGTAAAATGTGAGAAGGTGTATAACCTAGCTTGGTGATCTGCCCTACCCACTGCCACTGTAGTATTACTATCCAACTCCCTGATAGACACTGAATCTAGTGAAAACTCAACTCTCATGCCCTGACCAATGTGAGTGATTTGGTACACTGATAAGAGATTGGTTGAAAGAGAAGGAACACTTAGAACATTATTGAATGTTCCTCCTTCCATTTCAACTGACCCTCTCCCTACAATGGAAACTGATGTGTCATCACCCAAACTAATTAAAGTCATGCTACAAGGCTCTAAAGATGAAAAATCAACTAGTGAAGAGCCCATGTGGTGAGAAGCACCCGAGTCTATGACCCATGAAGATGTAGAAGCTGCAGTTGCTATAAGGGCCTTGCCCTTTTCTTTCTCCTTACCCTTGCCTTTTGCCTTGGTAGAATCTTGGGTAGAATTTTGCTTGATGGACTCTGGAACACCTATGTTGTTCTTCTCTAGAAGATGAGTTAGGTGGTCTATTTGTTTCTTCATGCACTTGTGTTCATCATGCCTTGTATTTTTACAATAGGCACACTTAACCTTCTCCTTCTTAGGTTTAGCATTGGAAGAGGAAGTCTCAGTGTTGTTTTTGGTAGGATTGGTGTTTTCTTTCTTCTTCTCCTGGTCCTTGTTCTTTTTCTTCTTCTCCTTTGTTGAAGTCTTATCCTTACCATTTCCAGCTATCAAGGCTTGGGGTTGAGTAGACTTCATTGTGCCCATCTGAATTAGCTTATCTTGCTCCCTAGTCAAGTTGGTAATGAATGAATCCAAAGAAGGCATTTTCCATGTAGTGCCAAGGGCACTTTTTGTGGCATGGAAAGTGGAGACAAAGACTGAATAACTTGGACTTAACTTTGTGAGAATGGAAAGTATGAGCTGATCATCTTTCTCCTCTATCCCACACTCTTTCAATTACAATCTAAGGGCCTTAAACTTAGTGAAGAAGTCCTGTAGGGTGTCAAAGTTGCAAGGACTTAGACTTATGAGTTTGTTTTCGAGCTCATGACCTCTCATCTCATCAAGCTTCCCAAACAACTTTTCTAAGGTGTCCCATATGTCATTAGGAGTCTAAGAGGATTATAGATGGAAGAGAAGTTCTAGAGACACAGACAAGCTCAGTAATCCAAATGCTTCATCACTACAGTTGTACCACTTAACCTTTTCAGCATCAGTGTTGGGTTCTATTTCAGTACCCATGGTGATCCTATACAACCCTTTACTTCTAAGAATGATTGACATTTTAACCTTCCATTCATGAGAGTTGAAGGGTGTTAGGGGTTTATGTTGATAAGAATCCATTTTTAGCTGAATTTAGGTGAAGTTGTGTTGATTGCAAGTTGTGAATTTATGCATAAAGGAGAATGAAAGCAAAGTTTTACAAGTTGTGGAAAGCAATCACACCCCCTCCCCTGAAATATTGATCCCCCTACAAATATGCAAGTGCACACTCAAAAGACATCGAACTTAGACGAAAATGCATCTTAGAGCAATCAATGCAAGACTAAAGCAAATAGGACGTCGGACTCAGCCAAAAATGCGTCCCAGGAGACCCAAATTTTGGCACTTTATAAACTAGTGGATTTTTGACAATTAACAATTATACACTGTGGAAAATTGAATTACAAACACTTATAAAAAAAATGGTACCCAAAACTGAGCTACCATTTGCAAGATATTAAAGGTATAATTTTTTTGTAAACTAGTGTTTTTGCAAAAAAAAAGGCACTAAAACATTAAAAAAAATGCCTGTTATGGGAGAGAAAGTGGCCTTCCAACCACTCATTAGATTTGACACAGAATGAGAAATCCAAAGGAGGTTTGTGTGAGGGGGAATTGGCCTCCCACCAACCTGGGCCTCACCCTTCATCTTCGTAGGTCAAAGATACAAGTTTTAATTCAAACCCCCAAAATTACCAAAATGTCTAAAAACCTTAATACTCAGTCAAATTGATTGATTTTTGTTTTGACAAATCAATTTTCACTAAAAATCTTCAATTAAAGATAGAATGGATAGAATGACAAAGTGATTAAAGGTCCACATGGGACGCCAAACAAGAGGAAGGTGCCTTTTTTAAGAAAATACAGTAGTCCAGATTTGCAGCAGAAAAGACAAACAAAATCAGACCTGTGCTGAACCGTACGGCTTGTTGAGGCACCTTGCTAGAAGGAAGTAATAGAAGCTTGGTGTGGAAAAATATCTTCACCAAAAAGGGAGGTGTAAAAGCTTGTTTCTAGATAGCAACACAACAGCAAATGGCGTCCAAAAGAAAGGCGCAGTTCTAAAATTATTATTTTTTGCAAAAAAAAAAAAAAAAAGACCTGGGCACCATACAAATGACTGATTTTTGCTTGGAATAGATGGAAAGGATGCTTTAGCTGCTTGGCATGCTAGAAGAAAGGAAGTTGGTGTAGAAGTTGTGAGTGGGCAGCACCTAAAGTGGTAGGTGCCTGGTCTGGGTAGCTTCACCTCTTCTACCAGAAGGTGGTGTCACACAAATAGAAAGCAAATAGAATGCAAAGACTCCTTTTTTTTTCTCTTCTTGTAGAATGACAAAACTAGAATTCCTTCACCTTGCTGAAGAAAACCATAGATGTAGACAAAATGTCTTGGCAAATGCTAACTCAGAAGTAAATTTTTAAATAAGTTCCGTATGGATTTGCATGAGTTTTCAAAAAACTCTACCAAAGCTCTCAAATGCAATGGTTTTTTTTTTAAAAACTACTAAGAAAGCAAAGTAAGAATTTTAGAATAGCATAACCAGACACACAATTACCGGGGTGGCTCTGATACCATATTGGAGTTGTTGCCAGAATCTGAATAATGCGAGTGCAATGGAGACGTGATCACACAAGTTGAAGCAAGTGCACACCACATAGATGCTAAAGCAATTTGAAAATAATACAATAATAGAAATTGCACAAGATAAAATGGAGAAAACCAAAATTTGATTAGCATGAGATGGCCAAAGTGAGGAATACAAATAGGAGAGTATGTAACTCCTCCACAAAAGGTAGACAAGGCACCCCAAGAATAGAATGTAACTCCTCCATGAAAGGTGGTGACAAGGTGATAAGAATAGAGAAGTAAATCCCATCAAGGGATTTACTTATGACATTCTTATGACACCTATGACACATCTATGATGCACACCTCCACATAAGCTAGCCTATCCCATAAATGTAGGAAAACTCCATGTATGCACAAGAAATACAATTTACCTAATTAATAAATAGGGAAAAATAAAAACCTACACTAATATATTCATGGTGATTCTTATCTAATTGATTTATCTATAAACCTTTTGGTTAACTAAATGAATGAAATTAGTTAAAGATCACTAATTAAGTTTCTTGTGGTGAAATCTAAATGATGAATATGTGTAATTAATTTTTTTAATTTTTTTTACTATATTTTGGTAAAACCCAGTGGGGTTGTTACATTTTTCCTTATCACCCTAGTAATCCATGTCAAATAACTATTCTAGTGAGGCCATTCCCTTAAGTATACTATTTTTTTTTAGATTTATTACCCCTTCCTCATCTATTTCAAAATCTTCTCTATCATATTCATTAATAATATATTATTCAAATACATTTGTGTTGGTGATAAAGTTGATGATATGCTAATCATCATTGAATACATAAAAGTTACAAATATTGTTGAGAATGAAAAGAGTACAAACTAACTCCATAGAAAACCCTCTTAATTTGGAGTCATATATAGGTTCTAGGTACTCATAGTTGTTTCCAATGCATCTATCACATAATTTAGTCTATTAGAGAATGTTTGAATGTTGAATGCATCAAAATACTTAATTAATGTACATACTCGGTTGTGGTATATGGATAGGTGTTTGTCATTACAAGAATATTGGATTCTTATTTGTTTGACCACTAGTTCTAAGTCACCAAATACCTTGAGATTCTTGACCTTCTTCTTTAGGAAAATTGGAGACCATAGACTAGTGCCTCGTATTCAACTATATTGTTCATGCAAGTAAATTATAGGCAAAATATAGATAAGTAATATTTTACCTTTAGGTTGATGAGTTATACACCGACACCACTCCCACTCTTAGATTTCTAACTGACAAACTTCAATATTCACAAATGATTTTTCAATTGTACACATCATATTTTGATGAGTCGGTGCTAATAAAACATGATTTTCTTCGTTAATTTTCTTAATGCTAGGTAGGCATGCATCTTGTTTCTCACCTGATAGATCCTTTTTAATCAGGTACTTAGTGGAATAAGTAGGAGTATAGCTATTCATAATGGTGATATTCTCATTACTAAGGTTTGTAAACTCCTCATTTTCATTTATAAGGCTCTCTTTTAGCTTATTGATTTCTGACTCAGCCATACCCAATGTTGACAATAATGGTTTACAACCTTGCTCTAGATTCGCATCCTTATATACTATGGTAGTACTAGAAATTGAAGTTATCTTGGGTACACAAAGTAAATTGTCCTCATCTAGCTGATATAACTACTCAATTTATGAACTTTCTTTCATAGAAAATATGTTGATAGAGAACTTCTTATAGGCCTTTAATTCTTTCTCAAGTGTGTAGATCCTAATATTAGAACACTCAAACAAGATTATATAGTTTTGTTATACTCCATGATCATGTGAGTGTTTTTGGCTCACAATCAATTTTGATATGATTAGGTATGCCTTGCCATGGAAACCACATGTGATAAAAGTCAATTACCATGTAACCATTTAATATTATAGACTAATTTCTAATCATAAGCATGCTATAAGAATCAAGTATATCCACTACCTAAATTCCAATAAAATTTTACACCCTTGGATCATAGGCCAACTACATATGGATATGGTTCAACTCACTAATAACCTTAACATTTGATTTTTCCAATTGAACAACTTTTCTATTCAACTTTGTAGGAGTCAGATCCAACTGCTGGAAAATGGAATAAGTCATGATGTTGTTATAAGAACCTAAATTTACTAAATAATTATGAAAGTTTTTACTAAAAATATGGATTTTTAGGAGGAAAGGAGTTTTAGTCTTCTCTTTCTAAATTGAAATGTGAGCATTAGTTATCCTATTGGCTTCTTTCCATTTACGAGAATATAATTATTTTGGAAACATGTATTTTTGGTTATAAATTTGGAGTGATTTAAACATTATGATGTTGGCCTTAGTTCATTTTAGGTCATCTGCAATGCTATATCCATGTTTACTTTATTCCATTACTTTTTCATTTTATCGGGGTGTAGACTTATTCTTAGTTTGATAATATATGGTAGGTCCTATAGGCAGCAATAGGTTGTTGCTCGAGTTCACATCAAGAAAAACTTGAGTAATTTTTAGAGGAGTAGATGTAGTTAACAAAGTTTCAAACCTTATCCTCAACTAGTATTTTTTCCCCTTTGGAATTGTTTGGATGCATGAACCTCATCTAGGTTGTGCTTTAGTTCATTGTCACCCTCAAAGATCTAAACTAGTAAGTTTCAAAGATTATTGTTGTACCAGGGTTTCATCCACCTTGATTAGAGTTGTTATTATCAAGTGAAAGCACTATCTATAGGTTGTACATATAATTTTGAAATATGTTCAAGGAAAGGGTGAATTTGGCACAATAAATTTTAGCGTGATCAACTATGTTGTGCAACGTACACCAATTGGGCAATGCCAAATCAACTAAGTTCACTATGTTGGAAGCACTATTGTTGTTTTGGTTGTTTTTGTCAAGTGGGATAGGCACACCTCTATTATTTGGCCTCATGTTCCATTACCTTTTGGTTTTATGAAAATTGAAATTTTTATTGGGTGGTGGGTTATTTGTGTTTTGGTTCATGTTTTGAGGCACTTTTTTACACAAATTAACCATATCATTTGTCAACCTTTATACCATTTACTACAAACTTACTACTTCAAGGTTCACGCTAGAATTTTGTTGATTCCTTATTTGTGAATGTAATTTATCCACATGCGAATTAGCATTTAAAAACATAGGGGTAGTAGGATCTACTCAGTCAAGGGCATTATTCATAGGTATTTAATTATTTAGAAATGATGGAATAACCTATTGGTTTCTGGTAGAGACAACATAACTACTAGTATTAAGCATGGCATCAATGTTATTATATGCAATAGGAATAACTTTTTGTTTCTTATCCTATAATTAAACATGATTTAGAGGCACATAAGGTTGATCACTATGCATACAATTCATCAACATTAGATTGTATATTGGATTTGGGCTCACATATAGGGCATCTAGGATCATATTCAACAATAGAGTGTTATGTTAAAGGGCATGGTTGATAAAAGGGATTTGGTTGTAAACACCTGGTTGGCCTAATAATGGTAAAGGGCCAACTACATATCCTTTTGGCACCATCTATTATTTAATGTCAAAAACCTTGTTATAGGCTAAATATAAGGATAAGAGGGTTGTTGGGGTCCATGGATGTCATTGAATCTAAAGACCTTAGGTAGGTTTATATAATAGACGCTTTCATTTGGGTGTAAGATTCTTTTAAACTTTGATAAAAATTATCGAATCATACATTGAAGATATTCATAGGCTCAATTTCCTCCTTATAGGTAGTAGCAAAGTGATGGTATAGGACAATTGGGTTAATGAGTAGCTTGAAGTGATTGATAAACATGATTTGTAAATCATTCTATAGAGTGATAGACATACTTGGTAACCTGAGATACCAAACATAAGTAACCTCTCCCAATAAGTAAGGAAATATGTGGCAAGCCATGTCCTTATGTTGAATTTATATTTAGATCAAGGCATCTCTGAATGCCTGAATGTGATCTTTGGTTGTTTAAATCTTGTTTGGTATGTACTTCAGATAGAATTTGTTAGGATTATTTGAAAATTCATGGACAAGCCTTGGAACATTCATAGAGTATCTGTCTCTACCAACCCAATTATAATTAGCCTCCATTGGTGGGTTCTGAAGGGAAAAAATGGGTTAATAAAAGAAACTGTAATTATAGGTGAGCTACTAGCTTAGTGTATTTATTGAGTTTTGGTTCCCCTTATTTTATTTAGGTTTTTTATGCTCAAAAAGTTGTAAAAACTCAAAAAAAACCCTATATATTGATCTCATGGGTATCCATCTAGTTTCCAATTAAGATTTCATAATAAATGAACATGGGTAACACCCCTAAGTGTTCAAATTTTAATTTTTCCCTTAGAAATTTTAGTTTTATGTTTTTTAGACTACTAGGCCCTCCTTCTAGAGCTAATATTGTTAACATGTTTTTTAGCTTGCACCAACCTTCTAGGAAATTCTTTTGACTTACCTCTCTCGAAATGAGATTTGTAAAAGTCTTCCCAAGGATTATATCTACCTTGTCTAAGTGCATTGATCTTCACTTAGTGGCCCATTGTGACCATTCCATTTTAATGGGTCTAGTGGTAAGTAGCACAAAATTAAATTAAATGGGTTTTAAGTACTTCAAAAATGTAAAAGGTAACATGGTTTTATCATTTTGTTTCATTATTTTTTGTGTAGGTACTGAGAATAGATAAACAAACATTCAATTAAGTGTTTCCCCATTAAAAATTAACATTATTAGGGTTTTATTTAGTGTGTTTATGGTTGATTTTGGTGTTTGTTTATTCCATGTTTATTCTTGTGTTTCCCAATAAAGATAAATATTCATTCATATTGCATTTATTCAAACCCTAAATTAATAACTTGATTAAAAAATGATAAAAGAGAGGGGAAAGGGAAAGAGAATAAAAGCTTTAAAGAATGGTGAAAATTTTGGTTTCATGATCATATGAGTTTGATAAACTAGAATACAATTTAATTAGCATAAAAAAAATCAAATTCACGGCCAATGTAAGCTTCTAAGAAGAAAAAATGAATAAATAACAACCACCACCATATACACATTCAAATGGAAGCAAATAATCCCATGTCTTGTATTAACCATGAATACATCATTTGATAATCAAATACAAAGTCTATTTCAATCATTCCCTGAATATTTTTCTATCATAAATATAAGAAGAGTTGAGGGAGTGAAAATAAAGTAAAAATATAAAAAATTAAAAGAGGTTAGCACTAAATTTATTATGTGGAGAAGAAAAGCCAACCCTTTGGCAATATAAATGAATCAATATATAGAAAATCAATCTTTTGGGGATATTTACCTCAAAAATTATCACCAACCACCATTAATTCCCCATCTACATCCATCTCTTTCATTTCCCTCCAATCTTATCAATTTCACTATTCACAAGCCTGCACAAGATCAAAAATGAAGTTAAGACAAGTAATGAAAAGAAATGAATAATAAGAAGCATACTAAAACACAAACATATTTTAAACAAGGTAAAACTATGAAAAATTTAAGGTACCATCATGTCTAAGATAGATTCACCTCTCTGATAAATTAAACATTTTGAGTTTATAGACTTGAGCAAGAAGTTATGGTCAAAACCCCAAAAATAACCCCAAAACTGGCCTAGTAGACCAAATTGAGATTTTAGGCTTGACAAGTAAGGTTAATATTGCATTAAAAAATAGAAATCCTAGTGCTAATCAATTTTTATAATCCCTAATAGCACTAGGGGAACTTTTAATCATGTTTATAGACATGATCAAGACTTAGTTTATTTATTACAACTAGGAAAAATTGGCAGGAGAATAAAATTTCAAATGGAAGGGGGCACAAGACCTAATCGGGTATAAGACCCTTAATTTGCACTTTTTTATGTTAGAGGGCACAATTATTATTAAATCTAGGATTTGAACCCTTATTATCAAAGAGATGGTAGGACCTAAGTCTTGATGACCTAATAAGGGCTTGGGCCCCAATTAACATAGCAAAGGATATTGAGGATGGTCCCTAGGCTAATCAAGGAACCACCTCTTGATTAGTACTATGTATGATCTCATAAAAACCCCAATATAAACCCAAGACCAAAATGAGGTTCATAACCCCAAAACACACTATGCATCCACTCTCAACCATGTCAAATATTTTAATCTAATTACTATTGAGCTCATCCCCTCTAGAATCCTGATGACCTAGTTAGGGTTTGAAGCCTAAATAAAACTACAAAACCACTGTAAGAACTATTTAAGGAATAATCTATGATTAACAAAGCAAAATGACCTTATTTCTCTCCTAAACCTAATTAAGGTCTTAAACCCTAATTAGAACCAGGGACCCTTAATGCTCAACCTTAGAGACCTATTTAGACAAAAAAGTCTATAACACTAACTTGATATGAAAATAACCCTTGAAACCTTATCAGTCTTTGAAGCTCAATTAGGTCTAGGATACTTAGATATTTTTGAACAAGACCCAATCTCATGAAAAAACCCTATTAGCTAAAAGAATAAACAAAGAATTCTCTTGTAGAATTAATCAAGAATTGAATTCCTAATTATATCTAGGGACTTAGAAAAATTTCAATCATGCTCATCCAGACCTATTTGGAAATTTAATCAAAATTTTCACCTAACTTAGCGAGATTCTACAAGTACAAAATGGAGGTCAAAAAGTTATTTCAGGGAGAAGTGCAAAACATAAAACTTACTCATATGATCTTGATAAATAAGATGGGACAATTTTTAGAGTCACATAGGGATTAGAAATCAAAGTTCCCCTGGATTAGACTAAGAGGCCTGAGGAAGTTAGAGAACAACTACTTCAAAGACCCTACAAGTGGGACACGTGCCTTAAAAATGCATTTTTGATCAAAGAGTAAAACATGAAACTTATCTAAAGGAGTAGGGTCAATATGATGGGATAGGTCATAGAGGAATAATAGGAACATAAATAAAAATTACCCCTAAATTAACTACATAGAGATGAGATAGCAAGTAGGTAAAATTACCACACATGTATAGGTCAAGCAAGACTATGCTTCAGGGCCAAGTGTTATACATGTAAATTTATTTATCAAACCTAGTCATCATAATGGGGTAGGTTTTGTGAGCTTTAAGGGCATAAAAATCAATATGGCCTCTAAGAGAAAGCTAAGAGACATAAGGAATCCAGGCTTCAAATTTAAATTGGAAGGTCAAAACTTTGCCTTCATGTTGAGTGTTATAGATTAATTTTTATTACATAGACATGGTATTTCCAATAGTGATGGTTTTATGTCATAGTTTTAAAAGCAAAATAAGACAAAATACCAATAAAATTAAGAGTGCTAAAACCAATGATGCATGAGCACAAGTGATATCAAAGAAAAAAGGAAAAAGGAGGTTCATTAATTCTTAAAATAATTAAGGCATGTTGTGCAAGAAACAACACTAGTCTTGGTGTTAAATCCTATTAAAAACACATTATATCTAGGTAATTATCTTGAGGGAATCATCAACATATCAGACATATACAAACTATTTGGATTAATGATGATAGGAAGAGTAGTGAATAAATAAGATGTTTATGACATACCAATATATTTCACATACCTAGGAGGGTCATAAAGTAAGACTAACATCCATGTAGTGGTGATAAAGAGAGGAGATATGGAGTGAAATAACTAAGGTTAATGATAGTAATTTTTATTCTATGTAGGATATACTATGGGTATAGTATAAAAACCCTCTTTCTACATTAGAATGACACAATAATTATTGTGAAGAGAAGTGAGAACTACACATGTGACCAATACATATTAGGTGAAGCATTCTACTAGATAGATTGGATCTATTGATATGGTAGTGGAGGGATCACATTCATGATGTTCATTCTTTCCTAGACCTATATTAAAATCCTTAAACTATTATTTAAAGAACTTTTTAGAGTAGTAGATTATCTATACCTTTCGATAGATACTTCCTTAGTGTCAAAGTATCAAAGGAGGGGGCATACCCAACACCATGAATTTAGATATGATGTGTGAATATAATACATCAAAAGAACATACATGAAAAAATTTATGGATAAATGATGTATAAGTGATGAAACATATTAATGACATGAAATTATATGGTTGTGATGGTTTATACATGCACCTAAGTTAGCTAGTCCTAGCTTAGAGAGGAAGTAGGGTCTAACTAGTGGTAAGAGTAGTACTTATTATAGAAACAATAATACCAGTAACTATAACTCTAGTATTAGGAAAACATCATTAGGAATCCAAGATAAAATATATATCTTATGCCAATATGCTATCACTAGAGAGATAATGAACACCATTAGTCATATGAGGTTCATCTAGAGTGGTCTCTCCTCTTGAAGTAGGTAAGTGTAGGTGTAGTATCGATCTAGAATGCACCATAATTGAGTAAAATGTTTCTTGAAGTGGTTCATGAGTTATAAAAACATGACTAGGGGAGAAACTCCTTGACATTCTAATATTTGCACACCCACATATCAAATATTGATAGATTGATAATAGAGTAGTGACATAGATATGGAAGTAAAAATTAGACTAATTTTAAAAGAGGAAATCTATTATTTAATGGTAGAGAGAGGAATATCCCTAGTTTAGTAACAGGACTTAGGAGCTCTTTAGGTGAGGATAAACATCCTAGATTAAAGGTATAAGTTAGTTCCATAAAAGAAGAGATCAAGGTTAGTACCTTAGGGAGTTGTATAATTATTTATAAGATGAATAGATATAATTCCAAGTCATAATTTAACCTAGGGTTTTATTTATATATCCACATGTGTGGAAAATTTGGGGTTTATATATTTAAAATATCATGAATCCATATGATGTACATAATTTTACCTAATTTTTCATAAAACAAATATATGTTTATGTGATTATATATGTGTAAAAATATAAATTTTATAATGCTAAATATGTAAAATATTAAAATTTTATCATTTTAAAAAATTGATAAATATATAATGTTTTTATTTTTGGAAAACTCTAAGAAGTGATATACTTAGATTGTAAATGGATACATGCATGTTATGTTAACTATTTGATAGTGAAAACCAAAATAAGAGGTAAATTTATAGGCTTGGTATTAGGCATATAATTAAAAACAAAATATAGAAAGATCCACTATAAGTGGGCAATGGTGCAATGTGTTCTAGTTTGTTGACTTCATACTTATCCTAGTTGACCATGACATATTGTAGACAAAAAAATAAAGAAAGTTAAACTATGAAAATGAAAAATTATAGGTAGAAGTAGAAGATAATACTATATAGGTCCATTATAAATGGATATTTGTGTAATACACTCAAGTCTATTGACCATGGAATTGTGGCACTTGAGTGTGTGTAAAGATTGATCAGTGTATCTTCTACACCTATATATGTTGAGTACTCTAATATATGACAGTTAGGGTTTAGTCATGTTGAAATCATTATTTTTCTTATCTTTGAAACCCTTATGTAAATTTTATAGATTATAAACCTACAAGAATAACATGTTAGTTTAATGGGTCAAACTGACCTCAACCACCCCCTTGATGATTGACCATTGCTTACATAGCCAATATTCCAAGGAGAGAAATCAAGCCCAAGTAGTTTTCCCACTTAGAGTGAATATTAAATTATGCTCCTTTTAATATGTTTATGTACCTATAAGATGTATTTTATATTTGGAAATGATAGATATTGATTTTATTGTAAGGTATTTTGACTTGTCTTATCGATGCTCCTTGTGAGTCATTCAAAATTTAGGGATAAAAGTGTATATTTTCTCAATGTCCATAAGTATATATGATTGAAAAATGTGAATAGAAAATGGAGTTAAAAAATTAATATTGTCATGTATTTACAAGTGAATATTTCATCATTTTATTTTATCTAATCATGTGAATATGTAGGAATACCCAAAAGGATGTTTTGAAATCATTAACAATTCATTATTCGGCATGCGACACAACTAGTGTAAATCGATGGGTGCATTACGCCTCTATCCACCAAGTGTGGAACTAACCAAAAGGATTAAATACATTTTTACTATGTTGAATATAGTTTTAGGGTGATTTTATATATCTTTATCATTTAAAATTTAATTTTACGTATAATATTAATAGTAAGCAAAGGGTTAAGCCCACATATAGATAAATGGCTTAGAGAAATGGTGAATAAGTGTCATGTATCTATGTATAATTCATGTGGTTTAGAATTTATAAATAATTAGAACTTTTAAGTACCTATGACAAAATTTATGTCTCTAACCCCCCTCCCCCTACTTTAATTCTAGAAATAAATTTTCTAGATCAAAGGAGAAAGAGTTGAAACTCAGTGTGTATTACAAACTTTGTCTTTGAGAAGATAATTAAATTGTGTAGGGCAATTAAATTTATAAAAACTTAAAAACAATCATGAAGTAGTCTTTGTTTCCTTGTAAATTTTAAAATATTAACTTTGATATTTTAAAAATAAGAAAAGGTACAAGGGAGGAGTACACCTATGTATAGGTGAAACCAATTTGCACTATAATCTGTAATTGACAATGAATAACTATTCCCCATTATTGAAGAACTTGAGTAATTTGAACCAATGTAAATTTGAGAGTAAGCAAGTCCTAATTTTGAATAGATAATAAATCTATTTATTTTTAAATATGCATTATTCCAACTTTAATGAATATAGAAACAATACCTAATGCACTAATCTAGAAAGGTGGAACCATACTGGGTTGAATAAAAGTGATTGTAAGGCCATCGAGTATCACTATACATGAACATACATAATTTTTATATATTATAATCACACCACTTTAAATGGATACAAATTCTAAATTCTCATGATTGAAAGAGAATGAAGAGTATTCATGCCCCATCATGGTTGTATTGCTAATAAAATATTATTTGGAATGAATATTTTTTTTTCACTTTTAAAATTTGAAATTTTTAACCTTTAATACATTGAAACTATCAATTTTGAAACTTTGAATAATATTTAACATTAATGATCATCATTAACCCTTTTATTATGTTCCAATGATATATAATGGTATGCATCTATATGCTCAATTATGATTTTATTTACAACCTATAAATTTTGAATTTTGAATTGATTTGCATATGCCCATGGATATGCATTCAAGTGTGTATAATTGTATACTTTGAGTATTTCAAAAGTGATTTAATATGTGTTTCATATTACTTTGAATGTGTATTAATGCGATAATACGTCATATGTTTTATTTATGAATCACTTTGAATCTTTGAAACCATATATTCTTCTTATAAAATATTATTTTGCACGAGTTTAAATCTTTGAAAGCCTATAATCTATAGTTTTAACCTATTATTATTATATATGAACCTTATTTTTCCTAAATATTCTCATGGAAGTTTGGATCTCTAAGATAAGCCCCCTTTAATTCTACTGCTTATGAGATGAGGGATATTGCTTACAAGTCACTCTTCTCAAAATATGAGTTAACTATATCATGATAAAGATATTATCATATAGTATTATGTCATCATATTGGATATTATATTATCATATAAAATTACATTTTCATTTAACCATGTATGTAACATATTGAATGCAAAGGCATACATAGTGCCATGTCTAGAAACATATATCATTGAATCATGCAGTAAGTAGAATATGCCCTATAAGTGCATGATGTAAATCATGGTACCACTAATCAATATTATAAAAAAAATAATAACAAAACACAATAATGTCACATAATAATTCAAAATTTCACACACAAAGGACAATTTCAAATGTCACACAAATAAATATTACATGCATAAGGCCAAGGGCCACAAGCAATAGACATGTTCAAATTTCACACATACCAAAAAATGATCTCAAAGAGATGCTAATTTATTTTTCACATAAGGTCCAAGGGCCACACAAATTAGTAATTAAATTTAATCCCATTATAAAATAAATTTAAAAGCATCGAAAGAGCATAGAATAAGTAAAAATTAGTCTATTCTATCCATATGTAAAAAATGTAATATTATATAAAACTACCATATCCATGTAGCACAATTAAAATATGAGTGATTTAGAAAGATAATTTTAATATATAGATCTTAACATTACATAATAGGTCATATATAAATATAACTTGTCATAGTGTAACTTGTATAATTTAAATACCTATAACATATACATGGCCACTAGGTAAAAGATAAGTCCAACATATAATAATGCATATGTAATATATGTCCCATATCACACTCATAAACATCATGAAATTAATGTTTGTATAGAAAAAAATGTGTTTTATATGAACATATATGATACATAACACATGTAAAGAAGTAATTAACATCACATGTCATTTGTAGGTCCTGGTCATTTATTTTTTGAAAATATTTTAAATATTTTTGTATATTTACAATATTTGATTTTTTTTATATTTTTGATTTTATGTATAATATTGGAATAATAAAATCATGTTAATAGGGTTATTAATATTATTCCCTTCGAATGTATCTGGATGGTAATCTCATATACCTAACTTTCCAAAAACCACAAATAAAGCCCAACGAATTGGGCTTTAACTTGCCTTTAGTTTATTTGTATACTTTAACATTATTTTGATTTTCCTTTAATATGAGATCCCAAATATAAAATTAATGATTATGAACCTTATATTCATATGTAAATTCTATGCAATATTGATATACTTTTAGGTTCTCAATGTCTTTAGTACACTTTACATCAAGCATTTATACTCAATACAATCATTTTTTCCAATACTAATTATATTTGATGATATATTTTAGAGAGACCCATAAAGAAAGAATTTCAATATGTAGTGGTAGTACTAATTATTTGATATAAATAAGAGAATATGGTGTAACCTTTTTTTTTTAAATTCACACTTATGGTATATGCCCAAAATGTATAGATAATCTAATTCTGTCAAATCTATGTCATATTTTATGACAATTTTGATTTAGAATTTTACTAATGTCTTATTTTTATTTTATACTTTCTTGTTGCCTTCCGGGTAATAAGGAGTCAAGATTTTTTTTTTAAAAAGTTAGCATAAAATTACGTAACCATTTATTTTTGAAATGCAATCCATTATTTTAAAAGATAGTTTATGCTAATCTAAACCATGCAATGATAAGTGTCATTAAGAAGGTACAAATATCCTCTCCCATAATATATTGTAAAGGTATGGTCTCAACCCATTTAAAAAATATTCCATAGTAGTAATAATGAACTTGTGACCATCTAATGATTTAAAATTTATCTTTTCGATCAAATCTAATCCCTAGAGGGCAATGACCAAGGTGAAATAATGGGTTACAATTCATATGATGGACCATGATTAAGGTTCTTATACTTTTGGCATTGTGGACAAAGTTTTCCATGTTAATGGAATTATTGATCTATTGTATGACAACAATAACCCTATCATAATAATATATGACATGGATTTACCACTAAAATTTTCACCACATTCACTATCATGTACTTACAATATGGCATTTTTAGCTTCTTCACAATTTAAGCATCAGAGTAGCTTCCTATCAAATTCTATTTTGAAAAAGAATACTATGATTAGAACACAACACATTTACTTACATTGAAATTTATGCTTTTATTATGTTTGGAATTTTATGGGATAAGATCGTTATATATATATATATATATATATATATATATATATATATATATATATATATATATATATATATATATATATATATATATATATATATATATATATACCATTTAAAATTTACTATTATGAAAGTGACTGCCATGTCTCCTATAGAATTTAAAACTATTGTAGTAACTAACTAATGCCTTAATTGGTGAGTATTAAAAATCATGTGATCATCATTGATGTCAATAAGGCTCATTGAATTTGTAGTATATATTGCATTGGTATGTATATTATCCTAATGGGGTACATTTTCTATTGAAAATGTGTGGAAGTGCCTTGTTAGGAATTGTACCATTTCTTTATATGGAATTGAATTTTCCTCTTTAATTTGATAAATATATGAAACATAATTAACTACTAGTTATGAATATCCATATGATTTGAGATATTTTATTTGTAATGTTTGGGAAATGGATAAACCCAATATTATAACCTCATATTGTGTTATATTGTTTGTGCATGAAAATTCAAAGTAAAAGGCAAATGGAAACTATTGACCTTGAGGAGTAACAAAGATTATCCATGCTTCTGCATTGATGGTGAACATTTATTTTTTGAATTACATGATTTAAGTATCATCAATAATGTGATATGTAGTGAATTTTAAATTAAAAAACATCACTAATTAGTGATGTATTCAATAATGGAGTTGTTGATAGATGGTATATGATAATTTTCCCCTTACTCATTTTAAGGATATAAATTTTAAATTAAATTCCATGAGTAGAATTACCCATTTGGTTATGAATATTTATAAATGTGACTTAGACATAAGGAACTTGATTTGGTAAACCTCTATAATAATTTGTGTCTCATTATTAAGTATATAATTTCATAAATTTTATGTCGTAAACACAAGATCTAAAAATAGGTTTTTCCATTAAATTTTATTTTTTCTCATAATCTACTAACATACAATTGATATAAATGGAAAACTCTTTATGTTCATCATAAAGTTATGTGAGTTAAGGAATTAAGACATGATTTATAGTTGATATGTATAATAGTATGGGTCTATCTAGTATTGGTGGCATGAGAATATGATGATTAATTAAATATCATTTGATTTCATTAAAATGGTGTTGATAGATAGTATCCCATTTAAATTTGGTATTTATCTTTAATAATAATGTGGAACATTGTGCATTATCTTATAAGTGGTTTATAAACTTTCTTATTTCTTGAATATTTCCTTAGATAATCCTGTAATTGATTCAGTCCTATTGGGGGAACATATCAATGATAACATTGATATTTTAGGGATAAAATTCAATGCCTCATTGAGAGATGATGTAACCAAGTAATTTTTTGGAACTTAATGCTAAAAACACACTTTTTTGGGTTTAAATGTAATTTAAATTGTTTTAGTATTTAAAATATCTATCGTAAATCAATAGCATGGTCATGTCAATGTTTTTATTTTACAACTAAGTCATCCAAATAATCCTCAATAATATTTTTTATATAATCATGGAAGATATGTTTCATGGCCCTATGATAAGTATTACATGTGATTTTAAACTAAATAGAATTAATACATAACAAAATGTTCCCCATGGTGTGATAAATGATGTTTTTTTCTTAATTTATAGGGTTAATCCAAATTTAGTTGTATATATCAAAAATGTCCATAAATGATAAAATTTCATATTCATCAATAAAATCAACAATCATGTCAATGGTTGGAAAGGTAAATTCATTTTTTGGGAATGATTTTATTAAATAGAAGTAATATGTATAACATAAAGTATCACCATTAGGTTTCGTGACTAGTACTATATTTTAACCCTCTTAGGATAATAAAAAACTCAAATAAAACCAATGTCCAAAAGCCTTTTGATTTATTTTTTGACTAAAAATGCTACTTTGGGATGATTTTTTATTATTTTTTTCTTGAATAAGTTGGCATCTAGGTATAACGCTACGTTATGCATTGAAATTACAAAATCAACTCTAAGCATATGCATATATATAAAAGACCATACACATTATTCTTAGTAATCACATAAAAGTTATTAAAGAGTTTCATCTTCATCCTTGTTTTATAATGATTCTATAATTACTATTCATGGATATTTATCCTTTTAAATATTGATATTATATTATCTCTTCATTAATTATATTTGATTTTTCTTCTATATATGTTGTTGTAGGAATGGTATCTAGACCATCTACACTATCATGTTCAATGACATCTTCAATTTTTCCAAAATATGTTTTGCTTACTTTTGAATGAGGAAAACTATTACATAGGTAGAAGGAAGGTAGGTCCTCATATGTCCCAATGTATTCCAAGAGAGATTTATTGTTACAAAATTCATCTAATGTTGAATTTTATGATTAAGTTGTATCATTTATCATTTCTAGGTATACCATCTATAATGCAGATGTATTATGTACCTCATGTGATAACTCAAGTTATGATTTGATTAAATGTGCATACATAGTGAGTGGTATGGATTTTTTATTATTTTATTTGTGTGATTACTCAAAATAACCAACTCTGTGTTACCCTTTTGGTTAAATTAATTTAATGGGGTTAACAATTCCCTATGTATGTGTACACAATCCTTGTGTTGTATATCTTATTATATTTAAATATTTAAGCTTAAATCCATATTGACTATAATTTATTGATGATGTTATTTGATTAAAATAAAATCTTAGTGTTTATATTAATTTAAACTGATATGTATGTGGTTGCATATGAGGAATGTGATGATCCTTAGGTTGAGTTAAGCATAGTATTTATATGGTTTTTTTAATCTAAAGGGCATGTACAAATGTATCATTAGTGACTAAAATTTAAACATACATATATATTAGAATGAACCATGTTATTATTATGTATCCATGGTCTCCCTAAAATAATATTATAATCAAAGTCACTTGGACTAAGAGTTATATGTAATTCAATTTGTCCAAGTAATTTATATAGGATATTATAAAATCCTAAAATGTTCATGATGAATAAGTGATATCTTATGCATCTATACCTAGTATATTTAAGAAATATTTATTATAAATATTTATTCCTAATTCATTATCAACAAGAACATGTTTGACATATTTATTATACATGAAAACCTAGATATATAATGGTAGATTTTGATCTATGATATGATTTTCATGTAATTATTCTTTTTAAAAATAAATACTTTATTCCATCCATTATATGGAGTTTACAATAAAATAAACATAAGGAAGTTCTACATTACTTGGTATACTTGTGTTGTGTAATGATTTATAAATAACATCCTTATACATTGTTTTTTTTTGAAGAAATTATAATATTGAGATATTATAATGAGTATTATTTCACTAATCCATATTATTATACAATTTTGATGGATATGCATGCTTTCTAGGAGGTGGTGGGGGTTGAGGAGGAACATGTTTACCACCTTTCTTTTGTTGTGATAAATGAGGTATTCATCTACATCTAGTATTGAATGTATGAACATTATAGTATAATATGATCCAAGAAAAAATAGTTAGAACACGATGAACAAGTTGAGTCATGCATTCCCTTTAGTACTTATTGGTGACCACTAGAAGCTCAAATTGGATATTACAAAAAGATGAGTTGATGAAGATGAAAGTTTATACATTATTAATTTTAAATTTTTTATGATTTTTATATATTATTAATTAATATAAATAATGAGTAATATATTAGAAAGGAGGACAATAGGAAATATTAAAAAAAAAGTAAGCAAAGGACATCTACAATGACTTCATACTTTAAAAATATTTAAACAAAGAGGGATGATGAAACCAATCAAGTGTGTATTTGTTTTTTAGGATCTTAGATTTACTAAACCTAGTTTTAAATAGTGGATATGGCTATGAAGACACTCAATACAGAGTATTAAACCATTATTTTAGCTAAACTATCACATCTCTAGGGTATGTTAAGAGTAAATTCCTAGGGATAACTACTTAATAGTGCACTATAATAAAAAATGATTGAAGGCTTTATATGTCTGAAAAATAAACCTTGGGAATTTTTAATATACTATGAGGTATGTGGTAAACTAAAACCCATGAATAGTGTTATCTAATGGCTTGAGTATTATAGTAGTGCCCATCACACCATGACTCAGGTAAAACTAACTACCACTTTTCCCTAAACAACACCTATAATTTTTTAAATTGTTAAAACATAGTTTTTTTTTATTGAAGGTAAAAGTGGGTTTTAAGAGGTACCCTACCCATACAAAAGAACCACTTTAGTGGTCAGTAACATAGAACAAAATATTAACAATCCTAGGAAAAAAACACAACTTCACTTGAAGGACATAACACAAAAATAGTTGATATACAACTTACATTACATAACATAGAAATTTAAATGTGGTTTTTTCCCATTCCTCATAAACCATAGTCCTATCCTCTATCATGATTTAGAATTTATTATCTAAATATCTAACCTTTTTCTTCTTTTTATTCATAGTAGTCACTCCTTTTAGCTTTTTCCTGGGCCTGGTTTCATTTTGATTTGTTTTTGCATTGTTAAAAAATATAGATAACCCTTCCATGCTTTACATTGCAATATTTACCATTACCCTGATGAAACTAACAAGAAGATTAAGTTTATCCTTGAGTTCTCTATTCTCTTACTCCAGTGTATTAATTTTATCTTTTAGAATCTCAATCTAAGTAGCCATTTCCACTTCACTTTCCCTTGTGAAATATCGTCCATCTTTTTTATTGAAGTTATTGACCACTTATTTCAATCTAGAATGATCCTTCATAAACCAAGAAGGAAGGATTTATGAAGTTTTACCTTTTCTTCCAAAAATTCAAGTTTGTTTTGATTTTTAGCTATATCTTTAAAGGATTTAAAATCAAAGTCTACTTGTATGTTATAATGAGGACCCCCTGTTTGTACTCCTACATAGTCATCATTCCATTTATTACATGTAACATTTTATTTTATGCCTTCCATATTTATAGGTAAGTGAGTGTTAATTTGTGTATTCTATTCCTCTATATTATGCTTGTCTATCTCATTTTGAGTATTTTATTCCTTGCCATTATGCTTTTCCATCTCCTTAAGATTAATAATTGTATCTATTTATTGAAAAATCTAATCATTGAAAGAACCCTCTTCATTATTTTTGACCATAATATGATCCTCATTATTCTTAGGTTTAGGTTTGACACTACTTATTAGCATCCATTTAGGAGGCCCAGAGGTAGAGATATTCACATTAACATTCTTGTTTTTAGAAATTGAATACTAAAAAGAGGGATTTTGATCTTGGAAAAAATTATATATGAGGAAAATAACCACATGGTGTAATGGATCTATTTTGTTACCTATTTGAACCTCTTTGACCAAATGTTCTAAGGAATTCAAGATATAAAAAGGAATATTGATAGAATTGTTATGCTAAAGATAATTCAGGAAAAGGAGATAATAGTAATACACCACTCTATATCTACCATCAAGAGTTAAATACCTTATTATTTGCTCTAAAACTTCATCAAATGGAATAGGGAAGTCCTCTCTTTTGAATAATCCTTGAAAAATTATGAGCTTTTCATCACCCATAAGAAATTTGTCCTTTTCCTGCTCGAGGTTCATAGTCAAATTGATTATTTGTTTTGTTTAATTTTAATCCCAATAACCATTTAAATTAGTTCCTCTATGATTTCAATAGAAATGTTCCAGATATTAACCACTTGGTCTACCCAAGTTTTTACAAATTATTGAGAGAGATAAGTTTCATAACCACAAATACGATCTATGAAGTTTTTATACCCTTTATATGTATAATTTGGTAAACCTTAGGATTGTTTCTAATATGGTTCACATTCATTGGTTTCATGTGGTTAAAATTCCCTCCCATGGTTGAATACATATTCAAATAATTTCCTAAACCTGCACTTGAAGGGCTACCAAACTTATTGAACTCACTATTAGTAATATCCTTCAACTGATTACAAAATTGGTTAACTGTATAATGATGAAAAAAATAATACCATTTGTTGATATGATTAAGAATTTTATTATGACTCATCATAATGAAAATGCACATTTCAAAGCTTGGCCTTATGTACCAATTCTTATCATAGTCTGACCCCTTATTGGATTGCTTTTATCCTTGTTGATAATATCATTTATATGATTTCGAAAAACCTCCATTTTATACCAAAATTTGAACTCCTTGGATTCAATCCCTCTATTATCAAATGGATCATTAATAATATTACCTTCTCTATATGTATGCTAAAAAATAAATTTTGTAAAGCCTTTACTTAATTGAGTAATTTCATCTATTATATGTGATATAGACTAGGCAACCAAATTCTTCTTATTGATACAATTAATGATACCGAGAGTGTCCACCTCAATAAAAATTTATTGAAAACCTAACTCAAGAGCCACCTATACCCCCCACAAGGATGATAAAGATTCTATGAAATGATTTGTTTGGAAGCCCATATTTCCTTCATAAGCTGAAATAAGATCCCAATGATGGTCCCAAATAGACCCTCCACCCCCTGAAAGCCCATGGTTTCCTTTAGAAGACCCATGAAAATTTAGTTTCACCCAACTTGGATGAGGAGCCAACCATCTCGCCAATTTTATCAAAGAAAAATAAAGTCAAAATTGAAAAAAAAATGGAAAGCAAAGGGTTGAAAATCAAAGTTCAAGTTCACAAATATATTTTACCTTATTTTTGATATAAAAAATAAATGTTTATTTGACTATATATAGGTGTAAAAAATTAAATATTATAATGATAAAGATATACAATAATCAAGTATTCTAAATTTGAAACATATAGATTTGTTATGTTTGGAAAAAACTAAGAGATATACTTAGCTTATATACATATACCCATTGACTGTTCTGAGTGTTCAATAATGAAAATCAAAAGAATAGGTGACTATGCAAGCTCAATATTAAGCACATAATACAAAATAGGATCTTTAAAAGTCTGATAAAAGTGGACATCAATGTAGGGTAGTATTGTTTGTTGACTTCAGACTTTTTTAAGTTGACCATGAAATAATTTAGATATATATAAATAAAGAAAGATGAAATCTTGAAATGGTAGATTAGAGTAAATAATAGAATATATTTTTGGATAGGTCCGTTAGAGATGGATAGTATCACTAGAGTAGAAGAGGGGAGTGTAATGGGATGAGTTAGCCTCAATCATCCCCTTGATGATTGACCATTGCCAATGTATCTAGTAATCCAAGGATGCAAATAAAACCAACCTATTTCTCCCACCTATAGTGAATTTGAAATTGTGATCCTTTGACTATATGTACTCAACTAGAATATGTCTTTGATACTTGACAATGATATCTCTTTGTTTGATGTAGAGGACGCTTGACTTGGCTTATGGCTTCTCTTTATGAGTGATTCATAATTTGGAGAGAATAGGGAAGATTTTTTGAATGTGTGAAAGTATATATTCTTGAACCAAATAAATATAAAGTAGGTTTATTTAATGGATCTTGATGTGTTTATAGGTGAATATATAACAATTTCCTTTAGGTGACCATGTGAAACATGCAGGAAGACCCAAAAATATGTTTTAAATATTTGAAACTAGCCATAAATCATATTGGTGAGCTGACCTTTGTATAGGTAAATGCATATTATTATCTCCACATACTCTATTGAGACACATTATTGTGATCTACATATATAGTGGGGGCATATTGCATGCCTTCACTTCTTCCACATTACCATGCAATTACATTTGGTGGAAATTATGCCTTAACATATCTTATATATTTTTTGAATCCCTATAATTCTTATATTTTATATTTGGTCATGATTAGCTATATTGATATATTTCAATATTTACAATATTTCAAAATACAAAAAATGAAAATATTCCAAAAACTAAAAAAATCAAGACCCAAGCATGACATGTTGGTTACCTTTAATTATTCATTTATGTTATTTATAGTATGACTAGTAGATTACATAACCTTTTTTAAATGCACATGCATTTCATAGTATATATGAGTGAGATGAAAGATACATAATTTAGAAATGATACATGGATGAAAAGATGCATGACATCCTATACCCTAGGGCCATGCCAATATTTGAAAATTTTCATTCCATAAGTTGCATTGTTATATTTTATATATTTTTATGACCTTCCATTTATCATGTTAAGATTTATTTATTTCTTAAAATTTTATTTTCTCTTTATTATATTCTTCATAATGATATATTCCATGGATAAGATACTTTTCTATATTATGACATTAACATAGGTTGATATTGTAGATAGTTTGGATTGTCCTATGCTTAATTATTTTTATTTCATTTTATATAGGTCAATTATTTATTATGCCTTTATAATTTCTTACTTTCAATATAATTTTACTTGATTGAGTGTAGTGTTGATGTCTCTTTCTTTTTGGCCCTTGGCTTAGTGTTACATTTGATTATGTTTTATGTGTGTCCCTTGAGTTTTTGTGACATTTTATTTTCCATTGTGTGTGGCCCTTGGCCTTGTGTGACATTTGATTATTTGTTTTTGTAGTTATTGGCCCTATGCGACATTTTGTGTTGTTTCATATGATTTTATTATGTGTCATGGCCATCAAAATTTGAGATTATGACATTTATATTTTTTGTGTGTTTTAATATTAATATCATGCAACTTTGATACATTAGTGATGGTTACTATTGTGTGCCTAATTATTATATTTATCTTGACATGACACTTGTATGTCTTATACTACATGTTTCATATGTGATTTGATGATATATTTATTACTCTAATGACATATTCTCTACATGTTAGCACATTATTATAAATGATTACATCTTTTTACATAACATTATGTAATTAACTCTTTTTATTTTGAGATGGGTAATCTACAGGCTACATACCTTACCTCAAAATGGGGGCATATTAGTTTTATTTTCATAGAGATGAAAAAATCCATATATATAAAATTGACTTTTTGGGGCATATTACATGATTTAGAGAGTTCATATTGGCAAAGATTATGGGATATTTTTTTTACAAATTAAAATATATTGGGGATATATACAATACATATACACACATTTTACAGTACAAAATTTACATTTTTTTTTCAAATTTGGGATAAATTAGATATAGATGTATACCACTCTATATCATCTTTGCATTAGTTGGATCATACTATGCATTTCATAGTATATATGAGTGAGATGAAAGATACATAATGAATCTAAGGTTACATGAATCAAAGGTTACATAATGAATCTATAAGTTTGTGTGTAGTTTTTGATTCATGAGCCTAACATAGGCCACCCCTTTCATCTTGAGGTTCAAGATCAATTAAATGTATGGTACAATTGAGATTATATGACCTCAATAGTTGAGGCATTTATTTTCCCAACCCATGACCCTCACCTTAACTAATTTTACTATTGGGGCATGAACACCCCAATTTATCCAAATGTTTCAATAGGAAACCCAATTTTCCATATAATTTAGTGGGAATAATATTTATCTAGTACTTTATCAAGAAGCATCATCTCTAAAAGTATCATAGGGGGCAACATCATTCACCTACTTAGAGGTATACTCCTTAATTATTTTTCTTAAGTTCCTAAATTTTGTATTTCATTTTAGATTTCATTTTCATATATGGAAATTTATTGATGCATGTTTAATCGAGGTTTTATTGGAGCAAGATACACACCCAAAGATAAAGTGTGTTTTACACAATCAAGTACATTTATTTATCCCTTTTAATCTAACATTTTATTTTATTAAATACCCTAATAAAAGGGGGGGATTTTTAGACACTAAATTATACTATTATACACATGGAAATTTCATTATTGACCTAAATTTATCTTACATGACTTGTGTCTACACATATGGCTCATCCACACCATTTTATTGCATCTACATGTTTTCCATGGATTCAACCTTACCTATTTAGTATTATCCACCTAAAATAATTCCATATTATGTGCTTAACATGTTCATTATCATACTTATACTTTATCTAGATCAATAGATTGGTACTCTTTTCTTTCAAACAAGTCTGAAAGATTCATATGATTTTCAAATTTTATAAGTATTCAAATCTAATAAACTAATCCTCATACAAGTAAATATTAATTTACAAAAACACCCTTAAGGGACATTTCATACATTTATCATGTCATTGGCCTAATAATTACCCAAAGATTCCCATAGAAATTGACACTAGGTTACATCCTATCATATCATATAACACTCCTCAAAAGATACATCTATACACTTCTAAAAATTCAAAGGGATTTTCCTATACTTCCTAATTCATCAAACAATCACATGGAGTATGCCCTACCCAAGTATTAATCACTTAAACCAAGCCATTTTTCCATTTTCCAAGTGGAGAAATATATATTATAGGTTGTATTCATTAAAGGATAATCATTAAAAATATACACATAATGAGGATAACTATGTATGCTTTGACTTCCCTCTTTGAAGTATTCAATATGTAGGCAATGTTTAACCATTCATTTAAGAGTGCTTGTGTTATGATCCACACTTATAGTATTTAAAAATAATGTAGAATATAGTGTATATCAACACAACACAAAATATATAGGTGTGCCAAGATGCCCAAATACTCAATATATGCATAAATAGAATAATCACCCTTAAGGTAGGGAAACACCATACAATACTCCTTTAGGAAGGAATAACTCCATAATATATTTATTTATGTAGTTTTATGCACACCAATTAATAATGAGGTATCCTATAACCTTTTAGGATCTTAATGGAGGTAAAATCCACTCTAGGGCATGAGTTTTAGGTATACAATTTTAACAACCAGGTAATGGAATAACATACATGTCATGTAGGTTATTAACTAGGATTATGAATAGATGAATGGTCTCTAAAATAAATTTGAATCTAGATGAGTTACTGACTAGATGGTTGCTAATCTAGAGTGGGTAGATCTCAAAAATAAACTCAAAAATATAGGGAAGGGTAGGTAAGAAAATGGGGACTTTATGGCTTCAAGTATTACCTTTCAAGTTGGATTCTTAGTGGATAAGTGCTTTCAGAACTGATGTCTATTGATAGAAATTGTTGCACAACATAGATAAACATGGTCAAATAGTTTAGGATAGTTTGATAAAGGAAACTCATAGGTATAAATCAAATGTTTCTCCTTTTAGAGTAGATTTTGTACACCCTTACTCATAAGATTATGATTCAGACTAAGGAGGTATTTGAGATAGCTTTTGCACATACACATAAGACTATATTTGAAAACACCTCTACACACTAAGAAAAATGAAATAGTCAACTTACTTAAAAATGATCAATATAATTTCTAATTATTTAATAGATTTTGGACATCTAAAACTAGCATTTTAATCATAACAAGAAATATTTCCTTAAAATTATTGCACACTAAGAATTACTGAATCAAACAACTAAAGAAATATTAAACTTAATTACACAAATCCTAGAGAGAAAATCCACAAACACATTCACTAACAATCAAAAAATGATTCTGCTTCTGTATTGAATTTTATGACCCTTTAAAAATGTGTGTTACATATTTTTAAATAGACTTGGGGAGGGGTCACCTCATCTTCCAAGTACATGCAGAATTTGATTACATAGAGTAGTTAGAACCTCAGTACTAACTATAGTTTCAAAATTGTATGTAATGTATATGTTGATATTTTTATCCCAAAAACTTCAAATTTTCAAGTACCCTAAGGGATACCGATTAATTTTTTGTAAAAAATCCTTAAACTGACCCAAAACACTTAATTCTCTAAGCTAGCAAAAACTAGAGATTGGATTGCAATTCACAACTTAAAAACTTGCAAATTGATTCCCAACATCCACTTCTCGTAATACATTAGCTAGAAATAAATCAGATATCTAGGTGAAATTTGAAACTTACAAACTTGAAAATTACATCCAAACCTCTACTTCCTGCTAGACACGTAGCCGACAGAAATTAAAACCTCACTCGTAATTTGCAACTTGAAAAGTTATAAATTACAAGTGGAGTTCCACTTACCCAAAACATATACCTTATAGAAACCAATGATTGGAATATAATTTTTAATTTATAAACTTGAAAATTACTTCCCAACCTCTTCTTCCTACATAACACTCTAACTAAAATCCAAAACTCCAGTTGTAATTTGTAACTTGAAAATTTATAAATTACAATTTGAGTTCCGCTTCTCGTCATCCACCCTTCCTATAGAATCCATAACACCAAGTGAAAATTACAAATTGAAAAGTTTCAAAATTTTCCTCAAGTTCGAACTTCCCATTTTCAAAGAGTCAAACAAACTTGTGGAATTTAGAGGTCAAAGTGAAATTAGAAAAATTGTAAAGCTATAAATTTGTTCATAGACTCTGAATCTCTTGCCAATCACCACCATTGGGGAATTAATTATAGAGGTCTTATATAAATGAAATTAGAGTTAAATTAATTAATTATTTAAATTTTGAAAATCAAGTTTGGAGTTCTATGACCCTACCAATGACCTTGGTCCATACACCACACTTCAAGCCATGCATCTTTACCGCATAACCACTCATTTGAGCCATGAACCTTGAGACATGCCATTATTAATGCCCCTTCATGGTAATTTGTTTGACCTCTTATGTTTTTCAATCTATCTATTCTCATAATTGAACTTCCTTTAGTTATTTTCATTTTCTTATGCTCCATTATGGATCTAGTTGTAGTTTAGGGATTTATTTTACTTGTTTAGGCAATGGTAGGATACTTTTTTCATTTTCATGGTGTCATGGTGGAGTCTATGTTAATAATTTTTTGAAAACCATTTTATCCATCTTCCTTGCACATTTAAAAACTTAGGTTTTCACAAAATTCCATACAAACCAATGAATATTCATTTGAATATTTCCAAACTAATGAATAGTCCCATGCTTATTCCATGCATAATCCCTATTTTCACCTATATTTTCACCCTTCTAGGATATTAATAAGCTCTCCTCATCTAATTGGAACAATGGAAACACATCTAGGTGTGTGGGTAGCCTAAGGATGAGGTGAATCTCTAGATAGGACTAGTTCTCTTGATGTACCACTTTGGATCACAACTACAACTAAAATTTAAGGGGAAAAGGGGGGAGAGAAAAGTGAAAGAAAAATATCCTAAGTGAGGTGATAAACCAAATATATTGATGACTTCCAACTAGTTACATGTTACAAATGAAACCAAGAGACTAACCAAACATACACTTCTCCAATCTACATCTTCTCACATTAATGTTACATTATGAGGTTATGGATGAATGTTTAGGATAGGAGGACTATAAAAGAATCCTTGAATGACACTAATGAATAAAATAAATCATTAAATCCTTAAAATTTCCTAAAACACTTCCAATACCCTACAATAAGAAGCTTTCCAACTATAAATAGGATGAAAGAATGAGACAACATGCTAAGGAATCCATAGTTTTCACTAAGCAAGATCTAAAATTCAAGTAGAACACACTATGAAAAATAATTAAGAGGTAAAAATAAGTATTATTATTGAATAAATGTTATGTAAATTATCAAGGATTCATCATACTCAAGTAGAGCATAAGTTACAATGGCCAAAATGGCTAGTTCTTATAAAACTTGAGAGAGAGAGAGAGAGAGAGGAGAGAGAGGAGAGAGAGAGAGAGAGAGAGAGGAGAGAGAGAGAGAGAGAGAGAGAGAGAGAGAGGAGAGAGAGAGAGAGAGAAGTATAAGGGTCACAAGGACAATTTTCAAGTTTATAAAATTAGTTAATTATGTAATAAATAAGATATGGGATAAAACATGAAATTTTAGGGAGTAAAAGTGTTCATACAAGTCATGAAGAGAGAGAGAGAGAGAGAGGAGAGAGAGAGAGAGAGAGAGAGAGAGAGAGAGAGAGAGAGAGAGAGAGAGAGAGAGAGGAGAGAGAGAGAGAGAGAGAGAGAGAGAGAGAGAGGAGAGAGAGAGAGAGAGAGAGAGAAGTATAAGGGTCACAAGGACAATTTTCAAGTTTATAAAATTAGTTAATTATGTAATAAATAAGATATGGGATAAAACATGAAATTTTAGGGAGTAAAAGTGTTCATACAAGTCATGAAACTCTGGCAAAGTGGCATAAAACTCCTTATTCTAGCTCAAAACCTACCATCATGATTATCCTTATTTCAAAATAACAACAATAAGTAGGGGTAGGTATGATGATTGGATTTAAGGTTAAGTATTTTTATAAACTAATCTCCATTCATTGGTTATAGGATTGATCATATGGAATCATCTAGAAAGGAGCTATCACTGCCTACACTCTAAAAGACTCTTCTTTCATGCACCTTGCACAATTGGCTTCCAAAAAGGTATCAGTTTCTCATGAAAATATATGGGATGGAGTGGATGAAAATTTTAAAGACCCTCCATGGCCTTAGAAGCACTAGTCACACCTTAAAATTATTTGACTTGAAGTTTTTAACCTTTCTCACTAGCTTGTCCACTATGCTAGTTTTGACTAGCTGAGATGAGAGTTATTATTTGCACACGTAAAAGTTTTTTCAAGGAATTAAATGGCCATATGTAGTTATTAAAATTCATATTATTCCCCCAAATCTTTATTTAATCTCTTGAAAACTATTGTAGCCTATAAAACACATAAAATAGTCAAAAGTATCCTATTTTATACCTTGTCCATACAACTCCATATAGATAAATAGGGTGGGGAGGAGCTTGAGAGAGTCATATAAGTTCAAATAACTTTCATGGGAAAACTATTTCATTACAATATCTATCCAACTTAATTTCTCCAATTGAGTCCTTTTCAAGGGTTTACAAGGGTTTTAGATTATTTTAACCTCTTAAGGTTCATTCATAAATATTTCGTATTGAATTTTAATAAAATTTACATAATATGATTTTCCAAGGACACTATTGACATCTACAAACACCTTGAGTCTCCATGAAAATCACCAAGGAAGGTATGAGCATTTGAAGTTACCTATTTGATCTCTTCCTTCCATTTATTGTAGGCTAGAGTTGACTTTGAGCTCAAAAATGGAATATTTATGGTTATCCCTACAAGGTGATATATTTAACATATCTAAAATGACCCAAAAATCATGTTCCAATCCCTTAGAATGACTATCTAAGGCTAGAGTTGAAAATGACCTCCTCTTTGGCTTCTAGGCCTAACTATGCCTAATAGCTTATCTACACCTTAAAGCCCAAAATGGCCTTTTATGGTTTTAAACTACATTAAAATATCTTAAAAACATCTATTGTGACCTAATGAAAAATTTCCATCTAGGTATAATACTTACCCAAGGCTAGAAAGGAGCTGACTGCCCATTTGGTTTTAGGCCTAAACCTTGCCTATTAGGTCTACCTACATAATTGAGGGTTTCAAAGATCCTATCTAGTTTCATTATTTATTAAAATGGTATTAATGTTTTATCATGTGTATTTAAACCTTTCCCACCTTCTTAAATTTATCTTTTACTTTTGGTCCACCTTTCTATTCTCATCCTCTAAAACCTGCTAGTTTTGACCATAGGGAAGTACCCTTTGTTTGAGATAAAATATAGGGTACTTCCCCTATTCTCCCAAAAAAAAAGATATTGGAGGTAATTTTAAAAAAATTTAGGACCTCTCACACAAAAAATCATGCATTGATAATATAATTTTTCAAGTTCTAAGGCAAGCTTGTGAGAAATGGATTATGTGTAAGAATTTCACATGTGAATTGAGTTTTTACATCATTAGACTCCTCTTTATAATATATAATCATTATGATGGTGTTATTAGGTTTTTATAATTATTATGAATGTGTTTTATCCTTCATTCATCCTTCCAAACCCTCACATTTCCATTTCATATTCTCTACTCAGTCAAAATTGGGTTTCCATTCTTGACTGAGTTTGCTTGTTTAGAGCTCCTATAGGTGCTCCTTATGTGATTAAATATTGAAAACCATGCATAAGTATCTATTAAAAAATTTAAGGTAAAACTATTAATTATTGGACCTATCCACTATATATTTGGGTCACACCCATCTCAAGAAACTCACTCTTTATGGTCATTGCCTCTCTTTGCCATTATAGTTGGTTATAAGTGTAAATTACCTTCTTGGGATACTTACATTGATATAAGATCTTAGTGAAATATTTTAATGCTATCCTAGTCCTCAGATTCACCTATACCATGCATTTACAACTTCAAGGGTACCTACCTTTACTCATTGTCTTTCTTAGTCAACACAGTCAACTTTGTTGGGGAAAATTGCTATGCCCTTAACCTTTGGCATGTCTAGAGATATGTGTGGCTAACTTGTGGCTTACATACCTCTTTTATATTATTATTACATTTTTATATGTTCTTATTTAGGCTGGCCTATATAATAACCATGGATAAGTATACTATATATATAAGGTATTAGTTAGTCTTTGATCATCATGTTAAGTATTTTGCTCTTAGTGCATTGTTGTGGAGGTTGCCTCCTTGAAGTAGTTTTTATATATTATCCAGTATTTTTATCTTTTATAAATTATTATTTTTTTGATCTCTCATATTTACTTATTTTATGTGATATATAATCATTTTATGTTAATATATAATTAATTTCATTACAATTGGTATCATAGCTTCAATTTGGGTAAGTTTCCTACAACATTGTGTTTTTAGATCTAGTGAGGCACAACTTATGAGAGAGGAAGGAGTGAAAAAACATAACTTTCGATTTGGGAAGAATTAGTTTTTTATTTAAATAATATTAGTCATTGTATTCATCTCGATGAGATGATAACAATGGTATATTCTACCAGTACACTTTTTTGGTGCCAAAATTTTTACCATAGTGCACAAAGGTAGTCATTAGATTCATTTTATTGAGGTGATCACAATGGTACCATATCTTTGTACACTTTTTTTGGGGTAAAAACACTCTTAGGGTTTGTATATGGTTGGTCCTTCTACATGAAGAAGAAAAGGGGGGAAAAAATCCTAAGATTCTTTCTACTAATGACATGGAATTTGGAAATTCAAATCTATTGATTTCTCAACTTTAGGATGAAATAAAGGGTTTGGTGCAACATGATGACTTTTTTGCATTTAAAATTGATGTTTTATGGATGTGTCGAGAGATTAATGGTGTTCACACTCAATTAAATTATATCACTACTCAATTGGCTTCCATTTCATCTCAAAAATAGTTAGACAACCCTCTACTTCATCACTTGGGTCCTCCTCCTCTCAACACTAAAAACTCTAATTCTGGTTTGAAATAGATGTTTCCAAAAGTGGGAATGTGTAAGTTTTATGGTAAGGATCCTCTAACTTAGATTACCCAAATTTAAAATTTATTTGATTTACACTCCTAGTTCTTAGAAGGTGATAGTGGCATTTCTATATCCAGAACCTAAGTAGTTCATTTGGTATTGATGGTTATGTGCTCAAAAGAAAAATAATGGTGTTATTATTACATGGTCTATTTTCATTGATGATTTTTTGGCTCATTATTGGAATAACATGTCTGAGAACTACTTCAGCGAGTTAGACAAACTATGGCAAATAGGAACTATGAAGGATTTTTTCATCAATTTTAGAATCTATCTTTATAGGTGCAAGACATCACTAAGGAAAATTTGATTGATCTATTTTTATCTGGTCACAAATATAGCATCCAATTATAGGTTTAGATGTTTAACCCAACATCTATATCAAAATATATCACATGGGCATGCATGGCAAAGGGAAAATAGATGGTCAAATAGAAAACCTTCACTACTGGTCATGATCTCACCTTTCCAACACCATCATATCCTCAACCCACAAGATTGACACCTCAACAAATTGAGGAGAAGTGAGCTAAAGGGTTATGTTATGTTTGAGATAAAAAATGGAGAAAAGACCATCATTGTTCTAAAAAGAAGTTGTTTTACATCAAAGGTGCCAATGAGGATGATGATAATGAGGAGGTAATTGGTGAGGATGAACAAGGTCCTGAGGAGGAATCTTAAAAATCTCAACCTACTATTTCTTATCATGACCTTTTAGGTATTATTACTCCTTAAAATCTTAATGTGGTGGGTTTCCTAAAGAAATAGAAGATCACTAAATTGATTGATTCTAAGAGCACACCCAACTTCATCAACACTAAGTTGGTTGCTCACTTGAACTATTTCATTTATCCTACTCTATAATTTTAGGTTATGATTGAAGATGGTGGTACTGTCAGTTGCTTAGGAAAATGCCATAGTATTAAGTTAGACATGGGAGACTACTTGTTGGATTATATTATGTTTTCTATTCCTATGGGGGAAGCTAATTTTATTTTGGGAGTATAGTGGCTCACCAATTTGGGCACTATTGAGATGAATTTCCAAGAATTATTCATGTATTTTCATTCTTAGGGAAGAACATTTGAGCTAAGGGGATTAAAGGCTAAATCTCCACAACTTGTTAGCTCCCATCAAATGACAAAGATTATTTGAAAGGGTGTTTAAGGATTTTATAGCTTGCTTATTTTCTATGGAAGTTTAGCCAACTTACTATCTACACCTTTTAATCTACAATAAGTGATTAATCTCCATTCAATTATTTTTTATGACATGCCAAAAGAACCTCCACCTAGATGTACACATAATCATGATATCAAACTTATTCTTGGTATTACAACACCCAACATTGTCCATACATGTATCCCTATGCCTAGAAAATTTAAATTGAAAATATGGTATAGGAGATGTTGGATGCAGGAATCATTTTCCATAGCCAAAGTGAACATTCTTCACCAATTATTAGGGTGAGAAAGAAATATGACACTTGGAGGATGTGCCTTGGATACATATAACTCAACAAGTAATTTATCAAAGATAAGTTTCCTATTCCTATCATTGATGATTTTATAGATGAATTAAATGGTGATCTTTATTTTACCAAGTTAGATATGTGTTTTGGGTATCATCAAATCTAGATCCATGATGATACATGCCCAAAACTACTTTCATGACTCATGAGGGCCATTATGAGTTTTTGGTTATGCCTTTTGGGGTTACAAATTCACCATCCACCTTTTAGAGTTTGATGAATACTATTGCAAGGTTTGGGTGGATTTGAAAAATTCACATGGAAGGGTAATGCATTATGGTATAAAGATAGATTATACCTATGTAATAATTATCTTCTTAAACAAAAAATACTTTAGAAACTTCATGAAACTACAATTGGGGGTCATTTAGGATTTTTGAAAACCTATCATAGAATCAAGAAGGATTTTTTTTGGGAAGGACTCAAGGGGGATGTCTAAAAATATGTGGCTAAATGTATGATCTATCAAAAAAATAAAGGAGAAACCATCAAAACCCCAAGTCTTTTGTCACCTTTATCCATCCCTAGCCAATCTTAGGAAGAGGTGTCTATGGATTTCATTATAGGGTTATCAAGATCTGATGGTCAAAATGTTATCATGGTTTTGGTAGATCATCTCAATGGATAAATTGAGGTAGTCAAAAAATGTTTGTAAGGATATCTTTGTTGTTTTATTTCTAATAAACAAGATAAATGAGTTCATTGGTTGCCACTTGCTAAATGGTGGTATAATACTTCTATTCATAGTTCTTCCAAAATGTCTCCTTTTCTAGAACTATATGAATACCACCCTCCATCCATCACTTCAACACTTGAAGGTCCATCCTAAGGTTTGTGCAGTTGAAGAACATATTCACCATCAATAGGAGGTCCTTGCAAGTTTACATGAAAATTTATCCATGGCTCAAAATCACATGAAGTAATAGGCAGATCAACATAGGAGTGAGAGGCATTTTGACATTGGTGATTGGGTTTTTGCTTGATTGTATCGATATAAGCAGATGTCCTTAAAGCAATAGGAAAAGGATAACAAGTTGTCCCCTAAGTATTATGGGCCTTATCAGATCTTACAAAAAATAGATAGTGTGGCCTACAAGTTAGAGTTTCCTTCATCTACTCACATACATCCATTATTTCATGTATCATGACTAAATAAATTCATTGGACATAGAGTTGCTACTCAGACTAAGTTAACAAAATTAGATTAGGAAGGAAGATTTATTATTAATTCTAAGGTGATCATTCAAATTACTTGATCAAATGGAATAATATGCCTTGTGAATATGCCACTTGGGAGGATGAATCCTTTATGCAACAACATCCAGAGTTAACTCAACGATAAGGACAATGTTTTTTTGAAGGGGAGGGACATGATATGCCCTTAAATTTTGGCATGTATAGGGATATGTATGGCTGAATTGTGGCTTACATACCTCTTTTATATTCTTGTTATATTTCTCTTTGTTCTTAGTTAAATAATCCTATGGAATAACCATGGCTAAGTAGACTACATATAAGGATGTAGTAGTTAGTCTTTGATCATCATGTTAAATATTTAGCTCTTAGTGGATTATTGTGGAGGTTTCCCCCTCAAAGTGGCTTTGCTATATTATTCTACTTTGTTGTCAATTATTGTTGTGTGATCTCTCATATTTGTTTATTTTATGTGATATATAATCATTTTGTGCAAATATCTAAGTAATTTCATTATAAAAATGAAACCTTGTAGTTGTACTTTTCCTTTGGTCATGATGTTTGAAGGTCCCCCTTGAATTCTTAAGGTCACTTAGTATTTACCCATACCTATATTTACCTTGGATGTCCCAAAACACCATATAAACATCAATTTGAGGTCACTATCAGTTGCAGGTGAATGTTGAAGTTGTTTGTATAAACTGTAGGTGTGAATGAGGAACAAAAACCACGTGTCATCTCTTATTGATGATATCTTATATCACAAAAGGTACTTTCAACCATTAGAACCCTCTAACCATGGAAGTAATCTCTGATTTGAAACCTTGGTGAAAAAATGCTTCTTTTGACTCCAAACTATAGATAACACTAACTATTTTTAGAGCATAAATATGTAATTTGGGGTTCCTCAAAATTTGATCTCCATTTCTAATCTTAACCTAAAAATTTACAAGGTAATTTTAATATGATATGGATATAATACCAAGCCATTATGATGCCTTAAAATATATTAAAACCTTGTTTTGAGATATCATCAAAACCCCTAGGAACTCTATTTTGTATTTTTGGGGAAAATGGGCTTGAATAGTTATCTTATGATTTTTAAGGTATATACACTTAAATTTTTAAAATTAATACATTAAAATAGGTCTAATATGGTCAATTAAATTTAAAAATATCCCAATTAAAAGTTTTACCATGTTCCAAAATCCTATTCAAGGACATATATACCTCTACTAGGACCACTTGTAGGTGGTTGTTGTCACATACATGTAAAGGAGTGGAATGGGATAGTATGTAGACTACTTATGTTTATGAAAAATTTAAATACCATAATCAAGTGTTAAAATTCACTTATTTACACTTAGATATATTGGAAAAACTATCACATTTTCAATCTCAATATGACATCATCTTAAGCTGCTATAGATGTACATTTTCCTATTTACAGACAGTAAATGCAAACTTAAATAGTCAACAAGATATGTGTTCTTATGATAAATTTTAGGCCCTATCCAAGTTTTAAAATCAAATTTTAAGACTCAAAAATATTTGGATCTACTATCAAATATCTTGTTCCATAATGATGTTATCAAAGAGGGATCCTTGTAGGTGGACTTAGGCTATATGCAAGTAGTGATCCTGAAATGGTTCATGCACCAAAGGGACTAGATTTATAGTCAATTGATATTTTCACCAAATTATAAACATGAAACATAATTATACTTCCAAAAAACTTCCATGGACATGATAAATAGGTTCTACACATGTGCTCCAACATGGCTACAAATAAATTTGAGTAAAGAGTTGGTTATGAGCATAACAAAACTACAAACTTAATCCACACATGATATTATGAGACTATACATGAAGGTAAGATGATAAATATGGAATTTAGACATGGGAAAAATCACATCACATTAATATAAGACCTCCTCTAAGAACTAAACATTTTGCAAACAAGGAAAACTGACTGAGACTGCACATGGTGGCACCTTCCTATAACATGAGATAAATTGCTCATCCAAACACCATGAAACATGAAAATAAACATGGATAGAATATTATAAGAGATACTAAATCCTTTGGAGTCAACTTCACCAATTGGTTTGTAAAAACTTGACAAAAATGGTGTAAAACCTATTGGGTGCATGAAACAACAAAGAAAAAAAGCATAATCAACTTCATGGATGGTTCATAAAGCTAATTCCATCATTATTCAAAATAATGTTATGGAAATGAAGGTATTTGAGTGTAATTAAACCTAAGAAAATCATTTGACCTGAAACCTCTTAAAATATCCATACTAAGCATAAACTTGAAGGTCACTTTTGTATGCCTAGAAAGATGAAAAAGGATTAGAATGGTTTTATGCCAAAAATGGAACTTCTAGAGCATTTAAAATGTGTAACTAATCTTAAGGAAACTAAAGGGAAATTCTATTATCTTCTCCCATGTGGTACACTTCCCCATGGGCCACACAAGTGCCAAACTCACCCTTTTTCCCTTAGAAAACTACTCTTTCTTTTGAAACACCTACCACTTTCAATTACAAATAGTTCATTAAGACATGCAAGGACACATGGCATGTGAAATAACTTTTTGAAACCTTAAAGCTTCCCAAATAATACATAAAAATCATTAAATTCCCCTTTTTGACCTCAAAATGGCTAAAATGACTAAGGACCAAGGCTAGTATACCATTAAATGACATTAATTAACCTCTAAAACACCTTGTGACATATGTATTAGACCCCTAAAACACCTAAAAGTCATGTTTTTACCTATAAGGGTCCCAATTTGACCTAAAAGTCAAATTTGTTCAATAGTCCCCATGGATTTTCCACTTGATAAAGACAACTTCAAAACCCATGGGATTTATACCTGCATTTATAACCACACAGTCCCATGGAATTTTCTAGTGCATAGAGCAAAATCAATCTTTAATGAGTTTCCACTAGAGATCACAAGTGTAGTTTACATATACCATATTCACCAGAGATTTATACATATAATTGTAACTCCATCTCCCCATGAACTTTTCATGTGTGATTACAACTCCAATGTCTTCTAGAGCTTTCACTTGTGTTTTGCACCAATAAATTCCACCAACTCTATAGTTGGTTTTTCCTTAGTAATTTCTCTAGAATCCATGTCTAGGAAAGAGATGAAGTTTAAATCTAAAGGACCCAGTGTTACACTCTATTTGGAATCTAATACAACTAATATTATAGACACAAACCTAGGTCACATTGACCTAGGTGATTTTTAGACTAGAGTAAATGCTAAATTCAAAAATGAATAGATTTAGAGCATTTATGAATGTGGACTACCCCAGGTAGTAGCTTCCCCTTAGACTGTGTAGAGCCTTGAGTTGGTACTCACATTAGAAAATCATTATGATGCTAATAAGAGAGAGGTGCTGAATGAGAAAGGGGAAAGGATTCTAAAATTGGACCCAAACTTCATAGACTCCATGTTATTGATATCCAAATTTGAGAGTTACCTATATATAACTCTAGAGTAATCAAGGAAATTCTATCAAGACAATAACACTATATGTCAAAGGGAAATGAATAAATAATGGATAAGGATCCCTAGGGTGTCATCCACTAGATTTCCAAGACCATTGGCAAGGATTGATTTTAAGGATGAGGTAGATGATCTAATCATACTACTATATAGGATCATTGGTAACCCTAATGTGAACAATTTTTAAGACTAGATGTACCAATATATATGGGTAATCTACTAGAATAATAAATATATCCATAAGGCATAGCTAATCAGTGACTCCATACACAAGAAGTTGATGAAATTTCATAACATAGGGAATTTATACATGACTTCTTATTTAGTTTATATGTTAGCTAAGGGGAGAGCCTTCCCAAGACTAAACATAATAGTTGACCAAGAAAACAAAGTTTTCAACTATTACCTTGACCTCACTCTTGAGGGAAGCATATCATCAAGTATTAGGAAAAGACATAAAGATGAAATATTTTCTATTCAAAGTTGATAGATGTGGACATAATTGATATTGACATCCTGCTTACAGAAAAGATACTAAGAAATGATGTAGAGTAAGAGGAATTGGATAGAGCAATGTAGTTTAGGATAAACATATTCATAGGGAGTACCAACAAGGCTAAGGATACATATGACAAATCCACTAATATGAAATATGACATTGAATATTTTTTGAATAAATTGTCATCTTAAGGAACATATTATCAAAACCAGGTCCTTTTAGCTTAGAAAGTTCAAAATAAATTCAAATGAGTGATTTAAAAAGAGTTAGCTTGGGACACCACGTTCATCTTGAGATCTACCCACTATTTTATTAGGTACCAAAATACATTGGATTAAATGGGAAAGGATACTTAAGAATACAAATCTTTTAGAAGGGAACCCTTTAATACAATAACAAAATGTGAAATAATCCACCTCTACTCTTTTAGTCCTGATGAAGATAAAATCCTAGATATATTTAAGATTTTTGATGCGTATATCTAGAATACATAGACTAATAAGGATAAAGAGTTTTTAGATATTTTGTTTGTAGATTAATTATTTCTATCACAAATATTCTTGTATATTGTATTTTCCTATTGTGAAAAATATTATAAAGTTGCATATTGTAAATTACAACTATCATTTTGATAGCTCTTTTTGAGAAAGAGCCATATGTAATTTTCAGGTTCCTTTTTGATAGGTTGAAAGTTGTAAAAATCAAACTTGTAAATTACACTTTCCATTTTAATAACTTTGAGTTGATCAAGTTACAAGAGCACATATTGTAAAATGCATTTCTAATGTTTTTAGAATTGTGTGGCTTTAAAGTTATAAAAGTTATAATTAAAAATAACAAGTTAGGGTTTTACAAAAATAGACTTGAGTTATCTAAATATATCTTTTGATCTAAAGTTTGAGTTTCCATTAGGTGCCTCATTATGTGGAGAATCCATTGCAGCTAAACTGAAGAAGATAAAGGCATTACATGAAGTTTACAAAAGTTACATGGTTCCATCAATTTGGATCATGCCCAATAGTTGCATGATCTTCTCCAATAATTTTACCAAGCCAAGGATGCCATTATAGTTGAAGATCATGCCTCTTTGCATGGAGTTTCTAGATTTTGCATGATCTTCAACTAGGCATAGATACATTTGTTAACTACATCTCTTTCATGATATTTTTTGTATAAATATGGGTACTATGTGAAATTAAATTTAGCTTTTTACTTCTAGAGAGATTATTTTTCATTTTGAATAATTTTTCTACATGATGTAACATTAAGAATAAGAATAAATTAAAGATTTGCCTTTCTTGTCTGCGTAATCTTTGTGTATAAAAGGTTATTTAAATATTTATGGATGGTTTTATTTTTATTTCACTTTTGTTATTCTCTTACCTTTTTGGAAAAAAATTCATTTTTGATATGCTCTTACCCTTTTTAAAAAATGTTTAAGTAAAAATAAATAATCTTGTCCCTTGTATGAAAAATATCCAGTATTACCTTTGGTTTCACATTTGCATGAGTTTGTGCTCTAACAATTTTCAAAATATTTATTATTCTATTATGTTCATTCAAGAAAGAATTAAAATATACTACAAAATATTTGATGCAATCACCATTTCTAGCTATTTTGCAATTTCATTCCCAAAACTCTTTTCCCAATCAAAACCCTAGTTTAAAAATCAGATCACTAAGAATAAAAATTTCCACCTAAGTTGTTATTTATCAGTTGCACCAAATTTAGTGAAATGAAGTCAAACTTATTTATAGGTTCACCTTAAATTTTACAAGTTCCTAAATCTTGGAGGTGTTCCCATTGTATCATTATATTTTTTCACAATGAGTTACAACATCAAGATGGGTGAAAAACCTATGCGATAATCATTTTTGTTACACCTAGTGGGACTTGATAATTATTACTAAAGAGATTAGTGTTATTCTCAACATGTTTTATACTAGATTTTTACACATTTCAAAATCAACTTTTGACTCCACTAGCTTATAGATCTGGGAAATCAAGGTTTACATATGCCAAATAAGCAAACAAGATCATCTACTAAAGGTAAGAAAGCTATTTTTTTGAAATTATCATTTTTGTATAAAAAGAGATCAAGGTAAATTATTTATTACACTAGAGTATATCTTTAAAATTCATCTACATATCATTCAAATATTCCTAGTAGTTTCATACCTCCCATTATGGCTATGAGAAATTAAAATTTCATAGCCTTCAATAGAGGTAGCCCACTCTAGTTGGCCCAATATGTTGATATACCTACCTTGGCTTTAAAAATATTTCAATATTTTATTGGTGAAACTTCCACCACTCCTATGTAAAATATACAAGACATTTATAATCTTTGTTTAATACACAATGTGGTATAAAATAATGTTGCAATAAGATTCCTAGTCTCTTATTTCAAAGGTAAAACCTTGCAATGGTATAGAGGCGTGCCTCCCAATTCCATCCATGTTTGGGATAACTTAATCACTTCACTATGCACTCAATTTGAAGATAAGAGTGACCACCTCTCACTGGTTAAATAATTAATTGATATTCAATGGGATCCTCATGAGTTCATGATTGATTTCAATTTCCATTTTCAAAATATATAGAATAGAATTTTTGTATTGGTCAAGTTGACGCTAAATAATTCTTTTCTATATTATTTAAGATATTTGATTAATGATATATTAGTTAGGATTTAGTCACTAGGTGACACCACACTTCTCAACACCTATGAAATTGCAAAAAGGGTAGAAAATTTCCTAATTCAAGAAACAAAAAATCCTCAAAGTAACCAATGCCTCTATTCCTAGAAATACCTCCTACATAACCTACAATTTATCTAATTCCCACCACAAGAAGAGTTACATCTTTAACTCCTGATCCTATAAAATATTTATATGAGGTTAAGTCAATGCTTAATAGCTTTGGCAATGAGTTAGTAGCAATGAAGAGGCAACAATCCCAAAACTACATGCCCTATCAACAATATAACCAATCATATCTACCTAACATATAGCCATACCAAGGAAATGCACATTTTAAAGGTCAAAATATGCAATCAAAACCTCCAAACCTCCATTCTCTTCTTGCACCAGGTGCTTTTAGAGCCACTATACCTACTCAGAATAACCTAGCTTAGGAGTATGAATGGTGTTATCCTTATGCTCAATCACATAACCTAAAATACTTGTCTTAATGGTGTCATCAATCAATCCTTGATGGTTCAAGGCATATCAAACACATAAGGACAAGAAGAAGAAGCTACTTCCCAATAAGTAAATACACAAGAACCTACTCAGGGTAAGACTACTCTTTTAAACTTGTAAAAGGAGGACTTTTATGGTGTAAACCAAAAAGAGGTGTTATACAATGGTGGAGGTTCAATGGTAGCCAATACACATTCAAATAAAATAACAATAGAAAGTGATCAACCCCCCAGGGTGTAACAAGCTACAACTTCCATATTTGTATAGGAACCTGGAAAGAACAACACAATATAAAGACCACCCTTTATGCCCATGGGCCAATCCAAATCAAAAGTATTGACTTTGAATCTCATAAAAGAAGTCATAGCTCTTATAAAGGCACCAATGAAGACTGCTAACATGGATTTTAGTATTAGTGAACAATTGAATAATACCAATTTGAAGGTCACTATGTGGGAAGCACTATCTATTCCAACACAATGATATTTGCTACAAGAAGCTTTGAAAAATTTCTAGCTAATAGATAAGGTTCTAGATATGGGACCTAATGTTTTAGTTAATTTGTTTAAGCCATAAAATGACACTAAAGTGAGCAAAAGTGGTAAGCCTCCCCCTTTCTATTTCATTCATAGTAGGGAAGCATATAATTCATAATTTCATGGTAGATTCAGGGGATAGTAATTTTGTCATGCCCAACAAAATACTTGATACTGTTGGTATTAATTACACACCTATCTCAAAATATGTGGTGCAATTGGATGGGACTACTATTCAATTAGTAGGGACAATAAAATGTATAAACCTTACTATCCATGCATATCCAAGCTTGTCAATTTGCCAAGATATCTTAGTTATTATTTTCCTCCCTTATTTTTCCATTTATCTTTCATGAGATTTCACTACAAAAATGGGAAGATATATATCTGTATATTGGTCTCACATCTTACTTAGGATGAGATATAGAATAAGAGTAACAATAAGAGCTGAGCCAATCAATAAAGACCATATTGAACCATACACTCTTATCCCTATAGACATGAAATACATATTATAGGGCTAGGAAGAGGAAATTGATCATGAAGTTGTAACACCTATAGAAGAGATTCTAGACACTTATTTAGATCAATGGGGATCAACTCTCCAATTTGACCTTATGATTACGTATAGGAAACTAGGTTAGGTACATATTGCATTCATGAAATTGATGTAATCATCTCAAACCTTGAAAAACTAGTTGAATATATTTAAGGAATTTTGAAACTATTCTTCGATGGTTAAAGGAGAAGGAATGGTGAAGGTGAAGGTATTGTCCCTATCTCTCTATAAAAGAAGATCTATTTCTATTCTTTCAGACTTCAATTCAACTACACAAATAATGTAGCTGAATATGAAGCTTTGATTCAAGGTCTAAAATTAGCCAAGGAGAAAAGGATAAAATCCCTATAAATATTTTGTGACATTAAGTTAATTGGTCACCAATTAATATCCAAAAGCATAACCAAGAATAATTTGCTGAGATATTATAAACATAGGGTATGGGATCTATTAGAAGACTTTACCACTTTAAACATTCAAGTGATGCAAAGAACACATGAATAAATATGTTGATCATATGGCCATGGTAGACTCCCAATATAACCTACTGGAGGAAATAAATAATAAAAAAATCCAACATGTAAAGTTTATAGTGAGGCCATCTATTGTTGATAATGCAACCAACTACCAAGTCTTTGATAGTGATTAGAAAATTGTTAATTTTCTAATAAGATGAATTATCTAATAGAAACCACTCAACAATCCAAGATAAATATGGAGATCAGATAATTTATTTGAATACAAATTACCCATGGGCCTTATCACTTTAGAGAGTATCTTTAATTTAGATGATCAACTAAAAGGCAAAAAGAAGAACATCAAGGTTAATGAAGAAAAATATAAGCCAATAGTCATTTCAGAGGGAAAAAAATTGAAGATTGGAAAGGTATGTAATGATTCTAAAAACCAATATTTTATTGAGTTGTTTCAATATTTTGATGATAACTTTGCTTAGAGTTATCAAAATTTAAGGGGGTTTGACCTTAGCTTAGCCCAACATACAATAGAGCTTGATCTAAATACCAAGCTTGCTAGACAAAAGTGGAGGCTAATTAATTTAAAGATATAACCCCTGATGAAGAGTGATTATATTCATATAAAATGAAAAAATTGTTTACTTTAGTGTGGCTAATGAAACCAATCCATAGGTCCTCCTACTTGCTTGCACAACCCTTATAGGCTTTTCTTTCATTAATTTCCAATCATCCACAACCTTTTAAACTTAACCCTTATAGACCCAAGTATCTCTTTTAGTCTCAAATTCATCCCTCTAGATCTCATTACTCTATACAAGAGCGTTGAAACCTAGGGTGTCTTATTTCTATCACTTTTGTCCAAGTGTAAATTTGGTTCAAATGGTCATATTTTCTTGAATTCTTGTCTTATTTCATGTCAGCCTAACATGAGTTAAATTAACCCATGATAATTAGGTTACCTATAAAATTCCATTCAAATTTCATTTATAAGGGTTGACACTCATTTACAAGAGAGAATCAAGAATACAATCAAGTACACTCAAGCATTTTCCCCTATTCTCTACATACAACCTTCCAATATTATTCCAAGATTATTCAAACCCTTTCATCAGTCCCTATCCATTTGAAGTGCACCTAATTTTTCATCTAGTTGCATTTTTATACACAATTACACCAAGAAATTCAATGGGAGAACTACAATAGCTTGATCCAGCCTCAAAATATTAGTATGTAGGTAGCATGCCCACACACAGGGTGTGAAGTGCATCCACCACATCCTTTACACACTAACCCCTTCTTTATCATTCCAAAATTTCCTTTCAAGTTCAATAATAAAGAGATCTTAGGGATTTTGAAGATTAAAATAGACATAGAATGAGCTTTGTATACTTTTAGGCTTTGATATTTCACTAACAGGGTAACACAGACCTACCGAGCAGAACCCAAAAAACATAGATAACCTAGACAACAACACTAGAAAATTACTAAAATGATAAATAATAGGGTGTAACACTTTTTACTCTCCTATCCAATTAGAAGATGAAGTTCAAGAACCTATTTTTCATATCATCCCAGTCCTATACTTGAATTCTTAGACTGAACAACTCAAAATAAGCTAAGTCATATTTTATTTTGTTTATTATTATTTTTAGAAGAGACAAAAATACAATCTATTTACATAAATTAGTGGATTAATTATTTCACATTGTTTACTAATTTATTTTACTTTAGACCTATTTATTAGTTAGGAATAAAAAACCATTATTCTAAACAATAATAAAACATTTGGTGAACCTGACTTCAAATTTTTGCACAAAAAACATAAAAACCCTAGGGTAAATTATTTATGGTTTTTTTTCCATATTTTCCTGATTTTTACTATATTTAAAAATAAAAAATCTAAAAATTAATTGAAAAATTATCATATCTTCTATAAAAACCCTAGTTTTCACATACTAGGTCCTTTTTGCATACAAATAGATTCCAAACACTGGGAAAAATATATTGCTAATTTTAGAAATATTTTCTTATTTTTCATAAAATTTTCAAGAAAAACTCTATAAATTTTCTATAAATTCATATAAAAAATTTAAAATTATCATACGAATTTTAAAAATTCATTCAAAAATCCCTAGTTACATTAACTAGCTCCCAGTTATTTTCTAGTACTTTTCCAATCATCTTCTAAATTTCTAGTTGCATATCAAACTCAAAAAATCAATTTTAAATTCAAAAATTCATAGTATTTTTCATAAATATTTTTCAAAAATCCTTAGTTGCATACACTAGCACCTATTTACTTCTTGTGGTATCACATTACATGTTTGTGACCTCTGTATACTTTTTGTGTAATTTCCAATTAGCTATTTTTAGGACTTTGCATGTCTTATATTCAATACTTTCCTTTTCTATAAAATTGCATATTAAAACTTATTTCAAAACATTCAAACACATTATAAATTATTTTCCCACTTTCACAACTACCCAATATGCTAGTTTTGATGAAACTAATAAAATAAAAATTTAAAAACTCTTAAAAAAACATCCAAATATGCAAGATGACATGCTTAGAATTCTACAAGAGGAACAACAAAAAGTGAAAAATGGTCAATATTCACAAACCATAGAACAACCAACTTAAAATGGCACTACGAGGGTAACTATGTCTCAATAACCCCTATAGTAGCCCAACCTACCTCTACGTCACTAGTTACAGCTAGTACATCCCTATCTCCTGATGTGGTAGCCCTTGTGTAAGAAATAAGATCTCTTCAGTTGAAGGTGCTACATATTAAAAAATGTACCACTAGACCTATGTAGGCCTTAGATTATTTTTCTCTTCTTCATACACTATTGACATGTCATATTGCTTCTACACCCTTGCCATATGTTTTTGTTAAACCCAAGCTTACTCTTTATGATGGAAAGGGTGATTGAGAGACACACTTGAGAGTGTTTCATGCAGCATGCTTGGACTATGTACCCAATGACTAGATACTTACCAAGTTATTTCCATGGAGCCTAAAACATTATGCTTTACAATGGTTCTATAGTCTACTAAATCAATCAATTCATGCATTTAATATTTTACCTGACATGTTCTTAGCACACTTCAAAATTAACATTGGTGACAAGGTTTCATATGCTCAAATTGCTCAATAAAAACAATGACCAAATGGACATCTCACAGACTATGTTCTTCAATATAAGACCATCTTAGACAAGATGACTAATCCCATGGTAGATTAGGATTTACAGGACCTCTTCAAATAAAGTCTTCTACCCACACTTCATGAATCAATTATACTCAATAGATTCTCTTCCTTCATTGAATTATGTCATACACTAAAGGAAAGAGAAGTGAAACTCATTTCAATGGGCAAACTCAAGTACACAAGCATTTTAGACACAACTAATAAGAGTAACAAAAAATTCCCATACAAGGTCAAGTTCAATGATATAAAATGATAGAATTAACCTATAGTAAATGAAATTTCAGAGCCTCCTCAACATATAGTTTTATCAACACCTCCTTGGCATACTTTCTCACATCTTCTAGTTCCTCCAGCTAGGGTTTTATAGCAACTTTTGGATTGTAATATCATATCTCTCCCTCCTATTTAGAGAGTTGATCCAACCAAACCTCTTACCAAGGGATATGATTAGTAGACATTTTGTGATTACCATAGGGAACTAGGCTAGACTATAAATAGATGCATCAGCTTGAAACATAAGATAAATAACTTGATAGATGACAACCTACTTGATCTTGGAACTTTAATTGAGCCTACACAGGCAAAACCAACATATGACATAGCTTTGAAAATCTTCTTAGATATATTTCCATATAATTCAAAATAGGATACAAGGGACACATTAGGGGTTAACCATGCATATTATACACAACCACCACCAATCACATACCAAGTACCTTCAATTAAGTCACATACTTTGAGTGGTATGATAGGTGTGTATGAGTCCAGAGTTCTAAATAGACCTTTGATATCCTCCTTATATCAAGAGATTGTGGAGGATAATTTAAATTATAATGCACTTTTTATTAGAGAACATATTCATAATCAACCCATTCACAGTGTCCTCATTGCTAATGGATTTAGTGTCAACATGTGTACCATAACATTATTGAAGAATTTGGGTTATTTAGAGCAAGATATTACTCCCTAAAATATAATTATCAACAAATTGAGTGGGCACATATAGATTTCATTAGGCGAGATTAAATTTCTTCTATAGGTTGGTCCCGCACATGTGACCCCACACATTTCACCATAGTTCCTAGTGTAAGAGTATTTGACATGTTATTTGGTTATCCATGGATTCAAAAAAATTGAGCAGTATCATCTAAAATTCATGTATGCATTAAATTCATTCATGATAATCAAGTTATTATAGTTGGTGGAGTTCCATATGATTTAACACTACCCACATCAATTCCATCTACTTTACAATCACCAATTCTAGCTTCTCCACCAATTTTAGTTTCCCCACTAGTTATAGTTCTTCCGCTAGTAAATATTTAGACATAATTGACACATCCATCACTAGTATAGAGGATTCATACATTGCCATAGCTTTGGTATTCTAGATAGCTTCAAATTATAATTTCCACACATAGAGTAGTTTCATTGAGATTTTATGGGTCTACACATAAAACACATGTTTAGAGAGCATCCCCTACTTTCAAATGGGTCCCTAAGAGTCCTATAGTTACATCCAATTCTCAAAATTATAGTGGGACCCCATAGTTGGTTTCTATTTCAAAGATTTCAAAGCATCTATATCATATATAGCTTTTAGATCCATAGCCTCAAAATTTTCATCATGCTTCACATTCATGCATGATTCCACTCCTTGATACAGGACATCATGATAGGGAGTATCCCATGAGACTCATCAGTTAGTATCATCCTATCCTAGCTTACTTGTACACAATCTCTTTTGCTTGATTATACATAGCTTATATAAAAATACAAAAACAATACAAAATTTCAAATACAAAAATATTCAAATAATTAAAAAATACCAAAAACATTAGATTGTATGCATCATCCATGCTTTACATTACTACTATCATGATAGGACGTACATATACTATTTCATGCTATTATTTGTTGATTATCTACATTACCATGCTTCACTTGATCTTATTTGAGTGTGTGTAGTGACATCTAGTTACTTGATTGCTTGACTCTACCCACTGAGGGGACATTCCTACTTCTACATTTGAGACACACATCGATATACATACCCACTAGAGACATCTTCTACATAACAACACCATTCAGGTTATGTTTATCCTACACTACACATCTGAGTTATCATACTGATGTACATTACTTACTAGATTACATAGATTACTATATCAATATTTCACTAGTATCTAGCACTTGTGTATCTTTTAGCATATACCTAGTCTTATACTAAACATTTCTTGCATACTTTCACTCTTTATTTGATTAGTTAGATGTGATTGTACATTTCTATTTTTTACATTCTTTCTTTTCTTACTTTACGTATCTAGATGAGATTGCATTTCTAATTCTATTTGTATTTGTTATGTGTACCTTAGGACATCTACCAATGTCTTTTTCTTCTATTCATGTGTGTGTCTACCTTTGGAAATTTTCCAATTTACCTTTATTGTACTCCTTTATGTTCCTTTATCCCTTTTTCCAACCTTTGACTATTTCAAATTGTATGTGTATATGGCATTTGAACATGCCTTGTATGCCTGCTTTTTAGTTTGAGTGATATGTGCCCATGTCCCTTGTTTGTGTGGCCCCTTGGCCAACCTTGTATACTTATTATTTCTTACTTTTTTCTTTGTATGATTATTTATTGATTACTTATCCTTGTTTTCAATGTCATGATTCATACCATACATTTACCTTGATTTATTAGATGCCATGATGGACATCATGCTCCATCCCTCCTTGAAAACAAACAACTAAAAACTAACATCTAACATTTTTAGTTCTTGTTTAGTATATTGAACATGATTTTACATTATTATATCTATCAATGCATACCCCTATCGATCTAACAAATCTCTCAATATAAATATTTCTATATCATAGATATCTTGTCAAATATCATTACCATATCATGTATCTATGCAACATAACACACTTGTATGACTCTTTTCTTTTGAGGGCAGTCATTTTAGGTTCATTATTCCTACCCTCATAAGATGGGGAAATAGATAGGGGTTTTTTCATAGAGATAAAATATCTTAGAATTCAAAACAATAGCATTCATATCACCCAGTTTAGAGTCTAGAGGTCAATACAAAAAATAGTGATAATTCTAGATCAACAACTAGTTTCATCACAAGACAACAATGCCAAAAATGGAAAACAATGCCAAACATAAGGGTTTCCTCATTTTGGTGCTCTTGTCCAAGTATAAATATACCCAAGTTTTCTAGTAATGGGCAAAATTTTTAGCTCATCTATAGTTTTTGCACATCTAGATCAGTCAGAATTAGTAGTTTCAATATAGTTTTCTTAGGGAATCTAGATAATAGGGGTATCATGTGTGACATGATGGCTCTCACTGCTAGTTATAGATTAGGCAATTGACATAACTTATATATTAGAATCCATGTTCCAAACACTAGTGATTATGGGAAATATGCATAACACATTAGTTTTTTTTTTTTTTTGAGTTTAGTTTATTGCCCATGCATTATCAGTAGTTGTATGTCTTGCTCCATCTGTAGGTGGTTGACATCATTCTCAAGTTTAACCTTCATACAAGTTTATCTTCCCAAGTACTTGAGTTCCTGAGTTGAATTTCACATAAGCATATTGCATCAGTTTCAGAGTGTCTTTCATATAAGCCTAATCTCCATCTTTCAAAATGTCTAAGAGTGGCCTAGTTTCCAACATACATTTGACTATCCATGCCACATTGTCAAATTTTTAGATCATTCATGGGCCAAATGAGCCATCTCATATGTCATCTATTCTATACTGATGTCACTTCATAGATTCACTTCATGGGGAAATGATGAAGCCAAAAGTATAGCCCTTGTATTATTGATCCACCTATTTAGAAGGATTGGACACACAATCCAAACATTGATTATCACATGCATGATCATCTATCTTCACTCAGTGGGAAATGATGGAGCCAAAGGGATAGCCTTTGTATTCTTTATCCACCTATTCAAATGGATTGGACACATAATCCAGACATTAATTATCACACACATAATTATCTAGCTTTACTTAATATGTAATGATGGATCCAAAGGGCCTTCCTTTGTATTCTTGAGCCACCTATTTAGAGGTATTTGACACATAATCTAGACATTGATTATTACATTCATGATCATCTATATTCACTAAGTAGGCGATGTTGGATCCAAAGGTCCAACCTTTTTATTATTGAGCCTTCTCTAGGGAATTAAACACTCATCTCTATTCATGATATAACTTTTGGTACAACATCATCTAGGATAATCCAATATTACACAACTTTAATCAGGATCAAAATAGGTTTTGTATTGGTTCATGTACTTGGTGTGGTGTATTCATTCCTTTCTCTTCATTTTTATTTTACTCAAATTTTGTATGTTCTTTTTTTTATATCACATATAATAAGAACTAATCTACTCTTTATTTCATTTTGTAGACTCACACTTTCATAATGTGCTCTTTATGTACTATCCAACATTACTCAACATCACACAAGCTTGATGAACTTCACCTTTGTAGGTAAGTTAAGGTATGCTTTCTATTTTTTTATTTTATCCTAGTATTTCACTTTGATATACCACTAGAATAAAGGGGGTGCAAATGTAGTCATATAAAATGTGAAATTGGGTTAATTTAGTGTGGATAATAACATTGAATCCATAGGTCCTTTGACTTGGTTGCAAAATCCTTATAGTATTTTATTTCACTGATTCTTAGTCATCCATAGCCTTTCAAACTTAACACTTATAGACCTAGGTAGCTATTTTAGGCCTAGATTCATCTCCCTAGGTCTCATTCCCTTTATACAACAACACCCAACTTGGATGGGATCATTGAAACCTAGGGTGTCTTATTTTTGGTGCTATTGTCCAAGTGGAAATTTGATTCAAATGGTCATACTTTCCCAGATCCTTATCTTAATTCATGACAGCCTAACATGAATTCATTTAACCCATAATCATTAGGTTCCCTATAAAAGGCCATTCAAAGTCTATTTATAAGGGTTAACACTTATTTATAAGAGATAATTAAGAATATAATCAAGTACACCCAAGCACTTTTCCCTATTCTCTACATATAGCCTTCCAATATTATTCCAAGCTTATTCGAACCCTTACACCAATCCCTAGATATCTAAAGTACACTTAGTTTCACATCTAGCTATATTTTCATACATAATTACATCAAACACTTCAATGGGAAAACTACATTAGCTTGATCCCTACTTAGAGTATTGGTATGTAGGCAACATGCCCACACATGAGGTGTGAAGTGTGTCTAGTGTATCCTTTACATACTAACCCCTTCTCTCTCTTTCCCAAATTTTATTTCAAGTTTAAGCAAAAAGAGAGCCTAGGGATTTTTAAGATTAAAATTGATGCATAGCTAGCTCCATAAACTTTTGGTCTTTGATATTTCACTAACAGGGTAATAAAAACCTATTGAGTAGAACCCAAAAAAATTAGAACACTTATACAACAGTGTTAAAAAAAGACTACAACACCAAATAGAAGGGTGTCCCACTTTCAATATTTCTATCCAATCAGAAGATGAAGTTTAGGAACCTATTAATGATACTATCCCACTCTTATACCTAAATTCTTAGACCAAACAACTTAGAATAAGCTAAGTCATATTTTATCTTGTTTATTACTATTTTTATAAAAGACAAAAATACAATCTACTTACATAAATTAGTGGCTTAATTATTATACATTATTTACTAATTTATTTTACTCCAGACCTATTTATTAGTTTGGAATAAAACTCCATTATTATAAAAAACAATAAAACAATGATCTATCTAAACTAATAGAGGCTAAAATCATTTTCCCTATCAAACACTGATCATGGGTTACTAATTTTATCCTTGTAAGGAAAAATAATGGTGAAATCAAGTTTTGTGTAGATTTTAGGGATTTGAACAAAATGTCTCTAAGGGATCATTATCCCCTTCCACCCATGGATAAAATTTTACAAACTATATCAAAATCTTAAAGGTTTTCCCTTCTAGATGGTTGGTCTTTATATAACCAAATCCTAGTGCAAGAATCAGACCAATTCAAAATTATCTTCACTACAAAATGGGACAAATGTATATAAAAAAATGATATTTGATTTGACTAATACTGGTAAAACATTCCATAGAGCTATGGATATGAATTTTAGATGTTTGATAAATGAGATGACCCTGATATACCTAGATGACATCACTATTTACTCAAAGCATATTGATGCACACCTAGATCACCTTAGGAATTTTTTTGAAAGGTACAGAGAATTTAGAGTTTCCTTCAATCCAAAAAAGTGCATTTTTTCATTTCATGAAGGGAAAATACTAGGACACATTAAATAAAAGAGGGTCTTATAATATACCTAAAGAGAATAAGTGATATATCTACATTATCACTTCCAAGCCATAAGAAGGGACTACGAAGTTTCCTCAGGAAGATCAACTTCATAAGAAGATTGTTTCCAAATTTTACTTCTATAGACAAGCCCCTTACTGCAATGCTTAAGAAGGGTATCATTTTTAGCTAGATATAAGAAGGAAAAGATAGCTTTGAAGCCATCAAGTAAGATATTTTTGAGGTTCCTACCCTACTCAACCCCAACTACAAGAAAGATTTCATTATCTATGATTTTGAAGGGGAAGGCAACATCTCATATATTCTAATCCATAATAATAAATAACAATTGGAACAACCACTATATTTTTTTAGTCAATAATTGAAGTATTGTGAAGAAAAGTATAGTTTCATGTATAAGTAAGTATATTTTGTAATTACATCTCTAAAAAAATTTAGGCATATGCTCTCCAACAATAAAATTCATCTGATGGTTAGACACCAAGGAATCAAAAAGTTCCTGATGAGATAGAAAATAATGAAAAAGAGCAAGATGGATCACAAATGTCATGGAATATGCTATAGACATCAAAATTACAAAGATTTTAAGAGGAAAGGGCTTATGTGAACTACTGGTTTTTGATATCAAGACTATTGAAATAGTGTCTTAAGTAGTATATACTCAAATTACATCTCTACCAACCAATCCACCTATTTTCAATAGCTATATCCATGGCATGACCATCTTCCTACAGACTAGTGAGTAACCATATGATTTTTAGTAGTCCAAGAAAATTTATTTCAAAATCCAATCCATTCCTTATGTTCTTGTTGATGGAATATTATTTATAAAAGATATGAATGGATTCATGCTAAGATGTATCTAGGACAATCAAATCCCCAAAGTGCTTGAAGAATTTCATGATGGTTAATGAGGTGGGCACTTATTTTCAAGAACCACAACCATTAAAAATGAGAGGGGGATATTATTGGCCTGATATTTTCAAAGATGCCCATCAATGGGTAAGGAACTAAAAAAAGTGTGTTTACTTCATAGGCAAGCAAAGATTAGAAGCTTTCCCTCTCAGACCAATTCAAGGTAACTAACCATTTTCTTAATGGGGATTGGATTTCATTGGTATGATCAATGCACTATCAAGTTTAGGCCATAAATGGGTCCTTACAATAACAAACTATTTCAAAAAATGGACTGAAGCAATTGCACTAAAAGGTGACACAGAGGCATCTATCCTAGAATTCATGGATGACATAATCTCAAGGTTTGGTGTTCCTCACACCATTATCTTAGATAATGCAAAATATTTTTTGGGCACTCAAGTGAGTGAATGGGTTTTAAAACACAATTTATACTTTAGTACTTATTCTAATTATTAACTATAGATTAATAGATTGTACAAGTCTACCAATAAGAATCTTATAAGAATTATCAAAAGAACAATGGAGGAAAACTAAAGTACATGGCACATAAAGTTAAAATTAACACTTTAGGATGATAGGATTAGTCCTAAGAGAACCATTGGTAACTCTTCATTCATGTTGGTATATGGGAGGGAAGCTAGATTCATGTTGTCAATTGAGTTACCATCACTAAAACTCAATCATCAATTGGATTTGATTGACACTGATGAAATGATAGTAATATTAGTGGAACTTATGGAACTAGAAGTAGTCAAGAACTGGTTAATGAAAGTTCTAGAAGCAAATCCAGCTAAAAAAATGGGAAATTTTGACAAAAAGTCATTTGATAAGAGCTTCAATGAAGGATACATAGTTCTCAAATAGGATGTATACAAAACTAAACTAGGAAAACACACCAAGTTTGATTTAATATGGAGTGGTCCATATATTATAATTCAATGCAAAAAATCTAATACATTCCAACTATCTAAGCTTAATGGATCAAAATTGCCTATCCTAGTCAATCAGATATACCTTAAAGCTTGATTTTGAGGTTGGAATTCATTCCAAAATTCTTTTGTATATATTAAGGTTAATTATGTTTTTCAAATATGTGATTTTGCATAGGTCAAATCATTAGGAGTTTTTTTTTCCTCAGTATGTTTTGTTTTTCCCTATTTTATTCTTGTTTAGGCAAATCCTAGTTTTTTTCTTCTCCAATTACAGTGTGTTAAGCTTAAAATGACTCCATGCCCTATGAACTAGAAGGCTATTAGAAATAAACTGATTAGTAGGAAATAACCCTATAGAGGTCACCAAAAATGTTGATATTTTTGTCCCAAAAATGTCTAAATGTCAATTAACCTAAGGTAAATCCATTATTTTTTTGGAAAAATGCATTGAATTGACCCAAAACACTCATTTCCCTAAGCCATTAGAAACAAGAGATTGGATTACACTTTGTAACTTTCAAAGTTAAAAATTAATTCCCAACCTTCAATTCTCATAATACATTAACCTAATAAAAATTGGATATTTAGGTGCAATTTTAACTTTGAAACTTGAAAATTACATCTAGACCTCCACTTCCCATTAAATGCCTAGCTGGAAAATACTAAAACCCCACTCACAATTTTTAACTTACAAAGTTACATATTATAAGTAGAGTTTCACTTCCCAAAAACCACATACCTCATGGAAACTAGAGATTGGAATGAAATTTATAACTTTAAAACTTTCAAATATATTCCCAACCTTTACTTCTTGCACAACACTCCAATCAAAAACCAGAACTTTGATTAAAATTTGTAACTTGCAAAGTTATAATTTGTAATTCAAGTTCTGCTTCTTAGGGACCACCCATCCTAAAAAATATGGAACTCCAAATGCAAATTTCAACTTGAAAATTTGTGAATTTCTCCTCGATTTCCAACTTCCCATTTTGAAAGAGTCAAACAAACCCATGAAATTTGGAGGTCAAAGTGCAATTAGAAAAATTGAAAATTTACAAATTTGTTTGTAGAGTTAGAATCTCCCTCCAACACCACCATTAGGGTATTTATTATAGAGGTATTATATAGATTAAATTAGGGTTAAATTAGTTCATTATTTAAATTTTGAAAATCAAGTTTGTATCTCTGTGAACCTACCAATGACCTCAAGCCATACTTGCAAACCATGCATTTTCACCATGCAGCCATGCATTTGAGACACAAATCTTGATCCATGCTACCATTGATCCCCCTGCATAGCATTTTGTTTGACTTCATGTGTTTCTTAATCTTTCTATTATCCCAATTAAACTTTCTTTAGTTATATATGATTTTGTGCATTCCATTATGGATCTAGTTGCATTTTAGGGATTTCTTTTCCTTCTTTAGGTGATGGTAGGATTATTTTCTTGTTTTCATGGTGTCATGGTGGAGTCCATGGTAATAATTTTTTGAAAACCATTTCTTCTATCTTATTTACACATTGAAAACCTAGGGTTTTCCCAATATTCCATACAAACAAGTGAAAATTCATTTGAGGATTCCCAAAATACTGAATATTCCCATGCTTATTCCCTACATAGTCACCATGGACTTTACACTTGCTAAAGACAACTTCAAAAATTATGAGATTTATACCTATATTTTCAACCCCATAGTCCCATGGACTTTTCCAGTTCATAGAGTAACCTCAATCTCTATGGATTTTCCATAAGAGATCATAAGTGTAGTTTACATATACCATCTCCATTGGAGATTTCTACTCGTAATTACAACTCCATATCCCCATAGAATTTTCATGTGAAATTGTAACTCCAATATCCATAAGAGCTTTCACCTATGTTTTGCACCTAAAATTTTTACCAACTTTGTAATTAGTTTTTCCTAGTAATTTCTCCAGAATCCATGTCTAGGAAAGAGATGAAGTTTAAATCTAAAGGACCTAGTGTTACACTCAATTTGGAATCAAATATAATTGAGATTACAAACATATACCTAGGTCATATTGACCTAGGTGATTCTTGGACTATAGTAAATGCTAAATTTAGTAACAAATAGATTCAAAGCATTTATGACTATTAACTTCCCCAAGAAGCAACTTTACTCATAATTGTGCAGAGCCCTGAGTTGGTACTCACACTAACAAAGCATTATGATGTTGATAAGAGAGAGGTGATGAATGACAAAGGGGAAAGGATTATAAACTTAGATCTAGACTTCATATAATCTATGTTCTTGATACCTAAATTTTATAGTTACCTAGATATAACTCCAAAGTCATCAAGGAAATTATATCAAGACAAAAAAGCTAGATGTCAAAGGGCAATGAATAAATAATGGCTAAGCATCCCTAGGGCTACAACCACTAGATTAATTAAAACATTGGCAAGGATTGATTTCCAGGATGAGGTCGGTGATCTAATCATGCTACTACATAAGATCACTAGTAACCCCAATGCAAATAATTTCCAAGACTATATGTACTAATATATATGGGTAATCCACCAAAACAAGAAATACATCCACTATGCACAACTAATAAATGGATACATCCAAAAATAGTTGATGGAAGTGAATAACATAGGGAAGTTATACATGACTTCTTATCTATTTTATATATTATCCAAGGGGAGAGCCTTCCCAGGACTAAACATAGTAGCTAACCAAGAAAACAAAGTTTTTCAACTATTACCTTGACCTCACTCTTAATGAAAGAAGATTAATAATTATCAGGAAGAGACAAAAAGGTTAAACCTTTTCTATCCAAAGTTGATAGCTATGGATACAATTGATATTGACATCCTCCTTGTGGAAAAGATACTCAAGATAAGGATACTCATAGAGAGTACCAATAAGGATAAGGTTGCACATGACAAAGCCATTGATATGATATACAACATTGAAGATTTGTTCAATAAATTGTCATGTCACGCAATAGATCATCAGAACCAGGTCCTTTCAACTCAAAACATTTAAGATAAATTCAAAATAGTGATTGAAAAATAGTCAACTCAGGACACCACATTTAGCTTGAGATCTATCAACCATTTTGTCAAATATCATAGTACATTAGATCAAATGGGAAAGGAGACTCAAGAATATAGAGCTTTTAGAAGGGAACTCTCTGATACAATAGAAAAATGTGAAATAAGCCACCTCTACTCTTTTGGTCATGACGAAGATAGAATTTTGAATATCTTTAAGAGTTTTGATGCGTATATTGAGAAGACACAGGCCAAAAATGATAAAGAGTCTTCAATTTTTTTGGTTATATATTAATTCTTTCTATCACAAACATTCATGTATATTGTATTTTCCTATTGTGAAAAATATTGTATATTTTCATATTGTAAATTGTAAATATCATTTTGATATCTCTTTTTGAGAAAGAGCCATATGTAATTTCCATGCTCCTTTTTGATAGATTGAAAGTTGTATATATCAAACTTGTAAATTACACTTTCCATTTTGACAATTCTGAGTTGCTTAAGTTGCAAAAGAACATATTGTAAAATGCATTTCTAATTTTATTAGAATTGTGTGACTTGAAAATTGTAAAAGTCCTAATAAAAATTACAAGTTATGGTTTTTTGAAAAATAGACTCACATTATCTAAAACTATCTTTTTCTCTAAAGTTTGAGTTTCACTTTGGCACCTCATTTCATAGAGAAGACATTATAGATGAGCTGAAGAATATTAAGTCATTGCATGAAGTTTCCACAAGTTCCCTCCATGCCTCCATTAGTTTTGATCAAGCCCAACATTTTCATGATCCTATCTAACTATTTCACCAAGCTGAGGACCCCATTGTAGTTGAAGATCATGCCTCTTTGCATGGAGTTCCATATTTTGTATTCTCTTCAACTAGGCATGGATCTCTTTGTTAAATACATCTCTTTCATGAGTTTTTTTATATAAATATGGGTAATATGGCATATCCCATTTCTCTTTTTACTACTAGAGAAATTATTTTGTATTTTGAGCATTTTTTATACATGTCATAACCTGGATAATGAGAATGAATTGAATATTTACCTTTCTTATCTATGTAATATTTGTGTATAAAAGGTTATTTAAATATTTTTGGATGTTTCTATTCTTATTTTAGTCATGAAATTTCATTTCTAGTATTCTCTTAACATTTTGAAAGATTTTTTCATTAAAACTAATGAATCTTGTCCCTTGTATGAAGAATATCCAATATTACCTTTGGTTTCACATTTGCATGAGTTTGTGCTCCAAAAAATTTCAAAATATTGATTATTTTATTGTGTTTATTCAAGAAAACATTAAAATCCACTACAAAATATTTGGTGTAATCATCATTTCTAGTTTTTTTTTTTTTTGAAATTTATTTCCAAAACTCTTTGTCTAGTCTAAGCCCTAGTTTAGGAATCAAATCACTAAGAAGTGGAATTTTTACCTAAGCTATTATTTATCAGTTGCACCAAATTTAGTGAATTCAACCTTCTCTAGAGGTTCAACAAAAAAATTTCAAGGTCATATAGCTTGGAGGTGATCCCATTATATCATTAGATTTTTTTATAATGAGCTACAACATCAAGACATGTGCAAAATCTATGTGATAATAGTATATATAGAGTTAACTTACATTTATCAAGAATTAAAGTCAGCCTTTAAAATATTATGCAACATATGCATGATTATAAACAACTCATGAATTTTTAAAATTAATTATACTATTACTACAAAATTAATACCACCATATTGAATTAACATGAATAAAGCTAACCCTTTGAACTAAGGCTGAGTGGATGTTTGCATGGATGCATTAACTTTTGTAGGAGTCATCACTATAGATGTTGGTGTTGAAATATAAGTTATAGCTTCAGTATTCTTCTTATTCACCTCCAAATCAAGATAATATTTATCACCCACATCATGTTATTAATTTACAATGTCTAAGTTGAGTCACGAGGGTTTGTGCACCCTATTAAATTGATTTATTGGCTTTTCATGCTTTGCCTTCATATTTTAGAAGTTGATCTTGAAAATTTCAACCTCAATTACCTTATTTCTCATAAAATTCATCTTAATGTCAATGTCCTCAAGTACTAACCCCTATAGACTTTGCTTAAAATTATTATATGCTTCTTGAATGAGTTGATAAAAAATGATTCTACTAATTAGCTTTCTAGTAGCATCCCTTGCCTTGGATAATTTTAATTCATCTAAAATTTACAAGATGGGAGTTTCATGCTCTTGTTATTTAGGCATGACTGCCCCATCTTTGGTAACCCACTCTCTAGATTCTTCTATTTTGATCACCACTAAATTGAGGAAATTTGATGCCTCTAATGGTGTCATTAAGTTCAAGTGGATATACACATTATTAGTGTAAAGAATCAATAATTTAAATTTATTCTCATCCTTCTTTAAATAATTAAATAATTGATGAGTTATTGTAATATGGGGGGCCAATCCTACCCTCATTACCTCAATAGCCTCTAGAGAATTGTAACATTTTGATGTAGCTTCCTAAACTTTAGTCTCAATTCCTACTATAATGTGGATTATTTGATGTTGTTCTTTGATTTTCTCTAGTTCTTGTTCCAATTTTTTCCTTGCCATTTCAATTTCCTCATGTAATGTTATCATAACATCCTTGTGAGCTTTTGTAATGGACTTGAAATCTTCTATGTATGGGGACTAACCTAGTTTCATGATCTTACTTTTGGATAAGAAATATACTTCCTACATTTCCTCAATAATGATCTCCCTCCTAACTTCATCCTCCAATTTCCTCTTTATCACCCTTTGAATGCTTCTTAAGGGATTATCAAACAAGGAAGTTATTGATGACAGTTCTATAATTTTAAAATTAAGATTTTGGGAAGCTTCTAATCTAAGATAAACTACCCATGGTGGAATATCTATATGGGTTGGGTATATTAATTATGCATCCTTAGCTATAGCCTCCACCTCTTGATCTTCTACCAATTTTTCTATGGAAACTTTGAGAACTAGGTTAGTGAGGGAAGGCCTTATGATTTTGGACTAATCCACACCTCCATATTAGGGGAGTGAATGGAATGTATATATTGGTTTACCTCTTTTGGCCTTCCATAATAATGTGATAGTAGTATCCTTGGAGGAACTATTGGAATTTATTGGAAAATTGATTTTTGTGGAAGAGACATGGAGTTGAGAGCTGAATAATGTTGTTTCAATATTTTTAGAGGCCTTTTTCTTTTTCATGGTCTAAACTTTGGGAGTTCTAGAAGGAATGTCAATAATGGTAGAAATAATGAACATGGATGGAATTATGGAGGAAAATGAAACAATAGTGTTAGGAGAAACATCTTCTACTTTTGGAGTGAACAAAGGTATTTTTAAGAAAGCAGTGGAGGAAATTGAAACATCAAGGGTGGAGGTGACATCCTCCACCTTTAGAGTGAGGAAAGGTGTTTTTAAAATAACACTAGTAGGAACTAAACCAAAAATGAAAAAAAAACAAGGAAAATGGGAAGAAGGGTCTTAAGGGTAAGCTTTCTTACTTGATTTATCATATTTTACCGATGAATTCCCCTTGGTGACTATAAGGCTTAGTGTATTTACTCTTTCTTGGTCTTCTTCTTCATATATTTTTGGTTTGGCCTCTATTATCTATTACGTAACTAAAGGTATGGCCTATGGTTGATCAAATATTAGATTCTTTGTGAGGGGAGGAAGGGAGGAGGCCTTGGTTTCCTCCTATAGTAAATTATAGTTTTTAATGGTGTAGAGGTGACTTGCTGAGTTGAGGCAGTAGATACCTATTGCACTATGTATTCATTCATGAGTAATGCAGTTGTAGATGTTTTTAATGGAAATGTAGTTGGGTGCTCTTGGTCCTCTACATCAGAGGAGTCTAAGTCAGTCATATCCCATTGAGATTCCCTGGGATCATTCTCACTCAACATGGGATCTTTATTCACAACCCTCAATAGTAAGGGAAGTCCTTGAGAAGACCCTTCTTGTATCTCTATTTTTTACTGGGGTATATTTCCCTAGAATTCAAAATTAACCCATCCTCTAAAGGGTGGTAACCTATTATGCATTTATTGAGCTTAAATTGAAGGGTCCTATTGAATAATATTTAAATGATCTTCTTTTAGGCCTACAAGTTTTGATCTTTCTAAGACTTGGGCATCATCATTTGCATTGATGAATAGAAAATCATGGTCATAGGGAACATGTTAGTATGGAATACTAAATCCCTAGATATGCTTTTGAATTTTATGGTGGGGGTCCTAGTCTCTATGAGGCGGGGTGGGTAATTGATAGTGTTTCCTCTTATTTCTTATGTCCCTAAAATGATTCCTCATTATATAACACATTATGCCAATGATCATGTGAGATACAAAAAATATGTTTTTCTTCTATTTTATCAAATCCTCTTCCACACTCCACCAAGGTTTTTATGCAATTTATTTCTCTATAAGGTTATCTGGTACATACTTGGAGAGGTGTAGGGGGTAGACCTTATGACTAACTACCTTGATCACTATATGTTCTAGGTCTAACCATTAGTCACCTTGAGGAGCTAGTGTATCTACTATGATCTTTAAAATTTTGGGCAACACGGCCTCATGAATTACATGACATACTTGAGGATATACATCCTCGACAATTCAAACCATATTCTTAATATATGCATATATATGCATGAATTAGTAGTAATCACAAATGTGATTATTTATATAGTATATGGCTAAGCTCTAAAGCTCCCCAAGGTTCCTATACACTATGCTAATACTGCATCTAGAAGGTAAGATATCATGTAAAAATGGCCTACTAAATTGGGCCTTTTGACTTTATATAGAACTTGCTCCCTCAGCTTGAAGTTGATGACCTCTCCCAGGGAAAATTTTATGTGCCTATTCATTATCATATCCATTAATGACACCCAATCTAGGTTGATAAAATGGATACTTGGCATGCCATACCATTTATTCAATAAGGCCATCCCAATATGGATCCCCATTCTAAGTTTGCTTATTTGGGTGGGAGATTTTCCCTTTAGGGCCAAGTTTCCCTAGGAAGAATCCATGAACTCATAGATTTCTAAATTGAATTTTTCTTATTCCATGTTACCTACCTATGTTTATCAAATATTACATCTAGAGTTGGTAGAGATAGGTACCTTTGGAAAACATCATCAGTGATGCAAATCACAACCATCTGGAGACCCATGTGGTGAAATAAGGCACCTTTTTTAATCTTACCAGCAAAGAACAAGTCCCACATTAGGTCAATGTAGGGCATAACCTTGAGATTATCCATTACAAAGTAAAATCTTTATCCTTTAAGAGAGAGAAAGTTTGTAAGAAATTATCACTATGTGGGTGATATATTTCCTTCATGTGAAAATGTGTTGAATACATTGATTGTATCCCATAATTTCAAGTAATTAAAATACTTGTAAAAAAATGTTGCATTAAACATCATGTTTGTAAAATCTATAGAATCCTTGATGGAAAATGTGGATGGTGGCAATGCTCCTCTAAAACTCTTGGATGACAAACCTAATGTAATTTTTTGGTGTGTTCATGGTCTATTTTCTTATACCTTAAAAACTCCTTTCTACTAGTTGTTTGTTCACAATGGATTCATAAGTAGTTAGGGCTTTGTTCATATATTACTAATTGAGTTCAAATTCACTTATGAGTAATGAATTCATCGATAACTATACATCATTGATATAACCTTTTGCATTCAATTATAGTTCATGCACTTTTAATGTCCAATGTTTATATACTTTGCTTTACCTGCACAATTTAAATATCATTAGTTTAGTTGGTAGGTTATGTTCTTTGGAAAGTGTCAGGAACTAGTTTCATTATGTTGGCTAAGTCTATTGTGCTTTTGATAGTAAGATTTAGGATTCAAGTTTTGTGTTGGGACCGAGTCAACACTTTTTAAAAACCAAAGGCTTTAAACACAAAGACCAAATAAAATGCTTGAAGACCAAATCCATTGAAACCATATTCAAACAAATTGTCTAACAAAAGCTTCAAAGTGCATAAAGTCGATGATGACTATTTTGGATAAATTATCTAATGAAAATTAATAAATAAATTTTTTGATGAAAAGTTATAAAAAAAAGTTATGATATCAAAAATATCGAATAAGGAATTCTAAAAAAAACTAAGTCCTTCAAAACATCATTCAAACAAAATATCCATTATGGAAACTCCAAACAAAATGTCTGATATAGAAACTCTAATGAAGATTGTTGTAAACAAAAGTCCCAAATAAAATAAAAACCAAACAAAATACATGAAGACCAAATCCCTTAGAATAATTTTCAAACAAAATACCTAAAGACCAAAACTCTAAAAAAAAAATTTGATGAACAATTCCAAACAAAAGTCAGAAGGAAAAAAGTTATGAATAAAACTAATTCCAAAAACTTACATAGTACAAAAATTCTAGAAGGCATTAATAAGTTAGTAAAAATGCATAATATCACTATTTGTACTTTCAACTGTAAATTTTAAGGATCAATCTGATATAACTTGGATAGAAGGGACAAAAATCAAAAAATAGGGCCAAATCACACAAAAATGTGGGTCCCCATTTTCTAATTAAATAAAAGGGGAATGTTAGGTACAATAAATGGTGACTTATAAGGGGAATACTTTTGAGTATTTGAGAACTCATAACTTTGGTTCGCAATTTTAAAGCAGACATGAACTATGCCATAAAAAAATATTAGAATCAGAGTTAAGAAAGAGACTCCTAAATAAATCATACAACATACTTACCTTCTCATACATGGATTTGTGTGTGGTAAATTGATACTAATTTAACCCTTGTTTTGAGGATATTTTCAAAGACTTGTAGTAGTTGTAGGTTTTGATCTAGTTCTTTTGAAGCTCATTAAATCAGGAAAGCTCAAGAATTAATTTACCACTATCTAGGTGTCCATAGCCTTGACAAAGATACCTTGGGTTCCTTATCTCCTCCTCCATTTTATTTTATCATGATTCATGGTACATTGACCTTATTTCATCATGTGATTCTTTTATCTATTTTAGATTTTCTTTGGGTTTTATTGATCACTCTTTTAAACACATTGGTTCTTCCCCCCCTTTTTTATTTGAATAGGAGGAGATCCAAAATGACTATGAGATGGTGTAGTTACAAAACAAATCATTTACCAAAACATCCCTACTAGCTACATCTACACTAGTGATTATCACCTCCAATTAAGTATTAATATAAAAGTATGTTTGGTCTAATAGAGTGAGAAAACTTTCTAAATTCATATGGTGTATTAAAGAGCAACTTTCACATTCCTGGTAGAAATATTCAATTGTGACACAACCTTGAATGACTGCCATTACATACCCAAATCTTAACGACCTCAAACAAAGAAGGATAACCAGTTTGTGAACAAAACCTAAGTTATGAATCTATTTGTAGTTTCCCTTTCCCTTATATATCATTCTAAGTATATAAAAGGGGCCCAATTGGTAGGATTTTATCTTGGTCATGTTAGAATAAAATAATTTAGTTTTTTTTTATAGGAAATAATAAAATGTCTAAACTAGAAAATAGGAAAACTAAACTAAGAAAGTTGGAAACTGACTAGAAAATATGAAGACTAAACTAATACTACTTGTACCATGTTTTATTCATCAATAATGGCTAACTTTAGATGGTACAACCATGAAGTAATGATTTAAAAACTATCTGTTGACTGGATATGTGAGTTTATTTCCTCTTAGGTCCCTTAGACAAAATGCATTGTTAACTAGGATCTCTAAAGTCTGATATGGTCCAATCCATAGTGGGGAAAGTTTATCATATTGGCCTTTCTTTTCAGTGGCATTATCCCATAGAAGCACTAGATCAAATATCATGAATGCTTTGACTTTGGACTTTTTTTCAAACTATCTCTTGACTACATCTTGGTGTTTTCTAAAAGTCTATAGGGCCTCAATCCTTGAGTCTTCCATTTTTGTTATGTCTAGTAATAAATATTTTACTATATCATTAGGTTCCATATATTCCTACATGAATTGATAAGTCAAAAAATTCAACATGATTGGGAATACTTTCTTACATTCATACACTAGCAGATAGGGTGAGGCCTTGAGGGCCTACTTATATCTCATTTGATCTTTTAAAATGGTATAATTAACTAGGTTATTCCAATCCCTGAGATTATCCCCAATTTATTTCTTAATTTCATCTATCAGGTTCTTATTCATTGATTCAACCAATCAATTTCCTTGAGGGTAATGGTGATTTAAGTACCATGAGCCTATTCAATGAATTCAACTGATATGAATGTTGGCCCATTATAATAAAATAGATAAATAGGATTGCAAAATCTAGTTGCGATGTGTTCTTATAAGAAGTAAATCACATCCAATTCTTTGGAATTCTTTGTGGCCACTACCTTAGTCCATTGGGTGTAGTAGTCTATGGTAGTGAGTAAAAACTTATGACTTGCTAAGGAGTTTGGATTAATGACACAAATGAAGTCTAACCCCCACTAGGAAAATGGTCATCCCTTAATAACATGTTGCAATGTCATTGTTGCATGTACTTCTCTTTTTACTAGATCTTGGTATTCATGACTTGTCCTTACATGGGCATGGCATCCTTGAAGATTATTGGCTAGTAATAACCCATTCTTAGGATTTCATGAGCTATGGTGTTCCTAAATAGATGATCACTACCTATATTTTGGTGTAGGTTTTTTAGAATCTTTTGAACTTCTTTTGTAGATACACATTAAGGTAGATGCTTTAATAATTTATCTTGTAAATAAATCCTTTCTTAATCATTTAATGAGTAACTTTGAGCATCAAAGATCTCCTTCATTGTCAATTGAGTTTTATGGGACAAGTACCTATAATCAGATATTTAATTATGTCAGTATACCATTCCCCTCTAGATTCTTGGGCTTCACACACCTATTCAATAGTAATATGTGCGTCATTTTACATCATGATTTGGATAATGCCTTGACTCTAGAAAATTTTATTAGGCTTGATTTATGTATCAATATCCTACAAATTTTCCATTCATTTTCCTCTACATTCTCCTAATTTATTTTGTGGTAGGGTAAGCTTGACAACAAGGTCAAGTATGATAGAAATATTCTTATTTCTCAAGATGTAGCGTCAAAATTTCTTCACCACTTTAACAAGAGTAAATATTTATTTATCAATCATAGAATACATGAGTTCTACATCCTTTAGATTCATGCTCATGAATGCAATGGGATGCTCAATCTCATCTTTCTTTTGCATTATGACAATCTCAATTGTATATTCTAAAGCAAATGAGTATAAGTAGAAGTCCTTTATTAAATATAGACTAATGAGTACTGGGGCCTAAGATATATCATATTTTATGTCTTGAAAATACTTCTAGGCCTCAACTATCCATTCTATTTTGGCATCTTATTTGAGTATTGCATTCAGGGGTCATACAATTTATAAAAATCTTGAGATGAAATTACTCACAAAAATTGATTTTCCCAAATAAAGACTTGAGTTCCTTATTTTTATTTGGTTGGGATATCTTTGAAATTCCCTAGATTCTATTTGCATCAATGACAACCCCTTCTTTGGTAATTAGATGTCCCAATATCTTACCCTCAATAACTCAAAATATGCTCTTTTTTGGGTTCAATGAGATGTCAAACCTTTGGAATATTTTGAATATTGAGTGCAGATGGCCTACATGATCATTATTATTCTTAGAGAAAATAATAAATCATCCTTACAAATGATTATAAACTTATCTATTAATCCTTGAATGCATGATCCATTGCTCACTGAAAGGTGGCTCCTACATTTATTAGGCCAAAATTCATCCTCTTATATACATAGGTACCCTAATTTATGGTAAATGCAATTTTCATTCTAATTTCTAATTATACTAGAACTTGGCTATAACCTAAAAATCTATCCATAAAGGACATCATTTTAAATCCACTAACTATCTGTATAACCTTGTCTAAAGAAGGTAGTGGGTAATTATCCTTATCAAAATCTTTATTCAAGTTTCTAAAATCAACACAATCTAATTTCACCACTCTTATTTCTTACTAGGACTAAATTGGCCACCTAAGTAGAATGCCTGATTAGGAAGACTATTCTTGTGCTTAACAACTTTTCCACTTCTCTTTGAATGAGGGTTTATATGATAGGATTCACTAGTCTCTATTTTTGTTTGAATGGATTTTGGTCTAGTTTTGGTGGAATTGTATGGGTGATAACCATTAGGTCATGAACCTTCAAGTCCTTATATGTCCATGCAATCATGTCTTTATATTAGGTCAGTAAATACTTCACTCATTGCCTTTATTCTAAAGTAAAATTGAGGCCAATGTTGATGTAGCATGGGCTAATCTCATCCCCTAAATTCTCCCTTTTGAAGCTAGACTCATTAACTTTAGGTTACCTTTGCTATTGAGCTTGGGGATCTATATCAAATGATCTTTCTAAGGATACCAAAATAGTTGGGAGATAATGTTATTTGAGATAGAAGATACCTTCCTCATAAAACTCCTCTTGGTATAAATAACTAACTTCTTTATCATCAATGATTTAGGACTCAAATTGTCCTGAGTTGGTTAAAAACCAAATGATCTATTGATCATCATCAAAGAATTATAAATTCTCTACATTTTTAAGAATAAAGGTACAAAGTACTAACTCAATGGAAAATATATTTACCTTAAATTCTTAGAGAGGCTCCAAATTGGTAGCTAAAGCAACTAGTGAATCTGAAACTTGATTTTGTTCTCTAGGAATAACTATTAAATTGAAAGCCTCAAAGTTCTCAGTTAAATCCCATACTCCATGTTTATATATCTTCATATATGATAGATTACACTGGTATTTTTTTCTAACCTGATTGACTACCAACTTTGAATCATCATATAATAACAACTACTTAGCATTGTTTCCGAGTGAAAAGTGTAATCCCAAAATCAATGCTTTATATTTATCCCTATTGTTGATGTAAGGGAACTATAATCTATATGATACAAAGAATTTATTCTCTTTTGGATCAACCAATTCAATTCCTACACCTAATCCCTATTTAGATTTGACACCATCAAAGTTGATATTTCATAACTGATTGGGGCTACCAAAATTTTATTTTTGTATTTCATTTCATATAGTAAAAGTATAAATACTAAGCCTAAGAGATTCATAACTTACCTCTTCATTCTTGAAATTATAATTTATGATGGGATACTTCATTCTTAGTTCCTGATCAATCTAATTTTGGTTTGGAAGGCCTTTCCATGGTAGCCAAATGTGAGAGAAATCTATTGAAAGATATCCATTGAGTGTCTTAGACTAGTCCCTACTTAGTAACAATCCATACCCTTCAGGTATGTCTACTACGAGGATGTTGATAGTCATCTATACTCATGGCTCATATGCCACTTGAATACACACATTAGTGAACTCCACAATTACTGGTACCATTATTTTATGCAACTATGAGACTGTTCTCTTTAATGGGATTGGATTTAGGCTAAATTTTTTAGAAATAAAAGTAGGCATCATAGTTGTTAAAGCTCTAGAATTGACTAAATAGTTATGAATATTATTACTGAATGCCTTGATAGTCAACAAAAAGGGTGTAACCTCTAAATTGATTTTATATAAGATATTGGTGTCATGATCATTTATTTTATCTATAAGATATTTTTTATTTTCCGTATGGGCATTCCATATGATATAATTCCATAGTAATTTCTTTTGTTCAGTGATCTGAGCTAATTCATGAAGAGTGATGCTTGCTTTGATTTTCTTAATATATTCAATAATGTTGTATCCTCCTCTCCTTTATTCTTCCTTATTTTGAGGTTGATCATTCCATTTTGGGGGAGGTGGATTGTTATCAAATTTTGTATTTGGTGGAATGGTTATGGTATTTGGAAGAGTAGATGTTGTGAAGGGTTGCCTAATCCTTAGTTTGTAACCACCTTTCTGAAATTACTAAAAATCATGGATCTCATTAGTGTTGTCTTCTAGTACCTTGTCATTTTCACTTGAGAAAGGAAACTCATGAGTCTCAAAGAAAATAGAAGTGATTGAAGGGGCCAGAGTCATGGTGGAATTTTAATGGATTATACATAAAATATTGTCTCACCACCTCTCTTTGAAAGATCTTTAAAGATGTACACAATTCAACATAATCAATTTCACCATGCTGAGAAGTATTATGGATTCTACACTAGTTAGATAGAGTTGTCTCTACCATGTTGATTTTTGGAGGCTTGTTAGACTACTTTGTATTATTAATCAGGCCATTAGCATTTCCTATATTTATTTACATGCCAAAGAAATCATTGAATAATTTATATACCATAGTTTTTTATGTCATCTATCTCTACTTTTGTAGAGTTTGTGCCCTTGACAACACTATTAGAGGATGTAGATGGATGTTGATTCTACTAGTAATCATTCCCTTATGCATGGTTGTTTAAAAAATTATAATTTGGATGTGTTATCTATGTCATAGGAGGTAGTGTATATATTTGATTCTGATTAAATATAATAATGTTTTTTTTCACATGTGGAACTAGATCCAAAGATGATAGGCCATTATTGACACTAGGTGTGATAGGCACTTGAAGATTAAGTTGTCTATCAATGTTCATGGATTATTCATAGTCAAATGCTAAAGTGTTGATAAAAGTATCCCTTCACAAGAAGACTATAGTAATTGGATCCAGAACATTGTTATATATTTTTAATGCCAATCCATCATCTAGTTTATACATTAGGCTCAACCAAGTTTACATCTTCTATAATATTACATTTAAGGCCCAAATTGGTTTGTTGGGATCCCTATTCATGCTAGTAAAGTGTTGGTATATAATACCTAGGCTGGTGACTTGCCCAAACTGTGTAAGAAAATTAGTTTGACATGTGTTCCAAGAAGTAATGGAATTCTCTTTTAGATTAAGATACCAATCATAAGCAGAATCCATTAGTGTAAAAGGAAAAAAGGTTACATGCAACACATTCATTAATAACATTCATCAATCTCAATAAAACTATAAAAGACTTGATGTTCTCTTCTATCATTCTTCCTTCTAAAGGAGAGGATGGTAGATACTTTTCAAGATTCTTCAGTAGGTCATACACATCCCAAAGGATGGCAATAACAGATCCAAACAACCAAACTGGTTGAGCCATATGATTATTATTAGGGGAAGTGTTCCTTACTAGGGAAGGTGTTCTAGGTCTATTATTAATAGGGGTAGTTGGTATAAATCTAAGTCTTATATGATTTGATAAAGGTGAGACCATAATACTAGCCTGAGCACTAGATCCGGTCACTCTCTTAGGTGACTCTAGTGTAAATCAATGTAGAAATTAACCTTTTTTGTAAGAGAGGCTCAAATCCCTCTTTTTATCACCAAGAAGATTTTTTTCAATATTTTAATGAAGGTAAACTCCACTCTAGGGCATGAGTTATAGGTATGCAATTTTAACAACTAGGTGATGGAATAATAGGGAGGGCATGCATGTTGTTAATTAGGATTATAAATGGATGAATGGTCTCTAAAATAAATTTAAATATAGATGAGCTAGTGGATAGATGGTTGTTAATCCAGAGTGGGTAGATCTCAAAAATAAACTCAAAAATAGAAGGAAGGGTAGAGTACAAAAGAGGGAGTCTATGGCTTCAAGGATTACCTTTTAGGCTAGATTCTCAGTGGACAAGTGCTTTCAGAACCAATGTTTATTGCTATCAGTTGTTGCACACACATAAACAAACATGGTCAAGTAGTCTAGGATAGTTTGATATAAGAAACTCAGAGGTTTTAGTCAAAGGTTGATCCTTTTAGAAAAACTATTACACACCCTTACTCAGGAGATTATGAATCTAACCAAGGAGTTATCTAAGATAGTTGTTGCACATACATAGATGACTATATCTTTGAAAAGACCTATACACACTTAGAATAATGAAACACTCAACTTACTAAATAATGATCAATATAATTGCTAATTATTCAATAGATTTTTCACATAAAAAAATAACATTTTAATCATAAACATAAATAATTCCTCACAATTTTTACACACTAAGAATTATTGAATCAAACAACCAAATAAATATTAAACCTAATAACACAAAGCTTGGACAAAAAATCCACAAACACATTCACTGACAATTAAAAAAGGATTTTGATTCTATATTGAATTTATATATGCTTTGAAAATGTGTGTTACATATATTTTAATAGACTTAGGGAGAAGTTACCTCAACCTCCAAGTACATGTAAAATTTGATTACATGGCATAGTTAAAACCTCAGATCTAACTATAGTTTTAGAACTGTATGTAATGTATACATAGATTTAACTTACATTTATCAATAATTAAAGTTAGCCTTTACAATATTATGAACATGTGCATGATTATAACTAACTTAGGCAAATTTTACATTAAGATATAAAATAATTATGCTATGAGTACAAAATTGATTTTAGTATATTAAATTGACATGCACAAAATTGACTCTTTTAACTAAGGCTGAGTGGACCTCTACATAGATGTGTTAAATTTTATAGTTGTCATTGTATATTTTGGTGTTGAATTAGAAGTTATAGCCTCGGTCTTCTTTTTCTTCACCTCTAAATTGAGATAACATTTTTGACCTATATCATGTTACTACCTTATGATGTCTAAGTTAAGTAATGAGGGTCTATGCACCCTGTTAACTTGCTCTAAGAGTTTTTCATGCTTGGCCTTCATATTTAGGAAGTTGATCTTGAAATTTTCAACTTTAGTTACCTTCTTTCTCACAAAACTCAACTCAAATTTAATGTCCTCAAGTGATAACCCTTGTAGACTTTGCTTAAAATTCTTAGATGCTTCTTAAATGAGTTAATCAAAATTAATTCTACTAATCAGCTTTCCAATAACATCCCTTGCCTTGGATAATTTCAATTCATCTAAAATTTACAAGATGAGAGTTTCATCCTCTTGGTATTTGGGCATGACTGCCCCAACTTTGGTAACCCAATATCTGCCTTCCTATGTTTTAATCACCACCAAATTAAGGGAATTTTATGCATCTAATGGTGTCATTAAGTCTAAGTGGTTATACATCTTATTAGTAGTGTAAAAAATCAATAATTTTAACTTATTCTCATTGTAATTTAAATAATTAAATAATTGATGAGTTTTTGTAATATGGGCATCTAATTATTCTCTCATTGCCTCAATAACCTCTAGAGCATTGTAACATTTTGATGAAGCTTCCTAAACTTTAGTCCCAATTCTTTCTAGAATGTGGACTATTTATTGTTGTTCTTTGATTTTCTCTAGTTCCTACTCTAACTCTTACCTTACCATTTTAGTCCCCTCATGTAATGTTATCATATAATCCTTATGATTTTATATAAGGAAATTGAAATATTCTATGTATGGGGAATACCCTAGTTATTTGTTCTTCCTTTTGGACAAGGCATACACTTCTTACCTTCCTCATAAATGATCTCCCTCCTAGTTTCATCCTCTAATTTCCTCTTTCTTACCCTTTGAATGCTTCCTGAGGGCTTATCAAATAAGGATGTTATTGATGGTAGTTTTGTACTTTTGAAATAAAGCATTTTGTAAGCTTTTGATATAAGATTAAAATCCCATGGTAGGATAACAAGTTGGGTTAGGTCTATTAATTGTACATTCTTAGCTGTATCCTCTACATCTTGGTCTTTTACTGATTGTTCCATGGATCCTTTGAGAACTAGGTCAGGAAGGGAAGGCCATATGATTTTTGACCAATACACACCTCCATATTGGGGGAGTAGATGGATTATATATATTAGTGTACCTCTTTTGGCCTTCCCTAAGGATTTGACAATAATATATTGGGAGGAATTATTAGAAGGTATTGGTAAATTGATATGTGTGGAAGAGACATGGAGTTGGGATATGGCCAATGCTATTTCAATATTTTTAGAGGCCCTTTTTTCTTTCATGGATTAGAATGTGGTCATCCTAGAGGGAATTTAAATAGTGGTAGAAAAAAAGGACATGGATGGAACTATGGAGGAAAATGAAACAATAGTGGTAGAAGAAACATCTTCTACTTTGGGAGTGAGCAAAGGTATTTGTAAGAAAGTACCAGAGGAAATTGAAACATCGGGGGTGGAAGTGACATGATCTACCTTTGGAGTGAGGAAAGGGGATTTAAAAATAACACTAATAAGAACTAAACCAAAATGGGAATAAACAAGGAAACTTGGGAAGAAGGGTCTGAAGGTTGAGCCTTCTTACTTGATTTATCATCTTTACTTGGTAACTTCCCCTTGTCAACTATAAGGCTTAGTGCCTTTACTCTTTCCACTTCTTGCTCTTCATCTATTTATTGTTTGTCTTATATTTTCTATTTAGGGATTGAAGGTATGCCATATGGTTGATGAACTATTATATTATTTGTGAGGGGAGGAGGCCTTGGCTTCTTCTTATAGAAAATTGTAGTTTTTAATGGTGGGGAAGAGGCTCTCTGAGTTCAGATAGTAGCTACCTCTTACACTGTAGATTCTATAATGGGAAATGAAGTTTTAGATATTTATAATGGTAATGAAATTAGTTTCTTTTGGTCCTATGCATCAGAGGATTCTAATTTAATTAAATCCCCTCAATACCTATGGGATCAGTCTCACTCAACCTAGGATATTTTTTCATATCCCTCAATAGTAGGGGAGGTATTTGAGAAGTCCCTTCTTGTATCTCTATTTATTTATGGGGTATATTTATGTAGAATTGAGAAATATTCCATCCTCCAGGGGGTGGTAACTTAGTATGCATTTCTTAAATTGAAATTGAAGGTTTTTACTAAATAATCCTCAAATGATCTTCTTTTAGGCCTGCAAATTTTATCCTTTCTAAGAATTATGCATCATCCTTTCCACTGATGAATATAAAATCATGGTCATAAGGAACATGTTGGAATCTAATACCAAATCCCTAAATATGATTTTGAATCCAACTATGGGGGTGCTAGTCTCTATGAGGTCATGTGGGAATTGATAGTATTTCCTCTTATTGCCTATGTCCCCAAAATGCTTCCTCATTGTATAACACATTCTACCAATGATCATATGAGATCCATAAAATGTGATTTTATTTTAATTTTTCAAATCCTCTTCCACACTCCAAATTTGATATGTAATTTCTTGCTCCATAAGCATATCTAGTACATACTTAGGGAGGTGTAAGGGCTGAACCTTATGATTATAGACCATAATCATCGTATAATTTGGGTATAACTAGTAGTCACCTTGAGGAACTAGTGTATGTACTATAATCTTTGATGGATTTTTAGTAATCACAAATTCTATTATTTAAATATTTTTTGGTTGGGATCCAATCTCCCCAAGGTCCCTATACACTATGCCCATTAATACATCCAAAAGGTAATACATCATGTAAAAATGGCCTAATAAATTGGGCCTTTTGCCTTTATGTATAAAATTTTCCCTTACCTTGAAGCTAATGATCTCTCCTAGGGTAAAATTTACATCATTAGTCATTATCATATCCAATAATGACACATAATCAAGGTTAAAAAAATGGATACTTGGCATGCCATACATTCTATTCAATAAGGCCATCTCAATATGGACCCCTATTCTGAATTTACTAATGGGGGTGGGAGACTTTCCATTTATGACCATAGTTTCCCTAGGAATAAGCTATAAACTCAAAATTTTCTCAATTGAATTATTCTTATTACATGTTATCAAACTGTGTTTATCAAATATTACATCTAGACTGGCAAAGATAGGTATCTTTGGAAATCATCACTAATGATGCAAGCCATGACCATCTAGTGATCCATATGGTGTAAGAAGGCATCTTGTTTAATTTTTGTATAAAATAACAAGTCTCACAATAAGTTGATACATGGCATAAACTCAATTTTCGTCATTGCAAATTATATTCTTTGTCTCTTAAGAGAGAGTCAACCTATAACCAATTGGTGCTAAAGGTATTATTTGCATATTAAACTATTATAAAAACCTTCCAATCATTAGAAATTTTAGACATATCACATTGAAATGGTTTTATTGATAAAAAATTAACTACAACATTATTCTTCCCTTTAAAATATTCTATGTCAAAATAATATGCTTGAAGTTTTCTCAAACACTTTTTCTTCCTATCATTTATATCCTTTTGGCTGAGGAAAAACTTAAACTAATTGTGATCTATCTTGACCATAAATCTACCACAAACTAAGTATTTATTGAATTTTGCTCATGCATGTATGATCACCAACATTTCCTTGTCATAAATATAGAAAACAAACTTTTTAATGGGATATCTTAATTTTTCATCTCTTAAAGGTAATGGGATACCCCTTTTTCATCAAAATAACCCTTATTCCTTCACCTGATGCATCACACTCCACCACAAAAGGAATAATATTTTTTTAAATAACAAGTACTAGACATGAGATCATTACCTCTTTAAGTTTTTCAAAGGTTAATTACGTTGTTTTGGACCAACTAAATTCTACATTTTTTGGTTAAATCATTCGATGGGACAAAAATCTATGAAAAATCCATAAGAAACCTCCAATATTATCTACAAAGGAAAAAAATACTCTCAATTGTGACATAGTGGTAGGAGGCAAATATAATATATATTGGGTATTTTATTGATCAAATTATACTCCTTGATAATTAATAACATGTCCCAAATATAAAATTTTAGTCAATCCAAATTCACACTTAGACTCTTTTGAAAAAAGAGTTTGCTACTCAAAATTTTCTAGCACTCTATCTAGGTGTTTCAAGTTCTCTTCCCATGTCATATTCTACACTGAAATGTCATCAAATAATAATTTTTTTCCTCAATTTATCCCTAAAAATATGATTCATGCATGATTGGAATGTAAATGGAGAATTGGTTAAACCAAATGGTATAACCAAGAATTCAAAGTGCTAAAAATTATAATATAATATTATTTTATATACATCCACATCCCTTACCTTGATTGGTTATAACTAAATCTCAAATAAATTTTAGATAAGTATGCAAATCCATGTAATTCATCAATTAGTTCATCGATCCTAGGTTTAGGTACCTATTTTTGATAATTTTCTTATTCAAAACATGATAATATATGCACATCCTCATGGTTCCATATTTATTCTTCACCAAGACCACTGAATAAGTAAATGGACTAGAAATCAATCTAATATGTCCCATTTTAAACAAATCCTTGATGTCTTTCTCAATTTATTCATTTAATTGTTAGGTTGTGGAGCTAAAAGCTTCACTGATGCAAATAGGGAAGGAGGTTGTTGAGAGGTTGCTAAGTTGCAGGGCAACCAACATCGGTCTGATCAGTCGACGTCAATCATATACAGTGGGAAAGGCAACCGACATCAATCAGGTATCAGCTAACATCGGTCATCTCCAGCCTGACAGGGATTGACATCAGTCACCTGTGCGGTTTAGAACTGCCAATTCACAGATAGTTAGTTAATGAACCAGGTGTTTGCATGTTGAGAGGCTAATTATAGTCTTGATCTGCGGATCTAATTATTGTAATTAGATGTCTAATTATTGTTTGCATGAGATCTATTTAAGAGACTCATAGGATGTATTGTAAAGTGTTCTAGTTTGAGTTGAGCAAAGTTAGCTCCTTCTATGTGTGAAGTGAGCAAGGGGTGTTCCTCCTAGTTCCACAACAGTGCCAAGTGTGGGTGCTAGTTTTAGAGAATCAGAAGGGTTCTTCATGTATGTAGGAATCTTGGTTAGCAGGTGTGCAAGGCCACGTTTGGAGATCTACATGGTAAGTAAGATCATTGATCTATAGGGGTATGTGTGTGCATGGGTCTAGGGTTTGTAGGTGTACAGAACCAGGTTGATCTGTAGGTGGCAGCAGAATCAAGGTGACAGCAACACAACAGGGAGTAGGATCAGGTGGGATCTACTTGGAGTACGGTGTGTACTAGGTCTAAAGCAAGAGAGGAAGGCAAGGCAGTTTCTTCCATAAGTAAGATCATTTGGGTTGCAAGTTGTTGTAGTTCATGGGAGGATCTACTTGAAGTACATTGAGTACTTGGAGTGTGTGGAGCACTTGTGGAGTGCGTGAAGCACTGGTGTACTGGCAGTAGTGGATACTGACTGGTTGGGGGGTGAACACCAACTCTGTGTTTGAGTTGTGTGTTGGGACCATAAGAGAGAGAGATTTGAGGAAAGAAGTACTATACACTTGAGGTGTGGGAAGCCTCTGTAAGGTGGAAGAGTGTGGTGTCTCTTTATTGTATTCTTTTCTATATGAGTATTAATACAAGTTGTGTATTGTCCCTCTCATATTCTGTGTTGTTTCTAGTTTCTAGTTATTTGTTACTTCTAGTTAATTCCGCATCTTAAGTTGCTTGTATATGGTAATCAATTATGCTTCCATAGGTTCCTAACAATTGGTATCAGAGCTAAGGTTGTAGGGAGCAGGCTTGTGTTTAGTTATAGGTCACTCTCAGGGGTTTCTAATTGAGTGGGAGTATATCAATGGCAAAAGAAAGTAAGCTACGAATGGAGAAATTGAATAGCACGAATGGTCACTTACAGTGTTATGGAAAGAAAGAGAAGGTAAAGAAATATTGTTGGTTGGTAGCAGATCAGCATGAAGAAGCAGATGTTGTAGGTGTTGTTGCACAGGATGCTCTGGATAAAGTTGAATCTTGGTTAATAGATTCTATTGCCTCTTTCCATGCAGCCCCAAGTAAAGGGGTTAGTGAGCCTTGTCAGATTGTTGGCAAAGGGGAAGTGTTGCTGAAATTGTAGGCGGCCAACACATGGGTGTTAAAGAAGGTCATGTAGGTCCCGGTCTTGAAGATGTGGTTAATTGCTTTAGGAAAAGTTGGGTGATGAGAGATGCACAGAAACTCTCACAGCAGATGCTCTTGAAATTAGCATGTGGTAAGAAAGCAGATACTCTTTATCTACTTGCTTGTATTATTGATTCCACTTCTATTACACAGGTGTGGCTTTGTAGGCTTGGTCACATAAGTGAGAAGGGAATGGATGTTCTTAAGTCAGATGGTAAGAGTTCAGCTTCAAAGAGCATAGACTAATATTTTAGTATGCAGTGGGATGCTACAAGAAAGGATTTTGTTTATTGCAGGAAAAGGAAAGACTGATGTATTTGATAAACTTAAGAACTAGAAAGCCTTAGTGTTCTTGGAGAGAGATGATGGATAGGAGGGACCAGTGGATGGGGCTGGATACTTTTTGAGCAGGGTAGTTTGGGACATGGGATTGATTCAAAGGAGCTCACGGGTAAAAAAATCATCACTCACAGCTGAACACAGTTTACCGGTGTCGGTCAAGGGGAACCGGCATCGAACAGATAGGTGCCGATGTCGGTCATGTGTAGACCAAAAACTAGTGGTGTCAAGTAGGGTGGCTACTAGCATTAGTTATATAACTGACATTGGTGTCCTAGGTAAGACTGACGTCAGTCAAAAAAACTGGCATCAACAAAAAGGACAGTCACATGGGAACCAACATCGGTCAGATGTAGATTGTGTGGTGACCAAGGTTGGTCCACTGTAATGGATTTTGGGGTGGATAACAAGCTGTAAAGGAGTCTCAAATGCCCATGGGGGAGGACCTGAAAGTGCAAGTAAGCCTAAAATTTTTTGTTTCCTCTTCTTTACACTAGTTGTTGACCTATAGAGTAGGAAGGATCTAGGAAACAGTGGGAGCATGACATGAACAGGATGTAGGACCAAATGGGAGATTTGGTAGGGTTTTCTAGCTGGTATGAAAGAACTGGAGATGAATGGATACCTTGGTTAAAGGATAGAGAGAATGGACACATGAGATGGAAGGCCAAGTCATATGGTCTTGAGGAAGCTGCAGGACAGTGGTACAGGTTTTGACAGGTGGATGACAAAGCATGGCTTTAGTCAGTGTCATTGTAACCATTGTGTTTGTCTTACCAGGTGGATGATGGTCATGACATTATCCTATTACTATATGTGGATGGTTTTTCTATCAGGTTTGTACATACAGGGTTTTGCTGAGCTAAGGGTAAGCTTAGTTCAGTGGTTTGCCATGAAGGATTTGGGAGCAGCAAAATTCTTTAGCATGAGAGACATGGAAGATCACAAGGTGATTTTGTCTCTAGTTGGAGCTGATGGGAATCAGGTGTTGGTGAGGTTTTAGGATGTAGAACTAGAGCACACTAAGGGTTAGACATTTTAGTGTCAGAAATCACATGAGGTCTGGTATAGACCTGAGTTTGCCCAAGCAATGGGTGCTGTCAAAAAGTTTGGAGCTGATCCAAGAAAGAAGCACTAGAGGTTAGTTCAGTGGATTCTCAGGTATTTGAGAGGGACCAGCAGCAGGTCAACATGTTATGCAGGGTCAAGTTCTTTTCTACATGTGTTTGTAGATGCGGATGCGGCAGGTTACTTGGATGATAGGAGGTGCACCATAGGTTGTGTGGTGGGTGGTCTTTAGGATTGATCTTGAAGAGGGATACAAGCCAAGAAATAGATTAGATGAGGTACAGGTATAGGTATAGTGTAGCTATTTATCTCCAAGTGGGAGATTTTTAGGTTGTGGAGCTAAAAGTTTCACTGATGCAAACAGGGAAGGAGGTTGTTGAGAGGTTGCTAAGTTGCAAGGCAACTGACGTCAATCTGATCAGCCGACGTCAGTCATATATAGTGGGAAAGGCAACTGACATCGGTCAGGTATCAGCTGACGTTGGTTATCTCTAGAATGATAGGGACCGACGTCGATCACCTGTGTGGTTCAGGACTGCTAGTTCATGGATAGTTAGTTAACAAATTGGGTGTTTGCATGTTGAGAGGCTAATTATAGTCTTGAGCTGTAGATCTAATTATTGTAATTAGATGTCTAATTATTGTTTGCATGAGATCTATTTAAGAGACTCATAGGCTGTATTGTAAAGTGTTCTAGTTTGAGTTGAGCAAAGTTAGCTCCTTTTGTGTGTGAAGTGAGAAAGGGTGTTCCTCCTAGTTCCATAGTAATGCCAAGTGCGGGTGTTGGTTTTGGAGAATTATAAGGGTTATTAATGTATTTAGGATCTTGGTCAGCAGGTGTGCAAGGCCACATTTGGAGATCTACATGGTAAGTAAGATCATTGATCTGTAGGGGTATGTGTGTGCATGGTCTAGGTTTGCAGGTGTGCAGAACCAAGTTGATCTATAGGTGGCAGCAGAATCAAGGTGATAGCAACACAATAGGGAGCAAGATCAGGTGGGATCTACTTGGAGTACGATGTGTACTCGGTCTAGAGCAAGAGAGGAAGGCAAGGAAGTTCCTTCCATAAGTAAGATCATTTGGGTTACAGGTTGTTGCAGTTCATGGGAGATATACTTGAAGTACATTGAGTACTTGGAGTGCGTGGAGCACTGGTGTACTGGCAGTAGTGGATACTGACTAGTTGGAGGTGAACACCAACTTTGTGTTTGAGTTGTGTGTTAGGACTGTAAGAGAGAGAGAGAGCTTTGAGGAAAGAAGTACTTTACACTTGAGGTGTGGGAAGCCTCTGTAAGGTGGAAGAGTGTGGCATCTCTTTATTGTATTCTTTTCTGTATGAGTATTAATACAAGTTGTGTATTGTTTCTCATATTCTATGTTGTTTCTGGTTTCTAGTTACTTGTTACTTCTGGTTAATTCCGCATCTTAAGTTGCTTGTATATGGTAATCAATTGTGCTTCCATGGGTTCCTAACATTAATTATCTAGGGTGGTGGTAGGGAGTGATCATAACTAGTTTGGACATTGGTTCCAACTCAATGAGATGCTAAAATCCTTTATCAGGTGATAACTTTGCAGGTATATCAATAAAAACTCTTGCATGCTTATCCAAAATTGGCTAGATATCCACATGATAAGTCCTATATGCACTAAAAAATGCATCATGTCTATCTATCAATCCTAGTTAAGATAAGATATATCACACCTACACTTATAATTTGGATACACTTGTTAAGTAAGAGCATGAACAATATGGGGATTTATTAGACCCAATTAGGGGATCACTTGTATCACTAGTCATAACACATCATGCTAGGAAGAGTTCCAAAGCTTACAGTATAACACAATCAGAAAACAACCCTAATGGATTCCTAAGGTTTTAAATTTTCACTCTATTCTAATATCAAGAAAGTAAAATCTAATCTAGTGCATACGCAAGCTTGTGGCATAAAGTGGGGGTTAGAAACAATAAAATAAACAACTAAACTTAACATGTATTATAAGACATATACTTAAATCATGTATATGGAATCCTAATACATGGAGAGAAGAATATAAATGTATTATCTATCTACTCTTACAAAGGAGAAATATATTTAGGAATACTTACCTTGAAAGATGAACTTACCGAGCCTTAATCTCTCCCTTGGCCAAGGTGTTTCACAAGAGATTGTTGTGGTATGTAAGGATAACCAAGATAAATCAGCTATAGGCTACACAACCTATCTAATAATCCAAAATACTTCTCCACAAGACAAGTTTCATATGTCCAAAGAAGGTATGGAACCCTAATCTTTATTCCTCAAGTATAATGGTTAATAAGTAGACATTCTCTCGCAGTTCACTAATAATTTTTCTCTTATGAAATGGTGGTAAATGGCCTTATATATAGGTGGATATTATCCTAAATCCTTCTAGGAAAGTCAGCTATATGAGATTAACCCAATCGACACAGTGTGTTTTTGAGGATAATTCACTAGGTTTTTGCTAGGTCGGCCAAAAATCTAATAAACCAAGAAAGTAAAGAATACCCCTAAACTATACTAGGTTGACCTAGTCAACCCAGTACAACCAATAGTCAAAAAGGATGTTAAGGAAAGAAAAGGAGGAATAGAAAGAGGAAAAGACTAGAATAGGTAGGACTGAGAAGAACAAGCTCAAGGTAAATGGTTTTAGGAGGCAAGTGTGTAGATGGTAAGTGGCAAAAAGAATAATAATCTTACAAACCACTGATGGTCTACCCACCCCTTTTTTGGTGCACCCCTTAAGGCATGCACTCAGAGAGATTGAGACTTGATAGGTTATTGTAAGATACATAGTGTTAGTAATGAATAAAATTTTGAAAATATTATGCATATACATATTCCCCACTCAAAGCTCATCATGTATCATGTAAGTGCAAGACAAGATGGTACTTCGAGATAAAACATGATAACATATAATGTTGATGCTAAGTAAAGTGTTGGTGGAAAAATAAAATAAATGAAAGGACTGAATTGAAAAACACATACCTTTAATTTACCTTGGATCCGTAGATAGAGTAGTAGACTGGAAGAGATGTGAAGGTGTCCAATGTAGATAACACTAGATGAAATAGACATATGATAGTGGAAAATAATATCTATGCCATCACGAATCTAACATATTTTATAGTTTGTAAAATAAAAGAGTAAAAATAAAGATAGAAGTAAAATAAGAAATTTGTAGGACAATAATTGAAAGATTTGCATTTTGAAAAGTGTTTAAAATAGGGGAAAAGACAAGTCATTTATCATTTTGACTTGTGAGAGAGGATAAAAAATATCTATAGAGAGAAAACAAGATAAGATGGCAAGGAGATGACATGTTAGACAAAGAGAGGCTCTAGAGGCGATAACAGGTGCACTATAGGTATGCAACTAAGAATCTCAAACCAGTTATTGAAATTTGTATTGAATTAAGTGAATTTTTAGTAATTTTGAATTTAAAGCATTTTTAGATGTCAAAATTAAGAAAAATCAGATACTAATGGTAGTAAATAGGAAGACAGGAAATGGGTTTGAAGGATTTAGGCAAAAAGTAAGAAATTTGCACTTTTTTTAGAAAATGCAAAGGGTCAGTAGGCAAAAGGAACTAGGTTGACCCAGTCAACCTAGTAGGCTAGAAAATAATTAGAATCCATAGTAATGACCCAGTAGGTATGCGTCTACCCTATATATTATATAGGTTGAAGGCCTAGTTTGGAGTTACCAAGTGGTCTAAAAGGTCTAAAATGGAAACTTAACACTAGGGAGAGGAAGATAAGGGGGTTGAATTAGATTTTTGATTCAACCAAGAAAAAAGATAGGAAAATTTTGGTCAAACTAGTTTGACCAAAGAGCTAAAAAGTTACAGATAAGCGTGTAAATACTAAAAGAGGGATAAAGAGGACCAAAATAACAAAATGAGGTCAAGAAGGATTGAGAAGGATAAAAATGAATAAAATAAGGTAATGTAGGCTTGTTTTTACTTTATAAATCTAAAAATAATGTATTATGACTATATATGATATGGAGGAATTGATACATCTTTTGGTGTTTCTTGGGTACATGACTGATGAAGATTTTGGTGACTTATAGATGTGACATGGTTATCAGATTTACTAGATAGGCTATCAGATGGAGATATGGATAGACTAGGATCCATATGCCTAGTTGGGATAGTAGAGATGTGTTGGATCCCACTTGTTAGTCATGTTCCTTAATTATTGAGAATGATTGACTAACACCTTTAGATAGAAGGTGGATGGGGATACAATAGAGATGGCTATCATGTTGGAGGATGCCCATGCCATCCTAGGGCTACCTATAGTAGGAGCACATGTGACCATAGGGAAACCAGATAGTCTAGAGGAGAAGAGAGCCTTAGCCATATGGGATATAGGCTCAGAGATGATAACACCAAGTAGGAGGGTGAGTATATTTGATGTCTATACATCATAGATTCTAGATATCTAGAAGGTTGTGATAGGACTTGTGGCATAATGGGTGTTATGTCACAATTTAGATGACAAGGTACCATTATTCATGGTAGCCTTGAGTAGAATTATACTAGAAGAGTAAGTTCTATATGACCTAGGCTTAGTCATCTAGGTCCATCTAGTACATGATATGTATTAAATTCTAATTAGAGGGTAGAAGACCATGGGATAAATCATATTATTGATAGCTTAGATCTATGAGAGATTTCTTATGTACTAATTGGATGGGTTACCCCATGTAGTAAATGGTAGGTTACCTTAGGTACAAAGATGGAGGGAGGACCAAGTAGCATGGGTTGTGCCCCATGTGTTAGTGATATAATATATGATATGTGCAGACATCATGTGGTAGCTATATGAGCACATAGAAACTACATAGGTGAACTGTGACATAGTTACACCAATGATAGAGAGGATAGATGTGGTTGGACATTACTTTTGGTGGAGAGAGCCACATCTAATGGCATAAGTGCTAGGATAGATGGGACTACCTCATTCAGTGACACTAATACTGATGCTTGAGTAGTGGGTTTGGTATGTGAGGGAGCCATAGGGGAGGAGAGGATTGGGGCCACTAGTAGTGATGTTGATACTAAGGACATGTGGAGAGTGACCCTAGATTGATTGGGCATGATGAAGAGTTGAGAAAAAAGATAGGGATGTAGAGGCAAAGATATTAAATGTACCACTACTAGATCCACATCAAGATGAATAAAAACCACTAAGGACATAACAGTGATATAAGTAGGAGGTAGAGGAGAGAGTGGAGACTATTACCATCCTAGATGACCCCATAGGTGAGCTAGAAGAGATGATAAAGAGACCACTCAGACATAGGATAAGACTACATGAGCCATGATAATTAGGTTTAAACTAAGGAGGTATCCTATAAAGGAGGTTCTAGGAGGTTGTGTAAATAGGGAGACTATGTTAAGCAGTCGCATAAATGGTGAGACCATAATAATCAAGACATAGATAGGTAAAAAGAGATTATCAAATTATTACTTATATATATTTTTAGATAGATATATATATATATATATATTATGAGATATGAAAGTGATCTAATATCCATCTTGTGTGTTTTTATAGGTGTAGGTGATGAGGAGGAGGATAGAATGGGGTCCCTAGTGAGGGGAGCAATCCATGACTCTTACATGAAACTCTATAGACATACAACACCATGACACTAGACGATCTGAGTGTACCATGTACCTCAGCTTAGGTAAGCTAATTTAGATTATCTAGAGAGGTAGAGAGGTATATGTGAGCATAGAGGGAGAGGATATAACCACCAACACCAATGGGTACTAGGGAACTATAGGCATGGTAGGGCTTAATAGATGAGAAAGTTTTACATCTATCTATAGTAACGTAGATGATAGAGATTCATACCTAGCTAATGGAGTCAAAAATGTGGGAAACACACCTACAAGGATAGGTAGAGGGATTGTGATCTTAAATGGCCTCCTTATAGCATACCATTCAGAGGAGTTAGACTAAGGCCTCAATATGAAGTGTGGCTAGGCCATGAGATAGATAGGATGGGACCTAGCCATAGAGTTATGACATTGTGTGTGTGTGTGTGTGTGTGTGTGTGTGTGTGTGTGTGTGTGTGTGTGTGTGTGTGTGTGTGTGTGTGTGTACATATTGAATCATTTTCGCATATTGATGTTGGATGTGTATGTTGTCATTATGGTTGATTTTGGTTGTTCATTATGTTTAAGTCGATGGATGATTTCGATATATTTCTTTCTATCACAGGCTATTAGCTTTGTTGTATATGCTATAGTAAATATATGGGATGTGGTTTATTTTCTATCATTATGAAAGACACATGCATGGTTAAAAATAAATAGACAAAAGGACTCAAGAAAATATAATCAATCAATAAAATGTACTAAAAGAAATGTGTAATAACAAGAAATGACTAAGTATAAAGAATCAAGAAAAATGGAAAAACAAGATGGTAAAAATGGAATTTGTTTTTAAACCAATGTGAAATATTATTTCACCAAATTAAACTAAGAACCAAGAAAAATGGAAAAACAAGATGGTAAAAAGGGAATTTGTTTTTAAACCAATGTGAAAGATTTTTGCACAAAATTAAAATAAGTAAAATTATACTAACATCATGTTGGAAAATATGACAATAAAGTAATAAAATGAAAGGTTTGAAAAATGACACAAATGGTAATAAAAAACAAATTAATTAAGTCAATCAATCATACTAAATAATGTTGAGAAGTATTAAATAAAAACAAAATTGCAAAATATTGTTCTTACATTGATCACACTAATTCAAATTGGGAAGTATGAAAAATTCAAGAGATGGTTGAAATATTACATGCACTCCAAAAATAAGAAGATAAAAAAGAGAAATACAAATGAAGTAATCATAAAACATACTAAATATCAAGCTAGGAAGCATGTAAAATGACGTGCAACTTCATAATCAATCGAATCTTATCTCAAATTTGACACATTTAATTTAGATTATAATTTGGGTATTGGAGAATTTTGTGAGGACGGATGGGTCCTATCCATGATCTAACACTACAACTCAAAAAAGACAACACCACTGGGATGGAATATACAAGAAAATTGGGTAATCAAGGATGTGGGTAATAGGAAGGAAAATATGGTAATTTGTGAGGATGGTCAGGTCTTATCTATGGTCTTACAAAGTAACTCATAGATGAAATCCCAAGGGAAGTGATCAATATATCAAACAACAAATCTCAAGAGGATTATAAAGAATAATAGGAGTGAAAAAGGGTGTAAAAAACAAGACTCATGCATCTTATGAGAAGACCTTAGGAGGTAAGAGGCATACTAAGGACATGAGAAGACACTAAGTGACTACTGGTCATATATGGATAAAGGAAACCTAATTTCTATATATGAAAAGCTTTGTAGGCAAATATGATTGCTACTAGGATTAACTCATGAAGGTATATTGGTACAAGGAAAATTACAATGAACCTACCTTCTCATGACATGTTCCCTATTCTTCAGGACCCCTTATAGAGATTTTGATCTACTATGAAGATTAGGTACTTACGTGAGAAAGTAGGTAGAACTAAAATATTTTTTTTATTTTCCTCTTCTAATCGATTGGCCTAACATAACCCAAAGGACCTCAGCTCTACCATGAGGCCAGCTATGGAGTTTGAGCTTCAACTAGAAGAATGAGATGTGCTTTGAATCACTTCTTTTAGTGTGATTTAAATTTTAAGAATAATTTTTCCCTTTAATATCATTGCCTTTTATTTTCAAATGATTTATATTTTAACTTTATTTTGAAGTCTTTTTAAAGATGCCTGTTCCATAGGGATTTGGATTGGCCAATCATGAGAGAGATAGTGATACACATGAATGATTTGTAGGCTAAGGCTAAAGGAAGCTAAGTAACCAAAGATAAATACTGATTGGGACACTTAGGCTTAATAATGAACTAACATGTGATCTCAAGTCTCAACCATGTATATGTTAAGTTTGTGTTAAAAAAAGAAGGGAAAAAAGAGATCCAAAGTGGATTGATAAAAAGAGATAGTAATGACATAGATTGTTTGTGAATTGATCACATGGTAAAGGGAGATAATAACTAAGGGGAACAAGGTAAGTATAACCAAATCACCATGAAAAATTATCTATGAAAAATAAGGATAAGAAATAAAAACAATCATAAAGATATAAGAAGAGAGTTTTGAGAAAAACTCTAGAAAAAAGGAAAGGGAAAGAAATGATAAAGCAAAGACAATCATATGCAAACATATAAAAGGTAAGATAAGCAAGATATAGTACAATAAGTAATAGATCATGATATAAGATAAGCATAAATTTGACATAATGTCAAATTATATAATACTTAGAAATAAGATTGGAGCACACATCCAATCCAAATATAAATGTGGAAATACCATGCATATGATCATAAATACTAGTAAATCTATCCACACACATTATCCAATACCTTAGATAGGTCTCTATGAAGATGTAATCAAATTGATGATAAGGTTTCATCAATCTTTAATGATTACTAGGCAAATACTTCTTTTTTGATCTCTTGAACTAAAAAAGTAGGAATGCTCAAAAGATCATGCTAAGGAGGAAAATTAGGCAAAGGATGGTCAAGAGAATGTATGGAAATAGGATCTACATGAGAATAATGAATCATCAGTAGAGAAGGATCAAAAAGTGAAGGACTCATGGGTGGAGAAGGATCAACATGTGAGGGAAGGTCCACAGGTGAAGGGATCATAGGTGGAGGCATAGAAGGTGGTGAAGGGACCATAAGAGGGGATGGAACCATTGGAGGTGGAGCCATGGGAGAATAAAGAGGAGATTTTTTGTAGGAATGAATTATGGGAGAAGTGGTATAAGGTTAAAAAATGACTATAAGGTGATTTTTGAGATGTTGTTATAGGATGTGACAATGATCAGTGTGATGGGTGATACATAGATTCTATAGACAATATACCTCACCATACTTTAGAAAATATTCAATAGTACCTTTAGGGAAGGTATATATTTGTCTAATGATGGGGAATAAGGGTGAAAGGTATCAAAATATTGTCACAACCTTCAATAATGGGTGGAAGAATAGTTATCTATCCCATGGAAGCAACACATATGTTTGTGAGTGGTTTAGTAGAAGAAATCATAGAAGGAGGTATAATAAGAGTGGAAGAAGCTAGAGAGTACTCATCGACCCATTTGGTGGGTAGAGGAGCCATCTTAGGAAAAGAAAGCAAACTTTCACCAAGGGAAGGTGATGATGAGGAAAGAATAGAACTAGGCTTAATAGAAGGAGCAATAGTATCAAAAGTAAGAGTAAGCTCAACAATAGTAGGAATGGGAACATGATCAAATATAATAGGCTCAAGAAGAGGCTTAATCATAAAATTCTCTACTAAAGGAGGGGTGGGATCTATAGATGGTCTAAAGAGGGTTTCACTAACCTCAGGGGTAAACAAATGATGGGAGTTAGGGAACCTAGAAAAGTGGTAAGGCTCAGTTATTACATGATCTATAAGCATAGTCCTACATGGATCCTTAGAAACTAGATGTGTTAGTGCCATGTATACCCTATGATAAAGTGGGAAAATGCAAAAATTAGGAACTATAAATGAAGTAAAATGATGAGATGCATGAAAAGACTCAAGTAAATAAGAATGATAATGGAAAATCTCAGTATCATGAGCTTGTACAAGACCAGATAATAATAGATCATCTAAAGAATAACCATCATCATAATCCAAGGTTTAAAAATTAATGACATAGGTAGTGATAACCTTGTCATCAGAGGAAGCATGATGAATAAAATGCCTAGTCCTGGTCAAGACTATGGGAATGTTATCACAAGGAGGTTTACGAGAACAAGGATATAAGAAAACAAGAAGTTAAAAGATGAGATGAGGTGAGAGGTCAAAAGTTTTGATATTTAAATTAATCTCATCTAGCTCATCATAATCAATATCTAAAAGATTAGGAGGAATGTTACCAATGAGTTTAGGATGACCATTGTAACTATAGGATGAATTAATAGGAAAGTTGAGCTGTTGAGACTCATGAAATGGAACACTTGGAAAAGGGTTGAGAGTAGAAATCTAGAAAACACCATGATCTTAGAATTGTTGAAAATTCCAAGGGTTAGTGTCACCTTGAATCCTATAAATGGATCCATTGTGAGGGAATTTAATGCATTGGTAGGTGGAATAAGTAATATCTCTCATGTAGTGAGTCCATGACCTACCAAGCAAGATGTTATAGGAAAGGGGGAAGTTAAATATCAACTTCATGTGGATGGTGATAGGTGGAATAGTAATGGGAATCTACACACAACTTAGAGGAGGCATTTGACTTTTATTGTATCCTTGGCATGTGTTACATGTAGACATTATATTACATTAAAAATACCAAAGAGTATTCATGAAATCAAGAGAAGTGATGTAGGTGCTATAATCCTCATCAATAAATGCATACTTGACTTGGATATCATTGATTTAGATGCTAATGAATAAAGGAGGATCATCTATAAAAATAATAATCTCATCAAGAATCATAGGATCTATGGGTAATTTTAGAAAAAGAAAAGTGTCTATGATCTCATCAATGTGGATAGACATCTCTTCACATTGTTGTAAAATATTATCTTTAGAACTGGATCAAGTTGACTCCTATCTTTCTAAGGGAGGATGAGGGGCATTCATATTGAATATGAGATATATGAGGTAATTTTTATGATGTATATAAGTCCTCATAAGCTTAAGGAATGGAATTTTTTATGGGAGATTAGTGAGCTCTGTAATGGGATCCCACTCGTCATAGACCATAAGAAGGTTGTTAGATATAGGTGCGTAATGGTTAAGGAGGTCCTCGAAATGAGGATCCGAAGTACATTAGAATTATTTTTTTTTAAGAATGAGGAGAAGATTTCGAATAAGGTGGTAAATCATGTTGAGATGATGAACTAGTTAGTTTAAGTTTATTTTGAGAAGGAGAAGAAAAAGTGTTAGTAAAAACTTAATTATCATTAGCATTGGAAAATGATTGAAGAGTGGTAGAAATAGAATGGGATGTGTTATCCAAGGGAGAGTCATAAACTGGATCATAAAAAGTGTTCATAAATTGGATAATCATAAACTTTATTATCAAAGAGGAGGAGGTGGAACATTTTGGTTACGTGTTCGCCAAGCCACTGGTTACAGATGAGATTGAAGATTAAGGAGGTGGTTTTGCATTCTCATTATGTGATTTTTGTTATGAGCTTGAAAGGTATTCATTTGATTGACTATTTATAATAAAATTTGATGTGTTTGATTAAAATTAAAAGAATTATAATTAATATTTTTGTTATTATTGGTGGCTTGGGTACCAATATTAGTGTTGATATGAGATTGAGAATAACTATGTGAATTTGAGGCACTAATGGAAAAATTTACTTGTGAAGCAAACTATGGACTAGTAAATGGTTGTGAAGAAGAAGCACTAGAAGCATGACTGACTTGGGTAGTAATTGATGAACTAATGGAAGGATTAAGTATGTTAGACCTTATGAGAGGCCCACCAGATGTATAACCTACCATGTTATTTGAGATACTAGGCATGGAGGTGGAAGAGGTTAGAGAAGAAGAAATCATGGCATAAGAAGGATTTGAAATTTAAGGAAGAGATTAGGAACCAAAGAAAGTGGTACCTCCAAATCCTATTGAGAATGTAGGAGTGGGTGAATGAGGATCTTTGGTTTGACCACTAATCATGAGGTTATAAATGGTAAAAGGATCATTTTCACTATGTTGAGGAAATTTGTAAATAAATAAAAGCATTTAGAGAGTATACTATAACTTAGCTTGATCTTATAAGAAAAGAGGACTATGCTACCAAGAGGTACGAGGAGGGGTCCCATAGTTTATTATGTGAGTGGTAATATGAACATTACTAGCATCTAAAAGAGGAGACTTAATCTATCTATGGGTGACCCTATTAGGATTAGTAAAGTTCATCATGTTTTTTAATTGTGATTTAGTGTCATTATCCAAAAGAAATCCCATGATTATGGGAAAAGAAGAGAGATGAGAAATAAAAGGTCAAAAGAGGTGATTGACACTATACAGGGTCGATTGAGTTGATCCAATATAGAAATAAGGACTCTAAAATTGTATAGGGTTGACTGGGTCAATCTAGTATAGTTTATAGAAGGCATAAAAAACACTAGGTCGATAGGGTTGATATAATATAATAGACAATAACCTTAAGAAGATTAAAAATAGATGAAAAATGAAACAAGCTATCTTTGAAAGTAATGAAAAGTAATAAGTACTAAAAGGAAAAAAACAACTAATTGGATTAATGTTGGTCAATCCATCAGAGCATGCAAAATAAAATATTGCACCAATGCTAGCTAATGCAAGGTTTTGCACACACAATTAATAAAAGAGAAATAAATCAAATTGAAAAGTAAAGCTATCTAATTGATCAACCTAAATGTTTATTATATTAATAAGAATGGTTTTTAATGTGATGGGAAGTTAGCATAATCAAGGTACTAGATAACAATCTAAGGATGGTTTCAAGTAGTTTGGGATGAAAGGGACTATAGTGGAAATGATACAGGCTTGGTATTGAGGCCTACCCCCTCACTTCACACACTATAATGATAAGGGTGTTAGGTCCTTAGCCATAATATACCATTAACCATGATTTATACTTGACCAGAGGATCAAGTATGCTTCCCCCTTGGTGATGAAATCTAAGTAGGTTATCCTAGGGTAGACAAATGTTAACATTTTTGTTTATGTTATGTGATTTTGCCATGTGTTCATAAAATATAAATAGTGAAACTAAGTGATTAATTAAAAATCCCCTAATTATAATGTGTATTATTCTAAGCATGTAAGCAATATGAAAAGAAATGTGTGAGCTGATTACTAACATATATGAGGTTAATTACAACTTTGAAATAAGGTATAGTTTGAAAAATATATGTACAAAATATAGAACAAGTTCAATAGTATCAAACCTATGCTATGAAATTAAAGTATAAAAATGAATTGGGTTGGTATTGTCGATCTAATTATTTCAAAGAACACATAGAACACAGAAATGGGTCAGCAATGTCGATCCAAGTGACTATGCAAGGGTAGTTTGAAGATTGCAAAATATGAAATTAAATACATAAAGGAAATAAATATATAAGTTGAAAATAACCTTGGTAGATCAAAGATTTAATGAATAATATTTTTGGTCTATAACCTAGTAGTATGCTTGAGAGACTTGCAAACTGGGTTAATAGTATCGATCAAGCTATATACGAACCTGCTGAAAAGTGGTGAAACTACAAGGGGTTGACTAGGTCAACCTAGTAGGTTGAAATGGATGTATAAAAATGAATTGGGTTGGTAGTGTTGATCTAGTTATTTCATAGAACACATAAAACACATAATTGGGTCAGCAATGTCGATCCAAGTGACTATGCAAGGGTAGTTTGAAGATTGCAAACTATGAAATTAAGTACATAAAGGAAATAAATATATAAGTTGAAAATAACCTTGGTAGATCAAAGATTTAATGAATAATATTTTTGGTCTAGAACCTGGTAGTATGCTTGAGAGATTTGTAAACTGGGTCAATAGTATCGATCAAGCTATATACGAACCTACTGAAAAGTGGTGAAACTACAAGGGGTTGACTAGGTCAACCTAGTAGGTTGAAATGGATGTCTAAAAGTCTATAATCCTATACCAGGTTGAATAGGTTGATCTTGTTGCCTATTATTGAAACTTGCACATAGAAAAAAAGAGCTGGGTTGATAGAATCGATCCAGAATGTCAAAATATATGATAAAAATGACAATAAAAATAAATGAAATAAATGAAGGAAAATGTGAAAAAATCCTACATGGGTTAGTTCATGTCAGATTCACAAAAATTTATGTAATTATAAATTCATCATGTCTATGGATTAATCTTAGATTGGATAAGATAGATCACACTACAATTTTGATTAGGATGCACTTGTTAAGTGGGAGGTTGACCAATATGGGAATATGCTAAACCTGATTAGGGGATCACTTATATCACTTATCACAACATATCATGATAGGAAGGTTTATAAATCATATAGTCTAACATAATATCACAACAACCCTAATGGAATCCTAAGGTTTTAAATATTTACTCTATTCTACTAGCAAGAAAGCAAACTCTAATCCAATGTACACCAAAGCTTATGGCACAAAGTGGGGGTTAGAAGAAATTAAAAAAACTAAATAAACATGTATTAAAATACATATACTCACTTCAATTTATACATAATCCTAATACATGGAGATAATAATACAAATGCATTATCTATCTACTCTTACAAAAATGAAATAAAGTTAGGAATACTTACCTTTGAAGATGAACCTATTGAGCCTCAATATCTCCCTTGGCCAAGGTGCTTCATAAGAAATTGTTGTGGTATATAAGGATAACCAAGATAAATCATCTCTAAGCTACACAACCTATCTAAGCATCAAAAAGACTTCTCCACAAGACAAGATTCATATCTCCAAATAAAGTATGGAACCCTAAGCTTTATTCCTCAAGTAGAATGGTCAACAAGTATATGTTCAATTACACTTATTTTCTAATAATTCTTCTCTTATGAAATGGTGTGAAGTGACCTTGTATATATGGGTGGATATTTCCCTAAATCCTTTAGGTAAATTCAATTGTATGAGGTCAACCTAGTCAACCTAGTGTGTTTTTTGGGACAATTCTCTAGGTTTGTGCTAGGTTGGCTAAAAGGCTAATAAACCAAGAAAGTAAAGAATACCCATAAACTGTAATGAGTCAACCTAATAAAAATGATAGTCAAAAATTATTTTAAGGTAATAAAATAAGGTATAGAAGGAGGAAAATACTAGAATAGGTAGGAATGAGAAGAACAAGCTTAGGGTAAATTGTTTTAGGAGACAAGTGTGTAGATGGCAAGTGGCAAAAGGAAAAACAATATTAATAAGAACTGATGGTCTGCCTACCCCTTTCTTAGTGGACCCCTTAAGGAATTAACTCAAATAGATTGAGACTTGATAAGTTATTTCAAGATAAAAAGTGTCAATAATCAATAAATGTTTAAAGATATTATGTGTATACAAGTCCTATTATCCATGGATGAAGTTTCATTTCTCACTTTGAAATGGGATACCTAAGATATTTATCCCTTAGGGAAATACCTTTCCATGATTTTAGTTATAACTATTATAGGAGCTCCATTGGTTATACCATAAAGTTTAACCTCTTTCCCATCTAATTTAAATTTCATATCTATGATTTGGTAGTTTTGTGTGAACTCCCCAAGGGAATGTCATCATTTCACACCCAATACCAAATTAGGTTTTCCTATATTCACCACATAAAATTCATCACAAACTTTATACTTACAAAGAGTGATGTCTAAGCCCTTAACTCTCTTAGTGAATGGAATTGAAAATCCATATGTAATTGCAACATTAAATCCTAGAAAATCCTCTATTTTTAACCCTCTTTGGGATACTAAATACTCATTAATAAAGTTGTGGGTTTCCCCATTATAAATTAAAATAGTCACTTTATTGCTTTTAACACTCTATCAATCATGAAAGGATGGTATCTAGGGGCACCTAAAAGTGTAGATAGGGTACAATATGTAGTCCTTTCCTAATCTCAACTTCTAGTTCTGGATCTTTTATCCCTATTTTAACTTCTTCCTCTAAATCATCATCTAAAATTACCTCAATATAGTGGAAATTCCCCCTGGGAAGACATATATGCCTTAATTCTAATGAATATTTACATATAAATCATAATTTCCTCCTTATTAACTCATTCCTAGCTTCTACCTCCTTGATGATTTTTGGTATCTCTTTAGACTAAAAACCACCTTGATATCCTTCTTTTTCTATGCTAAAGGTCCCATTTTTTGTTGCCCATAATATGTTGTCCTTGGCTACCCAAAGGGTGTTTATCTTGGTTGTCTATAGGGTATAAATTTGTCCTTAGGAGTTGATGTTTCCATGTTTAAGGCCCTCTTTATTGCTTATTATAGTGACAAAGGGTCAAAATATTTCACTAAACCCTTGAGAGGTTCAACCAAGACTTCAAAAAATAAAATCACTAACATTGTTTCTATCACATCCAATTTCTATCACATCCAATACCATCATATCTAATATATTAAATTAAAAAAAATCTGTCCACATTACCTTCTTATTTGATTTTGGATAACTACCTCAAGCATATTTCTAAGTCCTTCATATCAAATTTTTTAGTTAGCTTTTTCCTAAATTCATCTATTGTGGTAATGGATCTGTGCCCTTCGGTGGCTATGCCATGGTACCACCACTCATGTGCCACTCCATATAATTGGAATGTATAAAATTTAATTGCTTCTTATTCATACATGGAATTGAGTGAGAAGTATGTGTCTAACTTTTTCAACAAAGACCTAGCGTTACAATTGTTGGAGCCATCATAGGTAAGGAGAGTAATCTTATCAAAACATGTTATATGTCCCTTTGTGGCTGGTCCAACTAGTTTATTCTACCTCTCCTACTTATATTTTTCATATTTAGGTCAAAAAATTCCTTAAAAGAGAGAGATTTTTGCACTTCATAGCTGAGACCTTCATATTCTATGACATATACTATATATATACACACACACACACACACACACACACACACACACACACACACACACACACACACACACACACACACACACACACACACACACACACACACACACACACACACACACACACACACACTACCTTCATGTTATTGTAGAGGCTCTAAATATTTAGGTTATTCTTCCTCATATAGAGATTTGGCACAAAAGTTTTTTGGGGGTGGGGCAACTGAAATCCTAACATCATTTTATGTGCTTATTATAAATTTTTCATTCCTTTACCCATGCTCATATACTATAAGGCCTACCATGGGTTCCTTTAGGGTCATTTGAATTTTCCTTTCCAAGTTTTTTTAACCTTAGCTCATTATTTCATGAAAATAACTCATCTAATTTTTTGGATTAGGTCTCTCATATCCATCAGCCATGTTACTTGTTAATTTTTTTGGTCACTGAGTCCTTTTTTCCCCTTTGTTGATACCTGATTTTTCTTGGTTTGGGTTGCATATGAAACCAAAATATTACTTTTTCCCAATAAGATGGTAAGATTATTACTCTGATACCACTGTAAGAACCCTAACGTACTATTTATTCAAGTATATTCAAATCTGATTATTTTCCCAAATTTGATATAGATTACAAGTTTAAATACCTTAATAAACTTTGTATACTTTTCATATCAAACTTGCAAGGTATACAATGCTGATTTTTCACAACTATGCCCCAAAATCACTTAGTGTTTACATACATGAAATAAAACATTACCAACATTATGGATCTGATTTATATTCATAAAAATTATATAAATATTCTATAATAACTTTTAAACTACAGCCATACATCTAAACATTAAATTTGAGACACATATTCTATAAACTAGAACTCCCTTCTCCATAATTCTCTAATTATGACATACCGAAATAGATGTTGAAATATGAACAAGGATTTGACATGAAAATATAACCTTTAAATGAGGTTTCCCATAAGAAACCAAAGGGGTTTCATCCTCAGATCTCTAAGAATTTAAGGGGTTTCATCCTCAAATCCTATAATTTAAATCAAGTGCTCAAGCTATGAAAGAAATTGATAATTTGGAAAAATATCCCAAACTAGTGATTTTACATGGTTTAAAAAAGGGGAACACAAATCCGAACTTAAAAAATTACCACAAATAATAATAATGGAATGTTTCCATATTCTATCTCTAACATAGGCAATAAAATATTTCCATATTCTATCTCCTACATAGGTAATAGAATGTTTCCATATTCTCCCTCCAAAATAGGCACATTAAATATTTGTCATAGTTTACTTATTACAACTTGTTAATTTTAACCCATAAATATTCACCACTTTCACTCTCTTATGACCATCATATATTTTGTCATAGATCTTCCATAATATATATTCTCTTTCTAAAATCAACTAATTGTAACTCTCCCCTTTAATGTGTATTCATATATTTTCCTTAATGACTCTCCCAAATAATTAAAAATTATTTCCCTTCTAATTTATCTTAGCCCATGAGAAATATCAAAATGCAATTATGGGTCCACCATAGTGAATTAATTAAAAAGGGAACATTATAGTGATTATGACCATACCACCTACTTTTATTAAGAGTGATGATAAGTCACTAAATGTGTGAAATTATCATTATACTCAACATGGTCACACTTTTCATCCTCAATAAGGAAATATTCATCAATGGGGATACATAATGTCATAGAAATAACCCAGGTGCAACATTCAAAGACTCTTTAGAGGGTTTTTTATTGTTTTGAATTGAATCCTAAGGATCTAGATCAATTCCCATGACATGAATATATCCTTTATGCTCAAATTGAACTAATATAAGGGTATCTAAAGAAATAACCTCAATAGTGGTTGTATAAGGATAAACAATGATCATCTTGTATTATAAATATAGGTTAAGAAAATAAAACTTAATTTACACCATTTTTGGCATCATACTTGACTCAGAGTTTCACATTACCTACTAGAGCAACCATATTATGTTTCAAGTGGAGAAATATATGGTGAGAATCATAAATATTCTTGTGACTAATTTATAATGCATCAAAAACCCAAATTTCAATTATTTTCTTTGAGGATCACCCTCCTCAATGATACACAAGTTTATTCGATTGGCATCAATTTAAGACTCTATAGAGAGAGGGAAATAAGATCAATTAAAAATAACTAAATCTTTAATAAGGGAACATGTTTAAAGGGATAGGATAGTCTTATGTTCCAAATTAGGTGAGGTGAAGATAATCTCAGTATCAATCCATAAATTTTCCTCCATGTCTATATTGAGGCCCAAAACTAATAACATCTATAGTCAAGTCGGTAGTCTAACTTGAGTACATGTTGAAAAAACACTTATAAATAGTTTACACTATGTCTATGGATGAAATTAAGATATATTGATTGTTCTTATCCTATTATTATGACACATATAAGGAAAAACATTTAAAAATGTTGAAGAACAAGATAGTGAGCAATGGGACTTACCCTTCATTTATTTTTCTCCTCCTTATCTTGGTAAAGAAGAGGCTCCTAGAAGACATACAACTTTTGCTTAATCATAATGTACTCTCTTATCAAGGAGGATAGTCTACATGACATTATTTTTTAGAATGTACTCTCATATCATGTTTTTTCCTTTCCCTTTTAAAAATCCATCTTAGTCAGAGCATGGGCCTATCAACCATTCTTATTGTCCTTATTATTTGGTAGTGAATAAATGATGCCATTTTTTGTGGCATGATGGTTGTGATCATAGTAAGAGGCTACAATTTTTTATAATAGGGGGTTTAATCTTGTCTTAAACCTCAAACTCTTTTATCTTTAGAAAATCATTAATAACATCTTCTTGGGAGGTAGGTTTATTCTTGAGTACCTCAATATGAGTCTCACACCTCAATGTTTGGTTAAACATATCAAATATCTGATCATCTATGAACCTTGTCCTAAAAGTGTGTAAATTTGACTATCATCTATAAAACAATTCAAATTTTTATTGACTCTTAGATTAAATCATAGAGGTGAGAAACATTAGGTTAAAGTGTCTATAAATATTGAATACTTGGATGAAATGATCCAAGAGATGTTTCAAGATATAAAGAGAATATGACAACATATTTTTTAACAAAACCAAGGCCTTTTCTTGTAGGGTAAAAGATAATAAATTAATAATAATCTCATCATAATGTTTCTAATCTATACACATGATCATAAATTCTATGATATGTTTTAAAGAACTAACTTCTTGGTTTCCAATGAACCTATGCAATTCACATAGAGGAAGGAAATGACATATCTTGTATGTGTGGGGATAAAGGGTTCCTATGAAATTATTAATAATAAATTATAATTTATGGGACATGATTATCACCTACATAAGGTTCATAGGGATCGACATGCTTCCTATGATAATAGGTGTCTATAAGTTCCTTTACCTACTGATAGAAATTAAAATTGGGTTCTAAGGTGGATACTGATCAAAGTGAACTTATATATAAATATGATAAGGTGAATATACTTAGAGGGTATCATGGTGAATAGGTTAATCATTATCCCATATATGTGTATAAATATCATGTTTGGTTGTTGAGAGAATTTATAAGAATACCAAGGACTCTCATGCCTTAAGTGGTTGTCAAAATCAACATGGCTAGTTTAAACATCAAAGGAATGAGTAAGAGGAAAGTATGTTATATTTTGATATGATTGAAAATTATAATCTAAGTGTTGGTAGTCTACCTAAGGTTTTTTAATTTAAATTTAGCCTTTAGGAATGCAAACGTATACAAATTTGACTCTTATGATAACTAGTAAACACAAATGAACAAGAAAAGGGGTTGGATCTGTCAAAAGAGAATAGAAATTTATGGATCCTATTATAAAACCAATGATCCATCTGAATGTTAATGTCATAGAGGTGTCTATGGAAATACTCCATGATTTTGCATAACTCCTATGGGATATATTAAACAAGAGGGTATCCAAAGTTTCAAGATCCCATTGGACATTCTAGAATGTATCTCTAACAATAAAAATAAGGCACAAGGGTTTGAATTCACATAGTTAAGTCTTGACTTCACAAGAACCAAGTTACAACTATAAACATATGCATAATGTACTAAAGGAAAATGAAGCAGCTATATCTAGTTTTCTAAAAAATAGACATAAAAGTAATATACTGCTAGGGAATTATATTTTTAAATGAAAAGTGTGATGTTTTAAATATAATAAGTGGTGTGTACAAATAAAATTATTTTTTTAATGAAATGTTGATTTAGAGATACAAACATGGTGTTTGTAAAAAAATGAATGATTCATAAGTTACATGTTACTTCACACTAACTTTAAAAATAATAAATTAAAATCATATATCATATACGTATAACAATTATATCAATATAAAATCTTATGAAAAATTGTTTCCATATGAATTTTCCCTCATATTACAACTTCTAAAAATTATAGTAAATCTACAAACATGTGATCTTATTTATTCCAATCATGGAGGAGATGGCTTAAGGTATAAAACCTAGAATTAGAAGAACATGTGGCTTATTGATTACAAACATCTCAAATACAACATAAATAAAAAAACAAATAGAGATCATTTAAAAAACCAAGGGAATGATGAATATTTTCAATTAGGTGATCGACACTAGCGAGTGAAAAAATTAGGCATAGAAATATGAAAACTGACAATATGAAAGTGTATAAATGGTGTGACAAAATTATTTTATGAAATATAATATGTGATAAAATTATAAAAAAGTCATAATTGAGGTAAATTTGTTAGGTATATAGGTCCAAATTTGAATTAAATTTTCCAAAAGAGTCAAATGGGAAAATGTTTATAAGATACAATTAAGATAAAAGTTATATAGGAAATAAGATGAAAAGCTATGATTTTCACTATAACATTTATGGCCTAGCCATAAAAGGGTAGACATAGAGCTAGATCAATGGATTTATCTCCAAAAGGGTCATTTAAAGATGCACTTATCATCAATAAGTCAAGTAGATGACATAGGGAGATAAAATTTAATCATAAGGAATAATATGATAAAATCAACTTTAAAATACTAGGTTTAAATTTCCCCTCATGTCCTTCATATATTTTATTCACATTTTTGTTACTATGTTTGGTAAATTTATTGATACATACTTTCCATATAGGAGCATATAATTTGTCTCTCTTTATGGGTTACAATCGGGGGAAATTGCTTTCCCATCCCTTTTTTCATTCTTACTCACCATTATTCAATTTCATGATTTATTAATGGGTTTAAAATTACTATTGAGATATACGTGATGATATTTTTATATTATTACCTACATATATTTAAAAATGTGTTTTCAATGAATATTATATATTTTTATTTATATTTATGTTACACATGGTGATCGTGTCTCTTTCTTTTAAGATGATTTATTTTCAAGAGCATCCCTCCCAAAACAATGGGGGCATAAAATCAACTTTTGTTAACTTCAGTAAATTTGGATACCAAAATTGAATATGTATAGGATCTCAATCTTATACATTTGACAAATAACAATCAGGGATCTACAAAACTAAACATAACCTTTTATTGATATGAATGATACAATGAATATTAAAAATATTTTGGTTACTTTACAATTATAAGATAAATACATTTGTGTCCCACAACATGGATACAATTATGTGCTAGTAGCAATAACTAGTGGTGCCAAATTACTAGGAAACATTGAAACATTGGCAATGAAAAAACATAAACAATGCTAGAAAGAAAAAGGGCATCAAATACCACAAGATAGTGATTTGTATTAAAAATGGGAAGAATCATCTTCTATTCCAACCAAACTTTGAAAATCCAAAAAAATACATTTAAAAAAAATAATAATCCACAAACTTAAAAAATCAAATATTCAAGAAAATTAAAAAATATTCAAATATTAAAAAATATTTAAAAAAATAGAATTATTAGATTTGATTAGATCCTTGGCATCTCTATTGTTTGATTTAAGTTATTATATATCATATAATTTCATTCTTATATACACATTTTTCACATATTTAAGTGATACAAACATACCCAGACACATGATCTATGCATGTCAAAATGTTAGAACTCTCCTCTAGCCATGTCATATAATATATTGGGGGAATTTGCCTTATTATATCATAATTGATATAGTTTACCTATAATTTATGATAATTTCCACATTATCATGTTTAAGCTTATATATCAATGCTTACACATGTCTATATCCATGCTCATATCTTTTAGAGTGTACTTAATATTTTATTCTGCATAATTTTTTTTGCTAAGACATGTATAGGGACTAGTATAAAATGATTATGTTGGTTGCTTATGAATCATCTATTTTCAGTCCATTGAGTGTATTCCATTACTTGTTATTGTCTTGCTTGTGGAACATGTGAATATTTTTATTGCATGTTGGTCCATATGTCATTATATGTTGTTTGTAAATTTGAATATATAATTCCACATTGATTAGACATTTAAATATTCCATCCCCTTGGATTTTGCATAATTTTAACATGCCCCTTATTTTAAGTCTCCTTGGAACATTATTTTTCATTACATTGAGTGATCTTGTGTGTGTGTGTGTGTGTGTGTGTGTGTGTGTGTGTGTGTGTGTGTGTGTGTGTGTGTGTGTGTGTGTGTGTGTGTGTGTGTGTGTGTGTGTGTGTGTGTGTGTGTGTGATTGATTATTTTATGAGCTTATATTATTACTCTATAGACATTACAATGATTTATACCATGAAATTTAGTATTTTATATGATCACATATTGAGAACCTAATTTAAATATCTTTGTTTAAATATTATCGCTACATGCTACATGATTCATATACATATTATACAATTACTTTATCCTTTTGAGTAAAGATAATTTATAGAGTCTAGTTCCATCACCTAAAGATGGGGAGGGGGCATATAAATGGGATAATTTCATAGAAGCATGACCTACACATTTCACATTTTATGAACCTCAGTGGGGGCATGTTACAAAGGCATGACCTCCACACTTTATAAAAAATTTCATAGTTTCCAGACTTTAGTGGGGGCCTATATTTAAAACATGACCTAAACACTTACACATTTAATTAGTATCTCTAAAATTTAATGGGGGAATGTCATAAATAAATTACCTCCACACTTTCACAAACTCCAATTTAGTTACATTATTTAGCTGTACACTTGGGTTAGAATCCTATACATTATACTGATTTTATATAGATGTCAAATAAATAAATTCATATTTATGCCTCATATACTCTAAATCAAACATAATATAGGTACATATGCCATTTTATTTCACAATATTTTGAAAAAAAAATATGAAATATACTATTTACTAGGACACACTTATTACTATAGAATGTACTATTATTTAACCTTTTGTGTTGCAACAATGGGTTCATTTTATAGGTTGAAGTGATTAAATCATTCAAAATAGCCAACAATTAATCCTTGCACTATATTTGGGGAATAATACTTTCCAATATCCCTATTTAAATCTCCAAGTTTTAGTTTGGAACATCTCTTAACTCTAATGCTTCATAAGGAATTATCTTTACCAACTCAAATCATGAAAATGAGAAATTATTGTATTGACACATGGATGTACTCCTTCCTTACTCTTTTTATTTTTAAGAATTTTAATTAATTAAATTTTTATATTATATGCATTGATTTATATTGTATCATGCTCTTTATTATAGGTCATACAAAATAAAATCACTGAAAGTGGGCTCAATAAAATTTAAGGTGTGTTATACACATTGTTGGGCTAAAATTGTGACCAACTTAGTCAATTAAGAACTAACTAATCTAAGTGACAAAAAAACTCAGAAGTTCATGGGACAAAGAGTCCTATTTTTTTTCAAACCTACTAAAGATGCAAGGGCCAAAAAAATCCAAATTATATAGCATGGGTAGGTAGTGGTTGTTTCCATCGAAGGTCCAATTGCTTTTCTCATGATTTTTGGGATCTCATGGTCGGTTATTTTAAAAATTGGTTATTTAAAATGTAATAGATAGATCATTTATCATTTTATGAAAACATAAATGGGAGATAAATATTAAGGCAAAAAAGATAAAATACCTTGATTAAGACATATCTTCTAACACTAAGAAATTAAATCAATGTTGGCTGTAATAAAATCATTGGTCTTTTGGCCTAGTTACTACACAAACTAAAATACCATAATGAGCAAGACTCAAAGAAAATTATGTGAAAATGAAATATATAAATCTATTCAAAATAAAGGTAATACATAATCCTACAACTATTTACACACTATGACTAATTTAAGCCTCAAGATAAGCAAAATGAGATCTCAAATCTAATTAAACTAGTTGCTACACAATCTAATTATATATCCACTTGCACATTAATAACATCTAAAAACTTATTTGTATAGATTATTTCTCAAATCAATATATTTGGAAAACCATCAAGACAAAACTAATATTAAGGGTATTTTAAATATTGGATCAATCTCCATAATTTTTTATACTCAAATGCATTAAACATGGTCAGAAATCAAAGCCCAAAAGCATGAGGGAACAACATATGTAATCTTAACACAATTCTAGTAGTGTTTTGGGACCAAATTCATCAACCTTTTACAATATCAATAAATATTGCTTATATAGACAATGCTAGTTCATCATGGATATGATGCAAACCATAAATTAAATGCTCTTGATACAAAAATTAAAATAAATAACTTATTAAAAATTAATCTTTTATGATAACACATCAAGAAGAAAGAAGATAAGTCCAATCTAGTCATTGGTCAATTTCAGATATAACTCCTAGAATGGAAGTAGATTCAATCTCCAATGTACTCCAAGAACCAATTATCAATAGGGAACATTTGGTATTCAGTTTGTTCCACTTATTATTTTTCAACCTAATGATAAGTAGGCACCACATTCTAGATTAATCCCAATGATCGAGTTGTTGGTACCTACATTAGCTTTGCTCTAGTTTTTTCCATCCCCAATCTCTTATGTTTATCTTCAAGATAACAAATTTTTTTTAAATAAAATATTTTATTTATTAAATGATGATGCATAGGAAATAATGAAATAATGGGTTGTTCTAATTATATAAATATATGCATTCAATTCTCTTGATGAAACTATTTATATTCATATCCTTTGGGTTAACTCTACCTTAGTGCTGTGAACAATATTCTTAATTTTGGTCTCTACATTCACACAGATCTTTACCAATGCTATGGCCATTATCATCATACTCATTTTATCCTATGATGAACTCACCATATTTTTGATTCAATTTATTTCCAACTAACTATGTATTCTAGATGATCTAAAATGCTCATTACCCGCTCTACTCTGCCTACTAGCTTTGCTTCTAATCAAAACAATACATCACTTATCCATCATTTGGTATTTTCCCTGGTCATCAATTTTTGGATCTCTATTTTCTTATATATACATCCTCATGTTTATCCCTAAAGGGCATGCTTAAATTTATTATTCACTAACACTTGTCACCTTTGCATCTCTCTGTTAATTTTCCTTCATTGGGCTTCATGGCTTCACTTACTAGGTCTCACCTTGCCACTTGGTAGTTTGTCAATATATATTTTTCCTTATTCATATAATGTGTCTTCTTCTCAAGTTCATAATATCTTCATGTTCTAATAGATCAATACTGATAATGATTCAATATTTTAGTTTAATGGTGTCAATCCTCCAAGCTTTTGACATGGTTCTAAGTGTCATAATACTAGAGCATCAAAGGCACATAGATTTACATTGTTGGTTCACTCCTAAATCATTTGGTTTATACCTTAATTATTATAAGGTTCTCAACTTCTATTAGGCTAGGTCACTGGAATTATGCCATGTGGCATGATCTTGTGGCTTTATAGGACTTACTCATTTTTTTGAAAAGGCTTGACTATGGAGATCTTTGAGTTGATAGACATGTGAATGAATATCAATGGCTCCAAGGTATCTTTTCAAACAAATAAGGGAAAATATTAACTCAATAATAATAAATAGGTTGTTCAACAAAATTTGTCTAAGCATAAATAAATAAACAAGAAGAAGGCATGTAATGACAATCCAAATTGGGTGAAAACATAAACTAAACTTGATCAAATAGGAAATTCGGTAAAATTAAATCCCATGGAGGAAAATACATCTATATTTTAATGTAAAATTTACCAAACAAGAACTATTATGAGTGAAATAAATTTATTTAACAATTAAATGACATTTCAAACCAAGAAGCATAAGACAAATGTTTCTAGGCTAGGCCAATATGAAATAAAATGATCTTGCAATATTCCACTTTTTACATAACATTTGAAATTACATGAAGAATATATATTGATGATGCACAAATAAACCAAAATAAATTAATAAAAATTCAATAGGTCAAAATCTATTACCCAAATTCTTGATAAGAATGGTCTAGTCATTGTGAAAAAATGACCAAGTGAGGAAATGTATATTGTATCAAGTGGTACTCATTTTATGAAGTTATATTAGTATGCAAGAACATAAAAATAAAATAACTATGAAAAATCAAGATGGTCCCCATGTGAGATATCTAGTAATGGGGTGTGTTTGACCTAATAAATGGTGACTTTTATAGGGTGAATACTTCTCAGTATTTAGAACCTAGACTATGTATGTAAGAAAAATAAGATCAATCTTAAACTTATCCTACTCAATAATATCCAATCTCAAAGAAGGTAATCAACTAATAATCTTCTTAGTAATGATTTATTATATCTAGGTCATGACCAATGATTGATCCACTAAACCTAAGCTAAGGGATATATTACCACATGGTAAAAAGGGAGAGGTTTCCAATTCCTCTAGTCAAATTCTTGCATACAATAATCCTAGATAGGTTTTGTGATTGTAATAAAAATATGCAAACTAATCTAATAAATAAATATGAAAGCTAATCTAGTAAATGAATATGAAACATAACCTAGTGCTCACCAAATCTTGTGTCAAAAATGGGTAATTCTATTCAATAATATATAGAAGTAATCTAAACAACGGGACATAAAATTCAATCCTTTACTTTCTATATCATCTACTTATCCAAACATGAAGGGATAGGACTATGCTTACCTTGTTAAAGTGAAGCCATTATTCCTCAATATCCTCCTTGGCCAATGGTGATTAGAAAGAGGTTTTTATGACTTGTAAGGATCACAAAGATAAATCAATTCGAGGCTACAAGACTTCTCCTATTCATCTAAGACCTCCACAAGATAAGTTCTACTAATCTAAGGAACAAACCTATGAAATGAAACCTCTAATTGATAGTATAAGAAAATTTATGAGATATAATAATGTAAAATTAAATGATCCTCCATTTATAAATGAAGTGAAGGTATTTTCAATGGGAAATGCAACATATCTATAAATCAATCCTAGCTTAGAGAAAATAAATCCTATTTACACTTCCGATTGGGGATACATTAGATATTCGAGGTCATGGCCAAGATGGATCCACTAGACCAAGACAAGGGATCATTTACCATAATAAATTAACTAGGGAGGGTTATAAAACCTCCAATCAATTAAAATTATCTAATAACTCTAAATAGGTCCTATGTTTTCATATTCACTAAACTAATAACAAGTAAAACAAAGTCTAATCTAGTGCTCACCAAAGCTTGTGGCATAAAGTGGGGTTAATAAATATTAAAATTAACTTTCATAGAAGACATATACTCAAATAAATGTATAATGAATCCTAATGCATGAAATATAAGTATAAATGCATATATATCTACTCTTACAAAGGAGGAACAAAGTTAGGAATACTTACCTTCAAAGATGAACTTGTCAAGCCTCAATCTCTCCCTTGGCCAAGGTGATTCACAAGAGGTTATTTTGGTATGTAAGGATGACAATGATAAATAAACTATAGGATACATAAGCTATCAATTCATAAAAAATACTTATCCACAAGACAAGATCTCTGCTCTAAATAAAGTATGAAAACCTAAGTTTGCTCCTCAAGTAAAATGGTGGATAAGCAAATGTGCAATATATATTATTCTTCTCTTATAAATGGTGAAATTAATGTGTTTATATAGGTGGATCTAAAGATAATCCTTTTTTAAAGTTTAGACAATAAGGTCGACCCAGTCAACCAAGTATCTTTATTGATAAAAAGAAATTAGCTCATGAACTAGGTCTGATAGGGGCCAACCTAGACCCTAATAAGTTTTATCAATAAGAGTACAAGGTCGATGAGGCTAGTTGTGTAATGTAAACTATCAAAAAGGGTTTTGGGTTAGGAAAGGAATAATTATTGTGGTAAATGACTAGAGGAGGGTGCCAAATAGGAGGAAAATCTTAGGAGAATGGTTTTAGGAGCTGGCTAGATTGTTAACAAGTGGTAGTAAGGGATAATAATCCTATGAAACACTAATGGTTTTCCCACCCCTTTCTCAATTCACCTTTTAAGGTGTGCACTCAAATATATTGAGAATTAATGGGTTTATAAAAGATAAAAATCATTCAAAATTGATAAAGTTTGAAAAGATTATGTGTATACATATGCCCCACTTGAATCTCATCACATGTCATGTAGGTGAAATAGGGGATGGCGCTTTGAGAAAGAACATAGTAACACACAATGTTGAAGCTAAGAAAATATTATGTTATTTTAAATAAAAAATAATTAAAAGTAAATGATTGATATGGAAATAACTAAAAAGTAAATGTATGCATACCTTGACTTACCTTTGTTACTGAATCATTGTCTATTATGTTTATAGTTTTGATTGTGGAGGGTGTAAAGACTAATTTTAACAAATGTAAGGATACAAAACTAAAGAGAAAAAAAAAACGTAGGAAATCCAAGATAATTGATGTTATGTGTATGAGATGTAACTAAAAATTTGGCAAGCTGGGGTGACAAGTGTTATGTTAGACCAAATGTCCAAGTTAAAATTTAAAGTAAATCAGGTAATCAAAAATCCATGGCTAATAAAGATAAAAAACTTAGATAAGTAAACCTTAAGTAATAAAGGCTAACTCACCAATTTAAACCAAGGATACATGTTAAAAATGGTAATCGAGCATCGATTTAAAAGCAGTAAAAATCCTTAAAAAAAATATGGGCTAGAAAAAAATGATAAAACAACATTGATGAATAAGCAGTAATAATCATTACTCAATCATCAATGTAAAAAGGTGCATAAAAGGGAAAAAACATTGGTGAGTGAGAATTAACAACCCAAACTCACTAAATAATTGAAAAATTACTTGAAAATATAAGTGGACTTAGGTGTATTTAAAAAGGGGTAGTATAACAATAACACATGGTAAAAGGAAAGCATGCCTAGAAATGTAGAAAAATTATGGAAAGAAAAGAATCCTAGTTACTAAAACATATTATTTTGTTTGAAGGGTAGATAAGATTGAAACAAAGTAGTGCTAGCATGTTTTTAATATGTGAAGAAGAGGGAATATATAATAAAGGAAAACTGATTTAGATTCACACTATCTTGTCAAGGGGGGAAATGAAATGGGTGGAGGGGAGAATCAAGTAAAAACCATGGTAGAGGAACTCTTTATTGAAGTCAAGACACTAAAATTAGGTTTATAAAAATATGAGGAATTTTGCCTTTAAAGACTCTAAATAAATTCTCCTAGCCACACAAGTCTTAGGTAAAAAAATTAAGTATGTAGATTATCCCATGAAGGCTATATGCATGAAAATTAAAATGGACCTACCTTCCCATAACATGCTCCCCATTACTCAAGACCTCTTATAGAGCCATCGGTCTACTATAAAGATTAGGTACTTGCATGATAAAGTAGGTATCACCATAGAGTTTGTTGAATTCTCATATTCCAATCTACTAGCCTACCACACCCCAATGGAGTTCAACTCTATCATGAGGCTAACTATGGAGTTTGATCTTAGATTAGAGATAGGAAATGTCCTAGTAATAACATCTTTTGGGTTGATTTTGACTTTCAAAATGTGTATGTGTCCTTTTGTATATCATTTCCTTTTATTTTAAATGATTTGGATTTTAACTTTATTGATGGCTTTTTCTATTCCTCCTCCATACAGATTTGGAAAACCAAACATGGGTGCTAAAGATGACTTTCATTTGAATACTTTGGACTTGATTTCTAAGAGAGAGAACTCAAAGATCATGGTGTCTAACAGTATTGTAAATTTAGTTAAAATAGAAGTGTTATCTTGACTTTGACCTTGTTTTATCTAATGTGGAATGAAATGAAAATAAATTAATAGGAATTGAACATGAAATAATTTGAATTACTTCAAATCATGAAAAATGTGACAAAGGGTGAAAAAGGGATAAAATGACATTAAAGTGTGATTTATTATCATAAGAATGAGGAAAATGTAGGAAAACATGCTAACACATATTGTTGTGTAAATTTTATCTACAAAAGAAGCAAAAGCTAAAGCTAAGAACAAATATCAAAAACTCAACCATTTCAAAACACATTATAGATAAGGAATTAAATATGGTGATTTTAAGAATCATGAAATAGGCATATTATGATAAGACATTAGGAAACATGAGGCACACTAAGGACAGAGAAAGACACTAAGTGACTAGTGACCATCAATAAATAGAGGATACTTGTTCTCTATAAGTACAAAGTTATGTAGGAAAATAAATAAGGTAATAAGATCAAATCATGTTAGTTTTTTTGAAAAATAAAAGTAAAATGGACCTACCTTCTCACAATGTGTTCTATGTTCCTCAACACCCATTATAAAGCTATCAATCTACTATGAAGATTGGGTACTCATGTGAGAAGGTAGATAGTAATAAAAGATTTATTATTATCCTTTTTCAATCTACTAGCCTATCTCACCCCAATGGACCTTGAATCTATGATGATCCCAATTTTGGAGTTTGATTTTTAATTTAAAAAAGGAGATGTGCTTAGAATCATGTCTTTTATTTTGATTTGATTTTTGAAAAAATTGAGTGTTTCCTTTTATATCATTTCCTTTTGTTAAATGATTTGGATTTTGAATTTTTATGACTTCTAAGATTCATCATCCATATGGACTTGGAATGACCAATCATGAGAGATAAAGTGATACATACGAATGAGTTGTAGGCTTTGGCTAAATGAAGTTGAGTATCCAGAGACATGGCCGACTACCACACTTAGGCTTATCTATGAACCGACATGTTATCTCAATTTTCAACCATGTGTATTCTTAGTTTACAAAAGCAAATAAGGGGAATAAAGGGAGATCCAAGGTGGATTACTAAAATGAGATTATAATGAGATGAATTATTTGATAACTAATAACATGGTAAATTAGGAATGATTAAAGGGAGAAAGGTTTATATAACCAAGTCACAATAATAATTATATATGTTGATAGAGATAAGATATGAAACAATCATGAGAATGAACAAGATATCCATTAAAAAAACACATAGAGAATAAGTATATAATCATGAAAAATTAGCCATAAGAGAACATAAGGAAGAAAATGGCATCATAAGCAACATGTAGCATGAAACATAGGTCATCATTTAAGATAAATAAGAATTTGACATAATATCAAATGATATAAGATAGACAAATGTAAATTTTGAGTACATATCCAATCCAAAATGAAGAAAGAAATGAAAGAACACCATGCTTGTGTTCATAAATACTAGTAGATTTATCCACAAAAATTATCCATAGCATTTGATAAGTCTCTATGAATCTGAACTCAGATTGTAGCTAGAGTCTCATCAATCTTTAGGGAAAGTTGAGAAAATACTTCACATCAAATCTCCTTGATAGAGAATGTAGGAATTCTTAAAGGATCATGATGATGAGGACTAGTGTGTATGGAATGCTCAAGAGAAGGAATGTGAATGGATTCTATGGGAGATTTTTGGGATGTTGGTAGAGAATGGACCATAGGTGGAGTCACTGGTGGAGAAAGGGTCATAGGTGAAGGAGGATCCGTAGGTGGAAAAACTATAGGTGGATAATGGACCACATGTGAAGGAGCCATGGGGGAAGAAGGGAGAGCCTTTTTATAAGGGTGACCCATGGGAGGAAGGGTGGTAGATGTAATAATGGTCATGAGGTGAACCTTGAGATGATACTAAAATATGTGGTAATGATCAGTGTGATGAGTACCATAGATAATATACCTATCCATATTTGGGAAGATATTTAGGTAAAAATTTTGGGGGAGGTATAGCCTTGTCTTTGAGCTGAGGAGTAGTGATATGTAATGTGTTTATATATTTTTTTAACTTACAACAATGCATGGAAGAATGATTATCTATCAAATGGAAGCAACATATATGCTTATTAGTAGACTTTTCAGGTGTAATAATAGAGGGAGTGGAAACAAAATCTGAGGAAGGTTGGTATAATTAATAGTCTTAGGTCTAATGACCAATAAATTTATGATTACCAAAATATGGTTGATTGACCCATTTGGTGGGAAAATGAGAAAGTTGAGGTAAAGGGAGAAAACCATCACCAAGGGAAGGTGGGGTTGGTGGAGAGACTAGATGAGGCTTGATTGAAAGAATAATAGGATCAAAAATAGAATGAGACTCAGATAAATAGGGAGTGGGAATAAGATACGAACTAGGCTCAACTAAGGTAGGGGTAGGATGCATGGAAGGCTAAATAATGGTTACAAGCATTTTCAAGACAAGTTAGCTTTAGGGATCCTAGTATTTAGAAAAGTGATAGGGACTAGTCATAGCATGATCCATAAGCATACTCATATGAGGTTATTCAAAAAATGGAGGTGTGAAAACCATCTCTACCTTATGAACAAGAGGAAAAAATTATAAAATTAGGAAGTATATATGATAGAATGCAATAAGAAATACATAAATACTAAGGCAAATAAGAATGATAACAAATAATTTTAGTATCTTAGGCCTAAATAATACCTCTTAAAAATGGGTCATCTAAGGTATAACCATAGTCATAGTTAGGTGTATGAATATAAATGGCATAGGTAGGAATTACCTTATCATTTGATGTGGTGTGATGAATGGAGTGTCAAGTCTTAGTTAAGACAATGCGTATATCATCACTAGGTGGTTGATGGGAACATGGATTCAAAGAAGGTGGAAGCTAAGAAATGAGAGGAGGAGAAAAATATGAGGTTTTTTATCTCGAGATTGATCTCATCTGACTCATTATGATTGTAATCTAGGAGGTTATGTGGTATATTCTTGATGAGTTTGGGGTGTTCATTTTAACCTCGTGTGAAGTTGATAGGAAAGTTAAGCCATTAGAATTCACAAAATGGAACACTGGGCAAGGTTTCAAAGTTTAGAATCTTTAATACAAATAGTCTTGGAGCTATTCAAAATTCTAAGGGTTAGTGTTACCTTGAATCCTATATATTTTTCTACTATGATAAAATTTGACACATTGGCAAGTAGAAGATGCAACTGATCTCATGCAATGAGTCCATGGCCTACTAAGTAAAATGTTATAAGATATAGTAAAGTTAAATATCATTACCTTCATATAAAAAATGATAGGTGGAATGGTGATAGGGATCCACACACAACTTAAGGGAGGCATTTATTTTTGGTCATAACCTTGACATGTGTTGTGTGTTGACTTAAGATTACATTTAGAATATCAGAGGGTTTTAATAAAATCAAGACAGGTAATGTAAGTACCTAAACCCTCATTGAATAACTCATTCTTAACCTAGATATCACTAGCTTGTACATTTATAAAAATGGGATGATCATCCACATGAAGCAAAATATCATTGAGAATGTAATGGGGAATTTGAGGGAGAGAAAAATGTCTAGTGTTTCATCAATGTGTATAGACATCTCTTTGCACTATTTTAAAATGCTATCTTTTGATCTAGATTAGGTGGATTTTCATCTTGCTTGGGGAGGATGAGCGATGTTCATTTAAAATAGTTTTTCATAAGATGGTTATGATGACATGAAGAAGTCTACATAAGTTTGAGAAATGGGATTTGATATGAGAGATTAGTAAGTTCCATGATAGAATCCCATTGAACATAACCAATAATGAGACTATTAGAAATAGGTGCATAGTGTTGAAGGAGGTTCATAGGAGGAGAAGAATTTCATGTGAATTTATGTTGATAGGATGTAGAAGGTTTAATTGGAGGACAAGTTTGTTGATTTACTTGAGAAGATAGAGTAATTGATGTAGGTTTGGTTTGATATAAATTTGAAGAGGCATTAATATAAGGTTGAGTATCATTGGTGATGGGTAAATATGTTGGAGGAGTGGTATAAATGGTATTATAATTGTTATCCAATGGAGGAGTTGAAATTGGTTCATCAAAATATATAAGGTATTCTTTCCCCAACTATGTTAAGTGAGTGGGGGAAGAGTCTTGGATAACATGGAAAGTGTGAAATAATTAAGGAGTGTGCATGGAATGAGAATCAATGAAGGAAACTACCCTATGCATAGTAGTCATATTGACCACATTCTCTTTAAGATTTGGGTCTATAATATTGCCAATAATATTGGTATAAGGAGTAGTCTTATCATTATTGTCTTGTTGATTTAGAAGAGGATCATTGTAGATGGCCAAATGATCACTAGCCTAGTTTAAAGATTGAGTTTTAATCTATTTTTTATGGGATTAAAAGGAAATATCATAGGTTTTTTGATGTTTATACATGATAGAATCATGGTCAAAATTGGTACCAAGGAGAAAATCCATATCCAAATTATGTAACTTCCTATAATTTTAATGAGAATGACCCCAACTAGCATGTAACCAACAAAATTTATTTGGATCATAGCAGACATTCATGGGATGAGTGGGACCAAGCTCTCATGGAAGAAGCCTTGGTAGATGTTTTTGTTTCCTAATTTTACACCTCTTGCATTCAACATTGAAAATTTGGGAATATATAAAATCTAGATGATGAGCCTAGATTATGTCATTATAGTTGGTGAAGGGTTTAACATCCAAATGGACTGAATGTAGAAAATGAATGAAAGACATCAATAGAGGGTATGGTTAACTCCCTGCTAATTCTAGATCTACCTGAACCAAGGTGAGAGGACTTATAAGGTATCTTGCTCACATGGAAGGATACTACAATTCAATCTTATAAGGTATTATTGGCATATAAGAACAAAAATTTGATAAGAGCATAACCAAACTTACATAGTCCAGTCAAGAAGAGTTGTCACACAAACTAGAAAAATTATCCAAACTTGACAAGTTATTAAAGAGAGATGGAGATATGATTGAAACATTCGTTTATAAAGAAACTCTTGACAACTAGGATCTAAATGGAATATTATAATGTTAGGATTCAAAGGGAAATTATAGACACATTTTAGATATGCAAGATTCATGCATCTGTAATCAAATAAAACATAAAATAGTCAACAATGTATATTATTTGTAGGTTAGGATAGGGTAGGATGAGTTACATAGATATAAAAGAGTGGGTGGTGGATTTCAAACAATAGGAATTGATTTAATATCCATGATGTCATTCATTAAAATATACAAAAGACTAAGAAATAAGATAAGGAAACTATCAAGAATCGTTTGCATTCAATGGTGCCAATCCAATGCAAATATTCAAATGATCCTTGAAACCCTAAAGAATACACCACAAGAAGAGAATAAAGCACTTTATCCTATCAAATCCATAATCCCATGATGTCTTTAAAAGACTTATCAACAACACACTCCTAAATCATAGTACAGAAAGGAGTTTATAACCTTGATCTATGCCCATAATGACCACCATTAAGTGATATAAAATAAGATATCCAATCAACACATCATGATGAATGTATTGTTACATTTCATTAACAATAAATATTATAAAGCATATGCATTTTCCATTATCTTGAAATGTAAATTAATATACATAATGTTCATAATGTGAACATGGGTGAAAATCTTGGTGGATTTACTCTTGAAATAAGGGAGACATACAAAAAATGCTCTCAAAGTCTGCTAATGATTGTACATGTGCAACCACCTTGGCAAGAGAGGCAAAAACACATTTCAAGAATACTAAAATAAGCCCAAAACCTAACAATAATCTCTACAAAGAGAATATTTTTGCAAGTTTAGAAGCTTAAAACCTAAGAAAACCAACAAAAACATTTAAAAGGAGGATAAACCCTCTTTTTATACAAATCTCTCACCCAGAATATTCATCTAAGATGATCTAGCTAGAAGATGCCCTTGATCATGCCTAGAAGCTCATGCTTTATAAGGAAATCATTCTAATAACTTCTTTTCCATCTCATGATTAAGTTTTATATCAAACCTTTTATCTCCTTGATTGTAAATTCATTTCACTTAATCTTGGTGGATAATATTCCCTTGGGAGCAAAATAAACTCTTGTCTTCATGTGTAATTGCTTTGCCTAACCTTCAAATAATCATTTTCCCAACTAGAATCTTGTGGATAAATGCCCTCCTCCTTGTTCAAGCCAAACAATAGGCCTTACATTGAAATCATGGCATCACATTGCTCTAGCTATGATGGAGGCAATGTAGGATCCATGTCCATTTTGATATGTTTCTGAAACCCCTTGCAATAATCTTCTCATCCATGAAGGTGTTTGACATAAGCCAAATATTTAGAAATGGTACTTATCTTATTATTTCACCTTTGAATTTCATGTTTCTTTTCCTTTTTTATTTTGACTTTGTATTTTTCCCCTTTTGATGCCAATCCTAATATTGATATGTACATTTTTACCTATATATTTCCTTATGTAAGATTTTGGATCCTATTTGTAATTTTGCACCTTTTATCCTGGTGGGATTTTAGGCTCTAGCTGAAACTTTGTAAGTTGGTACGAATCTAGAAGTCTGGTGCACATTTTTAATCTTTAATTTTAAAACTTGTAAATGCACTTTATATTTCTACCCAAAAAGTTCTATTTTTGACTTGGGATCTTCAAATACAATTTTTAAATTATAAAATTCAAAATTGTCTTTGGCTTGAAAACTTTTAATTTAGCTAAGCCAAATATTGTGGTGGAAAAGGTCCAAAATATTGTTCTAAACAATGTCATATTCAATAGATAAGGACCTCCTTTCATGCACAGTTGACCTCTCTGATGCTCTATCACTAAAAAGATTATGCAATTTTTGACCAACATGGTCATATCTTATATGTTTATATTGATCATATGCTATATGGTCATACTAAAACTTAGTATTAGAGTAGCCTATTCAATCATTCATGCTTGGATGATCATAATCAAATTAGGCAAACTCTCACTTCTTGCTTATTTCAAGACCATTATCTATCCCTCTTCCTAATTATATATCATAGTTAGAGAGGTAATCAACATCCTCCTAATGGCTTAATTGATCAAGATCATTATCTACAAGTACATCAAATATTGGATATGATTAATCTAACCAATCCACATGATTCATTCCATTTTTAAATTTGTCATGTAAAGGTTGAGCATACTACTTGCAAGATTTGGTAATTAGAGCATCATGAGCCCTTTCTCTTGTAGGTTTATTCTCCCTTAAATCTAATTTACCATTATGCCTATTTGACTATGTATAAGTTAGTTGAGAGCATACTTGAGAAATAGATTCTACTACTAGTAGAACCTTGAATAACTTGACATGATTTGAATGCACTCCATGATGTTTCTATACTAGAATGTTGGCATGTTTCCCTTTTGGCATGATGCACACCTCTCAACACCATGGGTTAGGGGACTACAACTACATTTCATAATTTTTAAACTTGCCTTTTAAAGTTGTTTCTCTTCTTTAAATGTCCTCTTTACTCTTATTTGACTTTATCATGTGAGATGTGGGTTTAGTATATTGGTTTGTATTTTACAACTTACAATTTTAAATATTGATTTTTTCAAGTTGTTTTCCCTGCTCACATTTTTGTCACATACCTAAGAGCTTAGATTGTAATTTTTAATTTGTAATTTGTGAATTTGATTTTGGTTTTGAAAATTCCAACATCCTCCTTTTGATTTAAGCATGTGATATGTAGGCTTGGTAACTCTGTGTGACTTTTTTAAATTTAAAACTTGCATTCTTTTGTTTCACCTCTACATTATATCTATATAGTACTAATATTTTCTATGGATTTTCAAACCAAATGTTGTCTCGAATGCTTCCCACAAATAGGGTAGGTTCTTATCCAACCAAGCCTACATATTACCTCATAATCCTCAAATGAATGTTATGATATCAATGCCATAAATCATCACCATGCCTTTTAGAGGGTCATAGAATATTTCAATCAATCTAATAATCATGGATTTTATAGATCTACTCTCACCCTCCAAGTCCATTGTACCACTTGTGATAGAGAGCCAAAAATATTTGAATTTCATAGCCTCTAGATGACATGGGTATGCAACATCCACACCAATGACATATATATTCCCATTCATCCCATACACTTTCTCTCCCTTTATATCATTGGGGTTTATATCATTGTTATTTCACTACATCAAAGACTTTGGCAATGTCACTCATATTCTCAACATCTACTATCATTCATGTAGTGTTAATCAAAACTATGAAAGTAATGAAAAGCTATTTATAAGTGATTTTTTATTTATAGACAAGTTGTCCTTTGTATTAGAATGAAAATACAAAACTACAATGGTTAAAGCATTTCGATGCTCTAATGACTAATCCTACAATCCAAGTATTGTATTTTCTACCCACATCTCCACTGTTTCCTCTTTCCCACATGGTTTATACCTATGTCACATGTTTCAAGGATCATGATGCATATTACAAGTTTGCAAAATTGCATTCCATGTTGCATTCCCAACCAAGTATTCCCCGTGGACTTTTAAACTACACTTGAAATTTTATAAATTGTAAATTTTCTTTTGACTTCATAAATTCTACCATTTTGCTTTTTCATTTAAAAATTTATTTCACTGATGGACTTTTCCACATGGATTTTTAATACTCTTTTGTTGTGGCATTTTATGAATTTATGTGGCCCTTTTTCCTTTCATATTTCCACCATAATTTTCATTTAAACCTCCATTTAGTCATATATTTAAAATGTAGTGTGGGTTTTGAGATGATTATGTGGCCCATTAACTTTCCTTGTGGACAATGAAGACCCCAATGTGGACTCTCGTGTAAGCTTTTTGATAATTTTGTACACTTAGTATTGACCAAATTTTAATTTTAGTCAAATTGGGTCAACCCCTACATATTTAAACTTTTCACAAGTTACCATATGTCTAAACACCTCACCCATCCCTACTCTAGCCTCGGTCTAAACCTATCTTCCTTATACTAGTCTAGCCAACCAAAGACAACTTTGGTAAAACATGGTCAAAGGGTCAAATTATTTTTTAACTATTCTAATGTCATAATTTAGGTGTTATAATGCATTCATAAGTCATAAATTGATCCTTTGTTATGTTTTATAGTCCTAAATTACCCTTTTCTCATAGTTTTGGCTTATTAAATGACTTGTACAGATTAGTTGAAGAATCTAATTTTATAGCAAAGGATATTTAGACATAGATGAGGTTAGAAAATGTTAGGAGGTAGTTAGATTTAGTTCATAAAGTAGTTTCATGTATGAAAATAGGGAAAACTCCTCAAAATCAACCCTTAATGGCACTTGTATGGACTTAGGAAGTGTACCTTCAACTAAAAATGTGGGAATGTGTCTCTTAATCTTCCTAAGTTTCTTAACACACATGGTTTTTAGAGTAAAGGTTAGATGGATCAAATTTTGCTTTTGGTTTTTCTTTCTTGCATTTGTAAGCCAAGGAAAGTCAACTTTGCATGCTTGGTACAAGTCGTATAGGTGCAGTTGGGAGGAGTTATATTGGGGGTTGAAAGAGGTATAAGTTAGCTCTAAGTCCATGGAAATAATATTTAGTTTCATGGTTTCTCATTTATGAATCATAGATAAGAATCTAAGTAGCTTTTTATGCTTATTTATCCATGAGGGGTCACTATTTGAGCCTATTTCAATTTATGTTGCTTTAGTTTGATGGATTGGTCATGTTTAGGTGTTTCTAAAGGTTGTATAATGCCTTTACATAATGTATTATTTGTCTTCTTAGTTTTAGAGACCTAAATAACTGAAAAATCCTCTTCTAGGCTTGTTTGTGTTTGCCATTGTATGCTCTTTTCACCTATAAGAAGGTGATTTCCACATAGATGAAAGTGTTTTGAAGTTGATTTCAAAGTATTATTAATGGATTTTATACATTTTAGGATTGAAAAATTAATTTGAGGTGTTAGGAGGCCTTTAAACAAACATATTAGTGCTCAATTCCATCCTTTCTGCCTTATAACTCAAAATTTGCATCTACAAGACCCTACTAAAGCCATGGTGATGTATGGAGAGGTAGAAAGGTAATATAATTTCTTAGCATTATCAAATGAGAAATGATATTCCCAAGGAAAGTACACAAAGTTCAAATTTATGAAAGGTTTTAGCTTGCCCATATTATAGCTCACTGTGTTGTACTAGACCCCCACTACAGGTGGCCTAAATAGGGGTTTGAAATAGTTTTTGAGTGTGTAAGTGAGGTAGGACCGCACTTTTAAACCTTGCATGATTAAATGTTTAATCATAGACCCATCCAAGGTATAATATGGCTAGTTAATAATGAAGTCATTTTAAGGGTGTTTAAATCTTCACTTTGCAAACGTTTGAATCAAGAAGCCATTTTTTGGCTTAAAATGTACATAGGCCTATGAAAAAGTTAGAAATGACTCAGATGGCCATATTATAAAGTTCAAAAAATATCTAAGGCTTATCATGATAATTTGAGGTGTTTAAGGATGTTAGGGACGGTCCCTAGGATGCTTTTAGAGGGATTAAGTCAGAACTTGACTATGTTATTTTCATGAACTAATGCTAATACCTGAGACCACTCTAAAACCCTCACAAACCACAATTAGGACTTGATTGGTAAGATAAGGTAAATGGAGAATAAAAATGTGGTGTAAAGTCTAAGTATATGATTTAGAGTTGTAGAGGACTCTTTAAGGTCCTATTCCATGTAACTGGGATGTACGACACCTATATGAAAGAGGTACAATGGAGCTTGTTTTGATAGATTTGTGTGTTTTGATAGATTTTATGGTTATTTGTCTTGTGAAAGTGTATTTTTCTTACCTTCGCATGTTACTCTTATTAGTGCCTTGTGTGGATTGAAAGCTCTCTTTTGTAGGTCATCAAGAAGTGTCTAAGGTGGATTGAAAGTATAGTGAGTATCTCATTAATTAGTTTTTTAATAAGACTTATTGTCTGTCCTCATAGCCTAAGCTTTCTTTAAGACCCCATTCTTAAAATATTGATGTAAAAGATGAGTGTTTAATTGGATGAAGTGTATGTGTGGATTTATCTTTGATTTCAAGTGCATTGTAAGTGGTATGAGTAGACCATCTATTTGGTATATCACCTACCTTATATTACATTTGTTTTTAGTTATCCTTCTCAAATTTTACCCTCCAAAATTTAGTATTAGGTTTTATATATAGTGATACATCAAGGGAACTAGCCCTAATCTAGAGACCCACCTCAGATTTCAGTCACCCATAACCCTAAGGTGGTTATATTGTGCCACTTGAATGAGGGGAGACTTGCCATCTCCTCAAAGGGTGTAAGTTCAAGTGAAAATAGTTTTTGGAATGCTTGGTGGGACTAGAAAGACCCTTCCTTAAGGATTTTTAGCGTTCTCCTCAAGATACCAGCCTTTGGAGGTAATTCTACTAAGCACCAATGGTGTCTCCAAGCATAAATCTACTAGTTAAGTAGTCCAGGTACTCTAATTAAATTTGTTTCTTATTTAATAGTCTTATCATGAATGATTCATAGATTATTTTTATGTTGACTTTTTCCTAACACAAGTTGGGGAGACATATCCATCTTTATCGATTCCCTCTTAATATGAACAAGTCCTTGGTTAGTCTTATCAGTCTTAATATAACCATATTAAACCCTACTATGATTTTCATCAATCTTGTAATCAGTATTTCCAAGCTTATGTTTCACCTATTCCACCTATTTCCTCTCCAAGTTAGTCCATTGCAAGTTTCAAGAAGACTCTCATTGGCTACAAAGATTACATGCTAGATCTTGATACTAGAAATGGTTATGGTCAAGTCATCCATATTGATTGTGTCAAGAGTGTGAAGCATGATTTATATTAATTCAAGAGAGAATGGATGCCCATTGAGAGAGATAATTGGCAAGATCTTAAAGGTGAAATGCTTGATGTTTGTTGTCTAATTTTCCATATAGAAGAGAGGTTGAAATATCATGAACCAACTTAGTATTGGCATCTCCAATACACCCCACATCAACCTTCAAGTGTGTCAACTATATCCATTCAAAATTATATTCAAATCATGCTTAAAATTTCACTAAATCCTACATGCATTCCCTAAATTTTTTCTTCTTCGAGGGCCATCCAAGAGAGTAGCCAAAGGAAGAGAGATACCACTGTTGGAGAAGATTTTTAAAAGAAGGTTGATTTTGGAGGCTCATCTTGACAATGATATTGAGTTAGAAAATTAACATCTTAATCAACCCATCATGGTAGTATAAAATGAGGTCTCTAAGTGTGGCATTACTTCATTTACATCTCATCCTCATGAAGAATCTTCTAAGTCTAGTTTCCCAAGAAGTAGTGGCAGCTTGTGGAAAGAAAGAAAAATGATGTCTAAGTAGAGAAGTTAAAAGTGAAGAGAAGACTAAACCTACTCAACTCCCTCTCACCCCTCCTTAAGAAGCCTTGTACCCTTCATCCCAAATTTATTTTACTCCCTTTCCTAATGAAGATCTTATTTCTCCTCAAATAAATCTACTTTAAGAGAGCCTTACCAAATAAATTAATGAGTTAGAGATAAAAATCTAGAAAATCTAATCTATGAAAGGAAATATTGGAGCAAATGAGGTCATTGAACCTAATGTGGATCATTTTATTGAGGATAAATTTGAATCTACTAATGAGGAATGCTTTGCTCCTTGGAAACCTTCTTGAACTAAAGTTGTATTTTTTGAGATGCCTAGTATTGGCACTACTAAGAGGGAGAAGGAGATGGAAATTTTAGATTGTATTGATCATGAGAAAGAGTTAAATTCTTGTAAAGAAACATTAGATTGTGATGATGGGGAAGAGGACCTTACTTGTAGTGAAAAATAATCTTTGGAAGAGGTTATTTTGGATTCTAAAGAGGAAGAAGTTTCTCTTATTTTTCACCTTTATGATGATGACCAAAAAGAGGATGATGACTTGTGGTAGAGATTTGAGGACATTTTTAATGAATTTGAAATCCCCAAAGAGCCTAAAATTCCTTTGGAGCTGACTACAAGACATGGTAAATAAGATGCTATGTTTCAAGTGAAAAACTTATGGCACACCTACATGCAGATGTTCAAGGAATATGAGGAATGTGAGAAGACAAAAATGCTGAGAAGATAAGCCCAATTTGTTGAAGAGTAGGTATGTGTTAATAGGCATCACTACCAAGATATTCCAAACCATAATAGAGTAATTTATGATGACTAAGACTACTTTTAAGATGATTTGAAGTTTGGTTCTAAAATCACATGTGAAGCTACTCCTAAAAACATAAAAAGGGAGTCTAAATAAGAAACACTCCAATAATTCCATGATATAATACTTATTGAAGGCTTTGAAGAGGTTGCAACAAATGAGAATAGAAATGAGGTCTTTCAAGAAGACATAGACTTCCCACAAGCTATCCCATGCATAGATATGCAAATTTTCCATAATAAAACAAAAGGACAACAATATGAGGCATGTTTCCAAAGTCAAGAAGAATTCATACACTTTGGAGACATGTTGGAGATGATTTATTCAAAGAACATGCCAGAATAAGGAGCAAAAAAGAAGCATGGTTCATCTAGTACTACATCTAAAATGAATAATGCTTGGCACCCTCATTCATCTAGTGAGGAAGGAGATTCAAGGTACTTTCCTTTTGATCAAGGAATGCAGGTATGTTTAGTTAGATGTACATAATTATTTTGGTTGTTGTTGTGTCTTGTTTTCCCTAAGTGCTTAGTAGCACAAGTGTGCCTTTACTTTGTGTGTTTTTTTGGTCTTATTATGTGTTGTTTTTCCTTTTATGTGTTTTGAAGTCAATTATTTATCTATTTAGTCAAATCAAGGTCTGATCATACTATTTTAGAGTGCATTTGACTCCATTTTCCCAATGGATGGGATAAGGCTACTAGTCCTTAACATAGGTAACCATGTAACCCCTCAGAATTGCCAAAAGTATTGACCAAATTTGACTTTTAATCAAATTGGGTCAACATCTACATATTGAAACTTTTCACGAGTTCCCATATGTCTAATAGGGTCTCATGTGTGTCTAAACACCTCACCCATCCCTACTCTAGCCTTGGTCTAAGCCTATTTTCCTTATACCAGTCTAGCCAACCAAAGTTAGCTCTAGTAAAACATTGTCAAAGGCTCAAATTATTTTGGAAATTTCCTAATGTGATAATTTAGGTGTTTTAAAGTGTTCATAAGTCATAAATTGATCCTTTTATATGTTTAATAGTCCAAATATGCCCTTTTGTCATATTTTTAGCTTATTAAATGAATTTTATGAATTATTTAAATAATAAAATTTATCACCAAGGAATATTTCAACATGTTAGGAGGTAGTCAGAGTCAGTTCAAGAAGTAGTTTCATGCATGAAAATAGGGAAAACTCCTCAAAATCAGCCCCTTAATGGTGGACTTAGGAAGTCCACCTTCAAATAAAAATGTGGGAATGTGACTCTTCATCTTCCTAAATTATTTACCACACTTTTTTTCAAATCAAAGGTTAGATAGATCAAATTTTTATTTTGCTTCTTCTTTCTTGCCTTTGCAAGCCAAGGAGAGTCAATTTTGCATGCTTGGTACAAGCCATATAGGTGGAGTTGGGAGGAGTTATCTTGGGGTTTAAAAGAGGTCTGAGTCAGCTCCAAATCAATGGAAGGAAGTTTTATTTTGATGTATTCTCCTTTATGAATCATTTATAAGAAGATAGGAAACATTTTATGCTTATTCATCCATGAGGCGTCATTGTTTGAGCCTATTTCATAATATTTTTCTTTGGTTTGATGGATTGGTCATGTTTAAGTTTTTAAACGGTTGTATAATTTCTCTCCACAATTTATTATTTTTATTCTTATTTTTATAAACCTCAAGAACTTTATAAGCCTCTTCTAGGCTTGTTTTTATTTGCCATTGTCTACTCTTTTCATCTACAGGCAGGTGATTTCTAGGTAGATGAAGGTGTTTTGAAGTTGATTTCAAAGTTTTATTAATGGGGGTTATCCATTTGAGGATTTAAAAATTTATTTTAGGTGTTAAGAGGCCTTTAAAAAAACATATTAGTGCTCAATTCCATCTTCTCTACCTTATCACTAAAAATTTTCATCTAGAGGCCTTGTTGAAGTCATGGTGATGTATGGATAGGTAGATAGGTAATCCAATTGCTTATCATTGTAAAATGTGTAGTGATATGCCCAATTAAAGTACAAAAAGTTAAATTTTTTGAAAGCTTTTAGCTTTCCCATATTATAGCTCATTATGGTATACCAAACCCCCACCTACAAGTGGCCTAAATAGGGGTTTGAAATAGTTTTTGAGTGTGGAAGTGAGGTAGGTCCTCACTTGGAAACTTTGAATGTAGAAATGTTTCATGATAGACCCATCCAAGGTACAATATGAATATTTAAGAATGAGGTCATTTCAAGGGTATTTGAACCTTCACTTTACAAAAAATTACATCAAGAAGCCATTTCTTAGCTTAAAATGCACACAAGCTTATGCAAAACTCAAAAATGACTCGAATGGCCATCTTAAAAATCTCATAACATCTCTAAGGCTTAGCATGGGAATCCAAGGTGTTTAAGTATGTTAGGGAGGGCCCCTAGGATGCTCTTAGAGGGATTAAGTTAGAACTTGAATGTGTCATTTTCATGAACAAATGCTAAGATTTGAGACCACTCTAAAACCCTCACAAACCCTTACTAGGAATTGATTGGTAAGATAATGAAAATTAAGCATAAAAATGGGGTGTAAAGGCCAAAGAGATGATTTGGAGTTTTATAGGACTGTTTAGGATCCTATTCCATGTAACTAAGATGTACTAGACCTATATGAAAGGGGTACAATAGAGCTTATTTTGATAGATTTGTGTGTTTTACAAACATGGAGAAATTAAAAAATATGTAACCACTTTGGGAGAGATATTAGGACTTATTATAATTCCTCATTTCCATAGAATGATATATCTAATCTCCCAAGTGTGCCTACCATCTCCTTCATGTCAACTAGTCACAGTGAACAAGTAATGAACACTTGGTGAAAGGGTGAGAGCTCTAATTAGTAATCCTTTTTAGGACTGATTCATGAACTTGATGACTTGAAAAATATTTATAGGTGTCATTCCTCCTTGTGTATGGATTGGATTACAAAATTGGAAGTGTTTTATGTGCCAAGTGTGAGAGGTTCATGGGAATGAGTTATTTATGATTATCAAGGATAATTTCTCATGTCCAAAATAATATGGATGATTAGAGAATAATAAAATTCATATGGAGGCTTGTTATTAACCCCTCCCCATTAGATTGATGATCACTCCTAACCCTATTCAATGATGAGGAAGTTTTGTGAATGCAAATCATGAGGGTAGTTTCATGTGCAAGAAAAAGAACATTTATGCCACATATGGAGAAGTTTGATGATTTGAGATACATGTGTCAATATTTTATTTATAGGACCTATGTCACTCTTGATTAAATGACTATTATAAATCCTTATACTTGATTTATAAGAGTCTTAGTGGCTCTTCAGCTTCCCTTTCTCTCTCCTCTCATTATTACTATAAATACTGGCATTTTTAGCTATTTTATGGATCTCTCCACCTAAGTATGGTGAAACCTTGCTCAATTTTTTCCTTTAACTGATAAATAATGATATTTTACCTCATTAAATATTTCACCAAGTACATGTTATGGTTTTTGTTCCTGTGCAAGTGTATTCTACTTACCTTCACATGTTACTCTTCTTAGTACCTTGTGTGGATTGAAAGCTCTCTTTTTTAGGTTAGTAATAAGTGTCTAAGGTGGATTGAAGGTATAGTGATTATCTCATTCATTATTTTTTATATAATACCTATTATTTATGTCCTCCTAGCGTAAGCTTTATTCAAGACCCCATGGTTGAAATATTGATGTAAAAGAGGAGCGTTTAATTGGATAAAGTATATATGTGAGTTTATCTTTGGTTTCAATTGAATTTTAAGTGGTATGTCTAGACCATCTATTTGGTGTATCACCCCCATAGATTATATTTGTTTTTAGTTATCCTTCTCCCTTTTTAGCCCCCAAAAGTTAGTAGTAGGTTTTATCTATAGTGACACATCAAGGGAACTATCCCTAATCTAGAGATCCACCTTAAATTTGGGTCACCCACACCCATAAGATGGTTTTGTTATGCCACTTAAATGAGGAGAGACTTGTCATATAATTAAAGGGTGCAATTTCAAGTGACAACACTTATTTTTCCCAAATTCAATGCTTTTAAAAATTTCCCTTTTAAGACTATGCTTCATGGGATTTGAGACATGTCCAGCCTATTTAAAATTGCAATTAAAAATACAAGTTGTATCTCCATCATTAGTCCCCATTGTAGAATTTGGAGCCATATACACAATTTACAAATTGCATGTTGCAAAGTTGTATTTTACATTAAAAGTTCCACCATGAACTTGGGAATTTTAAATGTATTTTACAATTTGAAATTTATAACTATGCCCTTTATTTTCCTACATGAATCTCCATTATATTTTCTTTTAAACACTAAAAACACTATACTTAATAAATTATTTTATCTTCTTGGCTCAATATTTATCACATACCTTATAATGCCACTAAAACATGAAAGCATTAAGTATTTGTCAAACCAAAATTTCATAGGGTTTTTGCAAATCAATTTTAAGATTGGGTTTTTCATAAATTGATTATAGAAGAAAGATTTGTATGACTTGATTGTAAAATTAGAGTTTTATGACTTGATTACAAAAGTAGAGCCTCATTCTGGGTACGTACTTATGCATTAGAGGTAATAGTTAGACATTTCAAGAATTCATATGTCAAAAATAGGGCACAAATTGATTAGATTAGATTTGGGTAATATCACTGACTCTCACCTAGGGATGTACACCCCTTTCAAGTGTGTGAATAACCCTAGAGAATAAGACTAGGTGCCAATCCCTTGGGCCACGGAGTCAAAATTTTGAAAATTTCATAATAATTACCCATAGATACCCAAAAAAAAGGGAAAACTAATAAAAATAGATCAAAAGGATTTATGAATGAACACATGATTAAAAACAACAAAAATATTGTACAAACAAGGCCCAATGCAAAGGGAAAAAAGTAAAACTATACATTATACATTATTATACACAAACATGTACTTAGTCAAGGAAGTGTTGTAGATGTCTTCCATTAACTAGAAGCTCCATTATCTCACCATCGAAATCTCTTAAGAAGAAGGTGTGTTCCCCAATTTTACAGTCGATAGAATAAGGGCTCATTCAAAAGGCATCAAATTTACCCTGCTTTCCTTTCTCCTCATGTCTTCTATCCCAAATTAAACTCATATCTCTTACTTGAAAAGTTATTTGAGTGACCTTCCTATCGAATATTATTTTAAAATTTTCCTTAAAATTAGGGCATCTTTCATGAGCTTATATTTTAGTTTCATCAAGATGAATAATTTCATTCATTATGCTTTCATAGGGGTTTATTTCATCATCTTCTTCTAATTGTTTCATGAACTAATGGGTTGAAAAATATAAATTAATAGGTAAAACTACTTAAGCTCCATAAAAATATCAAAAGGGATTTTACCTATATCTCTCTTAGGTGTGATCCTATCAGCCCACAACGCAAACTTTAGTATTTAATCCACTTATTATTGTTATCTTCCAAAGTTTGTCTAATGATTTTAATCAAGTTTTTATTACTAGATTCTGCTTGCACTTTCCCCTAATTGTAATTAGAAGCACAAGTCAATGTGATCCCATACACTTTGCATAATACCACCAAAGGCTTAACTCTAAAACTCATGGCAATATCAATAATTATCTTGATAGGTACACAAAATCTATATATAATCTAATTAAATAGAAAGTTCATGATCACCTAATGTGTGGCCTTCTTTGTAGGGACTACCTCAACCCTTTTCATGAAGTAGTCAGTTACAACTAATATCCACCTGTCTAGTGCTTGATGAATCAATGATCTCCCCAACAAAATACATTCTCCATTATCTAAATGGGCCTTTAATCATTACAGGTTGTAAGGGAAGAGAACCAAAATCTTTCAACCTTCTAGTAAAGTGCTGAAATTTATCAAATTTTCTTATTTTTTCTGAAACATCCTTGAATAGTGATGGCCAAAAATAACCATCTCTCAAAATCTTATGAATAATGAATTTAGGTGAAAAGTGAACTATTATCACTTAAATTTGGACCCTTTTAGGATATGTCTCATCTCTCCTCATCCAAGTCTCACAACTAAAACACCTCTAGGTTGTGGGTAGATTAAGAATGAGGTGAATCTCTAGACAGGGTTTATTTCCTTGATGAATTGTAGATCATTATTACACCTATGCTTTCAAGAAAAAATGAGAGAGAAATGAAAGTAAAATATCCTAAAGGTAGTGATACACCAAATTAAATGATAACTACCAACCAGTTGCATGTCACACATGAGACCAAGGGACTAACTAGGCATACACTTCTCTAATTTGAATCTTATCACATCAATATTTCATCATGAGGTTATGATGAATGTTTAAGCTAGGAAGACTAGATAAGAGGCCTAGAGTGGAACTATTTGAATGGACTAACTCACTCAACCTTGATACTTCATATAACACTTCACATGACTTGTAAGAAGAAGCTTTCAAGATATAAATAGGTGTGATAATAAGACAATAATGCTAAGGAAACAACAATCATCACTAAGCAAGATCAATCATTCAAGTGAACACACTATGAATATTCATATAAGAGGTAAATTTAGTATTCTTTATTAATCTTATGGGATGAAAATGAGTAGGGATTTACCATACTTAGGTGGAACATATCTTATAAAGTCCAAAATGGTTAGTTCTTATAAAACCTGAGATAGAAAAGAGAAGAGAAGAGAGAAGTTCAAAGGTCACAAGGACACTTGAAAAGATAATAAAATAAGTTAAATAATAATTAAAAGGGAATGTGAAACTAATCATGCAAATTTAGGAGGCACAAGTGTCACCCCAAGTCATGAAACTCTTGAAATATGGCACAATAATTCTCATTTTGCACAAGGAAACTACCTTCATCATTCACCCCTATGTTAACGTCCCAAAATTGATTAGGTATAGGTCTAATGATTATATTTAGAGGTAAAGGTTTTATAAATTCTTATCCATGCACTGGTTACATTCCTAATCACCTATATTCCTTTGAAAGTGATCTATCACTGGCTGTAGTCAAAGAAACACCTCTTTCACACACCTCAAATACTTGGCCTCAAATTTGGCTTTATTTTCCCATGAAAAATCATAAAAATGAGTGAATGAAACTTGGAATGACCCTCCATATCCTTATGCTACTTAGGTAGACCTTAAAAATCCATCCACTTGATGTTATCACCCTTCTCACTATCATGTTCACTATGTTAGTCTAGACTGGTTGAGATGAGAGCTCTAGTAGGCACACTTAGGAGTTTTTATCAATAATAAAATGACCATAGTGAGTTATTGAAAGTATATATCTTCCTCCCCTAGTTGATTTCATCTCTTGACACCTTTTAGAATCTACACAATGCACACAATAGTTAGGAAAATAAATTATGTACCCTATCTATATGGATTATATACAACTCATCCTAATGGTAGGGAGCCCAACTAAGTATTCTACAAACATCCAATCATTTTTTTGGGCAAACTATTCCATTTTGGTGCATTATCTCTTTCATTTTCCACATTGGGTCTAGATTAAAGGTTTAAGAGGATTTTAAGCCATTTTTGTTTCTTAAGGATCATTCATAAATCCTAAGGGCTTAATGACTAAAAAAATTACAAAAATTAATTATTCAAGACCCCATTAAACCTTTTATAATTTCTTGAGCTCCCATGCACCAAGACTATACAGTTATGATCTCTTCAATTTGACCTCTCGAGTTCTCCTCATTTCACATAGGACTGATGTGATTGTGAGTAAAAAAATGGATTTCATATGATTTTCTTGCAAGATATATAATTTAAAACACCTATTTTCACCTTATGATCATTTTTAAATCTATTTTAATTCTCACTTAAGGTTATAAATAAATCTGACCTTTCATTTGGTCTCTAGGCTTAGTCATGCTTAATAGGCTTGACTGTAACCCTTATGGTCTAGGCCACCTTGTTGAGTTTCATCCTTTTTTACTTAGTTTCCATGTTTTCCCTAGGTTTCCTACAACTTGTCACACCTCCTATCAAGTTATAAACATCTCTTGGATCACCTTATCACCTCCCTTCTTCAAAACCTATCGGTTTTTGCATAAGGGGAGTGCCATCTGTCTGAGACAAAACGAAGGATACTTCCATTATTTTATTAGATAAAATAAATATTTGAAAGGTATATCCAATTTATAATGATATTTTATGTTAAATTTAAACCCTTTGTCATATTATTATTCCCTCCAAAATCACTAAAAATTGAGATAGACTATGAGGAAAGAGACTATGTGAAGGCCTCTACCATGTGGACTGGGTGTGATGCATCTTTAAGGTCCTATCTCTACTTTTTATCCATTTTAAATATCCTATAGTGACAATAATGGTTATAATGAAGGTATTATATGTCTTATTCATCATTTTAACTCTTCATATACCCCTTTCCATACATTGATTGGTCAAGATAATGTTCTATCTTAGACTATATTTCTTGTTCAAGGTACCACACTTGTAGGTTGCTTGCATGAAATAAATGTTAATATGTTTATTTAGAATATCCTAGGGTCATTAAACATATTTTTTTACACATTTTCTTAGTGTTTATGAAATTTAAACATCAAAACACCACTCTTCAACTAACTATTGCATACAATCAATTATAGCAGATTGTATCGATATAAGTAGAAGCCTATATGTGTTGATTTCACCTTGGAACATGTGTCATTATCTTTTGTATATCCTCTAAGATATTTTTTAGTTATTTTGAATCATCTTCCATATAATAATTTTAGTGTATCCATGCTTAAGTCCTTGGTCATAGACTGTATATGTCTATATTCAGTTGTAGATGAGAAATTTAGGGCTTAAGACACTTGTAGGTGTCTATGGAACTCAACACCCTATTCTTCAATCATTATTGGAAAATATTTGAGATAAAATGTACTATTCAAATTATAAATGTCTTCCCTAATGAAGATATGTTCCACTTACAACCTTGAGTTCTAGAGACCTTTAGATTTCAAAACCTATATATGTTATTGAATCATTTTGGTGTATAAAAGGGTAACTTTGAGCCTTTGAACAACTAACCTCCACTAGTCATCTACCATTCAAAATTTTCATATATCTTGTATTTTATGGAGGTTTAAAGGTTTATTCATTAATATGTATCAATTTTTTTGGTAACCTTATTGTATCATATCAACCAAATGGCCCAGACCTTTATTTTCTTAGTTTAGAGATTTGGTCTCTAAACCTTTAGTCATTACCTTTATAAGTATCTTCGTATGACACCTAAGAACTTATTAAATATTATGGGTATGTTATGATATCTACACACATTAGGAATTAATGAAATATTTCCTTCATGTGCTTCAACACTCCACATATCACCTCAACCTTCTATTATGACCAACTATAGGTGGACATTCTCACATACAGGCAGTGAGGTTGAGAATTATATGCAACATATAGGAATTACATGCTTGTGACCAACTATAGGATTTATCAAGGTTTCCAAAATGTAATATTATCACTCTATAATATTTAAATACATATCAAATCTCCTATTTCACCATGACATCATCTTAAGAGGTTCTTGTAGATGCACTTTGAGTTATATGTAGTAGTAAGTATGAATTAGACCAATGTACCAAAGATTCTACCTTCATATTCAATTCATCTCTCTTTAATGTGTTTAATTGAAAAATCAAGATGTTTTAAATCTTGATATAATATCTCATACTTCATTTTAACTTTTCTACAAGCACCTATAGGTGCATATCAATGGTAGATTGAGTATACAGGTGACTGTGTTGACTAGGATAATCCCTCTTCTACCAAGTGAAATACTTTTACTTTTATTAATATAATATGGTAATGTATTAAATATCTAAATACAATAATTATAGATCCATGGATATTTTAGAGACTTTAACCTAGCTCCCTTAGTTGACTATGCATGATAGTCATGAAGTAAATTGATTGAATAATGCTTAATACTGCATTACCATGGAAAATTGATTGGAGAATGAGATTGAAAGGTAAATGAGACCAATAATACATTTAAAAAATGTAAATAAACCTATATTTAGCCTCAAAAACCACTATCAAAGCATCAAGATCTTGTAAATGGTGGAAATTTGCCTATTATCTTCAAATGAGACCAATCTACAAACTTGAGATGATTTGATTATCAAAACACATTAAAACACTAAACCAAACATGGATAACATGATTTGAATATGTCCATGTCCCTTGAAGTAAATTACAAAATCTATATTATATGAAATCATCCAAACAAGAGTAAAACCTATAGGATTCATAGATTTACAAATAAATAAGATATGCCAAATTCTTAGGAATGGTTCATAAAGCACAAGCCACCATTACTCTACAAAAAATAAAAAATAAAAAATAATCTGAATAAGTTTAGAAGACACCCCAAATATCAATTTATTTTAAACCTCCCCTGCTTGTCATACCAAGTAAAAACCTACTAACTATTTCTATGTGCATGGAAGGGTGAAGAATGAGTAAAATAATTTTAGCTCAAATTTTACACTTCTAAAGTACTTCAAGCATGAAAATGGTCTAAATAAGTTTAATATTGATTTAAAAACCTTTTCTCATGTGTCAAACTCTCTTATGGGTTGTACAAGTGCCAAAATCCTCCTTTTTCCAATAAAATTGCTCTTTATTTTAAAAAACCTACCACTTTTCAGTTAGAAACAATTGATTAAGGCATAATAGGACACATAGAATGTGACATCACCCCTTGAATTTTCATAATGAGGTTGTAAAAGTCATTTAATTCTCTATTTTATCCCCCAAAATGACTTGAAAAGACAAATATTAAAATGACTAATGACTAAGGTTAATATGACATAAAATGACATCAAATGACCTATAATACACCTTATGAAATAATACTAGAAGACTTAAAACATCTAAGGTTTAATTTTTTACCTATAGGGGTCCCAATTTGACCTATAGGGTAAAATTTGGTCAATAAATTGGTGACTCATAGGGGCAGTATGCCTTTTATACTAAATATCAGTAGCCTTATTGGCTTAGGGAGTCATCTAAGGTCTGAAACACAACTAGAGAACTTATACCATTGATAACAAGATTTTATCAAGACAAGACCAATTGATTAACTCAAGCAAACCAAACAAAGGAAACACACAAAGTAAATCAAAAATAATAATAAGACACACATGTGCTCAAATCACTTAGTAAAAATAGAAAATAAACAACTATGCACAAATAGCAACTAAGCATACCTCCTTTACAAGATCAAAAGGAAGGTTTATTGAATCTCCTTCTTCATGAGATGAATCATAGTCCCAAGTATGTTGATCTTTAGATTGGGTATTTTATAGATTAGACCTATTTCTTAGCACTTCACTTGATATGCTCTCAAGTAAACCATCTTCAAATAGGTCTCCAATGTAAATTTATTCCTCTTGGACTTGTACACATACCTCATTCTGCTACCCACTCTTCATCTCATGATCAACTTGCATCTTCTTTGTAGGAATGGTTTCAAGAGGAATAGTTTCTTTTTCCTTGGAATATTGAGGAAAATATAATCTTGTTTAACCTTCAAAGGCCAAGGTGGAGTTTGCTCTAGCTTGTCTATGACATTTTGAAAATTTTCATCTTGATTACCATCACTTGCAATCAGCTCTAAGGAAGTTGTAGATCCCTTGAGAGACTCAAACTCATTGTAAATGCTTAAAAAAAATTTCCACAAGTCCTTATATTCTCTTTGATCATCATCATGAAGGGGAACAAAAATATAAGTTCTTTCATCCTCTTCTTTAGAATAAAAAAATAATTCATCCAAGATTTCTTCTTTGACACAAGGAAGGTTTTCTTCATTATCAACACAATAAGAAGACTCAACATAAGGACTCATTTATTCTTCAAAATTTGGAAACTCTTGAGGAATTTTAGGTTTTATTTCAATTATTATAATCTAATTTTGGTTCTCAAGGGCTTCAAGATCCTCAATTTCATTCTTCTTCTTGGTGATGCCAAGAACAGGCATCTTGTAATCAGGTGACTTATCCCAATGAGGCTGCCAAGGAGATGTATTTTCTTCATCAAAACTTCTAAATTATTCTTAACCAAATGCTCCTCTTTAGGTTGACATACCACATGTACATCTAGTTAACTGGTGATAGGGTGAGGACAATATGAACTAGTTGGTGGAGGTGGGATAAAGAACTCAACATCAAATTAAGAATGAATTGTAGGGGATCATTTTTGGATTTCTTAAGGAAGGGGAGGTATACCTTGGGTTAAAATAGCTTGTTTTTATTCCTTTAATTTTATAATCACTTCATTATTATCTAATTTATATTGATAACTCTCTTTATGAATGTTAGATGGGGTGTGTTCAGGGATGGGATATTATTTTGGATCTAAACCTTCCATCACACCTTGACTTAGAAATTTTATTCTTGACTCTAATTATTCAATTTACTTGGATATATTCTCTTGGAAAAGTATCTCTTTAAGTTTATAAAAATATTCATGAGGATAAGTAGTAAAATAGGGCTGATATGTAAAATAAGCAGTCTTTTGAGGAAGGGTGGGAGGGACTTGCATAGGATCAAGCTATTTCTCAACTTCAAACTCTTTATCTAGGATTTTCTCACCTTTATTTTTCCATGATTCCACTACCATGCCAAAACTTATTATGTTATTATTATGAGTCTTTTATTTATGTAGTGATAAAATTTGAGGAGTGGATGAAGTTTTTAAGAAACTTGGGATCTCCTTAGGCTTAGATTCTCCACCTTGTCTCTAACTTGGAATCTCATATCTAGAGGCCTCTTCTTGAGGTAGTGATGAAATTTGAGATGGAAATGAAGGATTATATTCCAATTACTTTAATGATAATATTTATTGATTCATATACTTGTTTGCTAAATCAATTTGCCTATCAAGGTTTACTTCAAAAATAAGGTTTGTCTTTCCAAATATTTCTTCTAGCTGATTGAGAAAAAGATGACTTTGATAAGCTTGATTGGGTTCATGAGTAGGAATCAAGTAATATTGATAGAAATATTGAGGTGGATATGAGGGCTGATAGATGTGGTGAGGCTTCTCTTCATGAATTCTTAGCTTATCTTTTAAGGATGAAAGCAAGCCACTCACATCTAACATCTCACTTGTGATAATTTGCTAATTTACTCTCTCAATAGGTGCCCACTCTCTCTTAACCATCTCTAATGCATTTCTCACATTATTAATGAGATGACTAAGAACATATTGGCCATGTACCATTTATGTGTCAAGATCTATCATGTACCTCTCATAGCCTAAGAGATTTTTCTTGAAAGCTGAAATGGACTAATATGAGAAGTGACTAGGTTGACTAGGAGGAGAAATAATTTGATAAGGCTAATTATAGGACTGATACAACTCATGAGGAGGTTGATAATGGTCATATTGGAGCTATTATGGATCATGAAAAGATTTATAAGGATCATACAAAGGCTGATAAGGAGTGCCATAAGCTTGAGATACCTCACAAACATGTGTAAGACAATACTCAAAACCAAAAATATCCATGAAAACTCATTGGGAAACAATAAATCAAATAAAATATACCAAAAATTTTTAAAAGGAAAACCTAAGCCACTTGACCAATTGATGTAACTTTGGATTCACCATTGATTCTTGGATAGATGCCTCCAAAAGATGATGTGTTGAAAGAAAACACCAAAAATATTTCAAATTTTGGACAATAAGTCCCATTGGGCATGCTAAGAAATATTTTCACTTATATTTACACCATTTGAGGAGATGTCTCAACTCTCCTCATCTAAGTGGCACAATTAAAACACCTCTAGGTTGTGGGTAGCCTAATAATGAGGTGAATCTCTAAATAGGGATATCTCCCTTGATATACCACTTATAGATCACTACTATAATTATGCTTGCAAGGAAAAGGGAGAGAAATATGAAAGTAAGTTATCCTAAAGGTGGTGATATACTAAATTAAGTGATAACTACCAACCAACTACATGTCACACATGAGACCAAGGGACTAACTAGGCATACACTTCTCTAATCTAAATCTTCTCACATCAATATTTTGCTATCAAGTTGTGATGAATGTTTAGGCTAGGAAAAATAGAAAAGAGGCCTATAATGGTACTATTTTAATGTACTAACTCACTCAAACTTGACACTTCATAGAACACTTCACATGACTTATAAGAAGAATCTTCTAAGTTGTAAATAGGTGTGAGAATGAGATAGTAATGCTAAAGAAACAATAGTCATCACTAAGAAAAAATAAATCATTCAAGTGAAAACACTATGACTAGTTATATAAGAGGTAAAATTAGTATTCTTTATTGATATTATAGTATGCATATGAGCAAGGCTTCACAATACTCAAGTGTTTATATATTATAAAGGCCAAAATGGATAGTTATTATAGAACTTGAGAGTGAGAAGAGAAGAAAGAATTCCAAAGGTCATAAGGGCACTTGTAAATCTAAGTAAATTAGTTACATATGCATGATAAAGTAATGTGAAACTGATCATGCAAATTCAAGAAGCACAAGTGTCACCCCAAGTCATGAAACTCTTGAAATGTGGCATAAGATTTCTCATTCTACATAAGGAAACTACCTTCATCATTCACCCCTATTTGAATACTAAAACTAAATAGAGATATGTATAATGATTTTACCAAGAGGGAAGGGTTGCACACATGCTTCTACATGCATTGGTTGCATTCTTAATCACCCAAATTCATCTAAAAGTGAATCATCACTACCTATAGTTAAATAAAATCCCCTTTCACACACCTTGCACACTTGGCCTCAAATTTGGATTTATTTTAACATTAAAATTCATATAAGGTAGTGAATGACACTTATAAAGACCCTCCATGGCCTTAGGATACTTAGGTAGACCTTAAGAAAACATCCACTTAAAGTTTTCACTATCATGTTCACTATACCAGTTCAAATTGGCTAAGATGAGAGCTCTTTTAAACACACTTACATGTTTTTATTAATCATAAAATGACCATAGTGAGTTATTACAAGTATCTATCTTCTTCCCAAAGTTGATTTCATCTCTTGAAAACTTCTAAAATATGTATAATGTACAAAATAGTTAGGAAAATAATTTTTCACCCTATCTATATAGATTATGTATAACTCATTCTAATGGTAGGGAGCCAAATTGGGTCTTTTATAAGATTCAATCATTTTTATATACAAGCTATGCCATTTTGTTTCATTATCTCTTTCATTTTCCACATCAAGTCTAGACTAAAGGTTTAAAAGGGGTTTAAGTGATTTTGGTTTCTTAAGGATCATTCATAAATCTTGAGGGATTAATGAATAAACATATTACAAAAATTCCTTTTTCAATACCCCCTTAAACCATTTCAATTACTTTATCTCCCATTCACAAATATTGTAAAGTTATGAGCTCTTCAATTTGACCTCTCGAGTTTTTCTCCTCATTTTGCACAAGATTGATGTGATTATGAGTCCAAAAATGGATTTCATATGATTTTATTACAATATATATTACTTAACACACATAATGTCACACTAGGAACATGTTTTAATCCATTAGAGTGCTCACTTAAGGTTAGAAATGAATCTAACCTTTCATTTGGGCTCTAGGCTTTATCATGCTTAACAAACCTGACTGTAACCCTTGTAGTCTAGACCACCTTGTTGAGTTTAATCCTTTTATTCTTAGTCTCCATGTTTACCCTAGGTTTCCTAAAAATCATCACACACCTTCTATAAAGGTCTAAACATATCTTGGCCCACCTTATCACCTCCCTTCTTAAAAATGTCTTAGTTTATGCATAAGGGGAATGCCCTCAGTCTAAGATAATTTAGAGTGATCTTCCCCTATTTTCTCAAATAAAATAAATATTTGGAAGGTATCTCTAAGTTAAATTATATCCTTTATTAAATTTCAACCCTTCGTCATATGATTAGACCCTATAAAAGCACTAAAACCTGAGATAAACTATGAGGAAAGAGATTGTGTCCAAGCCTCTACCATGTGGATTGTGGGTGATGCATCCTTAGGGTCCTCTCTCAACTTGATATCCATTGTAAAGATCCTATAGATACCATCATGGTCATCATGAAGGTATTCTATGTCTGATTAATCATTTCAACTCTCTATATACCCCTTTCCATAACTTCACTAGTCAAGACAGTGTTCCATATCTGACTATATTTCTTGTTCAAGGCACTTGTAGTCATGTGAAATGTAAAATTTTAAAAATTCATTATGGATAAGACACCTAATCCATAGGTCCTCTTGTGGGCTCACACAACCCTTCTACGATTTTTCTTTCATTGATTTCCAGTCATCAAAAGTTTTTTTGACTTAGCCTTTTCAGACCCAAGCAACCCTTTTAAGCCCAAATCCATCCCCCTAAGTCTCATCCCCTTAGGACAACACCCAAATAGGATAGGAGAATTGGAACCTAGGGTGTCCTATTTTTAGTGCTATTGTCCAAGTTCATTTTATCCTCTAATGGTAAAATTCTTCTAGCTCCTTATCTTTTTCCCTATCGGCCTCATGTAAATTCATTTGTTTCCCTATAAAAGGCCATTCTATGTCCATTAAAGGGTTTGGCACTCATTTTCAAAAGACATACAAGAATAAAATCAAGTAAACTCAAGCACTCTTCCATATTCATTGCATAAAACCTTCAAATATTATTCAAAGCCTACTCAAGGCATTGCACTAGTCCCTAACCAGATGAAACACATCCACTTTTGCTTTCTAGTTGCATTTATCATACATAAATTTCACCAAGCACTTCAATGGGAGAACTACATTAGCTTGATCCCTATTTAGAGTATTGGTATGTGTTTATCATGCCCACACATGGGTGTGAAGTGTGTTTAGTGTATCCTTTACACACTAAACCCTTATCTCTTTCTTTCTCAAGTTTGCATTCAAGTTCAAGCACCAGGAGCTCCTAAGAGTTTTTAATATTAAAATAGGCACACAACAAGCTCCTCGAGGTCCTAGACCCTAAAATTTTAATGATAGGGTAACACAAGCATTCCAAACAAAACCTAGAAAGGTTTTAACCTCAAGACAATAGTGTTGGAATAAGACTACAGTAATAGATAGTAGGGTGTCCTATTTTTGGCACTCCTATCCAATCAAGAAATGAAGTCTAGAGGCCTATTTATAACTATTTCTCAGTCTTAATCCTCTAGTATCAGACCTTGTCTCAATCCATATCAGCTAGAATAATATAAGTTCTAATCTCTCTCACCTCTTACTATATTTAGAAAAGGCAAAAATACAATCTATTTACACAAATCAGTGGGTTAATAATGGCATATTTGTTTATTGATTTACATTGCTCAAACCCTTTATTATTTAAGAATATAACTCCAATATTTTGAAAACAATAAAACATTTGGTGAACCTGACTTTGAATTTATGTACAAAAACCATAGAAACCCTAGGGTTAATTATTTTTGATTTTTTGCAATATTTTGCACATACTAGTTCTTATTTGCATATAAACACTTTCAAACCACTAGGAAAAATATATTTATAATTTTAGAAATATTTTTAGATTTTTCCCAAAATTTTTAAGCTAAATTCTACAAATTCATAACAAATTTTTCAAATTATTATACTAATTTTGAAATAAATTCTTTTCAAACCTCGTTTGCATCAACTAGTTCTCGGTTATTTTTTTTTAAGTTTTTTCCAATCATTTTCTATATTTTTAGTTGAAAATATAACTTAGAAAATGAATTTCAAATTCAAAAGTTCATAGTATTTTGAAAATAATATTTATGAAAATCCTTAGTTGCATATACTAGCACCTACTTAATTGTGAGGTATCACCTTACATGTTTGGTAGCTTTAGTATCCTTTTTGCACAAATTCCAATTCACTATTTTTTTGAATTTGAATTTCTTATATTTATTACATTCCATTTCTAGCACATTTCATATCAAAACATATTTTAATACATTTAAAAACATTTAAAATTATTTTCCTACTTTACCAATGGATCAATATACTAATTTTGATGAAACTGATAAAAGATAACTTCAATAACTCTTAACCAAACATCCAAATATTTAAGATGACATGCTTATAATTTTAAAATAAGAACAAAAAAAAGTAACTAATGTTCAATCTCCTCAAACCATAGAGCATCCAGTTGTAAATAACACTATGTGGGTAACTATGTCTCAACAACCCCTTATAGCAACCCAAACTTCTTCCATGGCTCTAGCTATAACTAGTACATCCCTATCTCCTTATGTTGCAACCCTTGTGTAACAAATATTATTTCTTCAATCTAAGGTGAAACATATTGAGAAAGGTACCACTAAACCTACATAGGATTTGGATTCTTTTTCTCCTTTGTATACACCATTGGCACATCATATTGCTTCTACACCATTACTACAAGGATTTATTCAACCCAAGCTTACTATTTATGATGGTAAGGGTGATCTAGAGACACATTTGAGAGATTTTCATGTAGAATTTTTGGATTATGTACCCAATCATAGGCTACTTACCAAAAATTTTCCATGGATCCTAAATGATTATGATTTACAATGGTTTTATAGTCTACCAAATTAGTCAATCATGAAATTCAATCCCTTAGTAGACATGTTCTTAGCACATTTCAGTATCAACATTGGTGATAAGATTTCATACACATAAATTACATAGTAGAAACAATGGTCAAATGAGCCCCTCATAGATTATGTTCTTAGATACAAGACTATTTTGGCTAAACTAACTAGCTCCATGGTTGATCAAGAGTTAATAAACATCTTTAAACAAAGCCTTCTACCCACATTTCATGAATGTATTATGTTTAAAAGATTCTCTTCCTTCACTGAATCATGTCATACACTCAAAGGAAGATAATTCAAGTTAATTTCAATGAGAAAATAAAAAATTCAAGTATCCTAGACATAACTAATAAGAGTAACAAAAAAATCCCATACAAGGTCAAAATCAATTATAATAAGAATCATAATCAACCAATACTTAATACAGCTTTCAAGCCCCCTAAATGTGTCATTCTATTGGCACCCCCTCATTATGCATTTATCAAACTACCAATTTCTCTAGCTAGGGTTTTACAATAGTTATTGGAATATAACCTCCTCACTCTCCCTCCTTTTCAAGAAGAAAATTTAGTAAAACCTCTTCTATGGGGATATGATCAACATGCATTTCACAATTTTTATAGGGCACTAGGCTAGATGACAAATAGATGCACCTGTTTGTGAAATAAGATACAAGATTTGATTGATGATAATCTACTTGATTTGGGCACTTAAATTGAGCCTCCAAAGGAAAAACCAACATAGGATAAACATTTTTAAATCTTTTTAGATCCATTTCCATAGCATTCTAAACAAGAGCAAGGGGACACATCAGGTGCTCACCATACATACTAGGTACCTTCAGTTGAGTCACATCCTTTGAGTGGTATGATAGGGGTGTATGAGTCCAAATTTCTAGGTAGGCCTTTGATACCTTTTTTATATCATGAAATTATGGAGGATAATATAGGTTACAATGCACTATTTATTAGAGCACATATTCCTAATTAGTTGATTTGTATTGTACTCATCGACAATGGTTCTAGTCTTAACATGTGTACTTTCATACTTATATAACATTTGGGTTATTCAAAGAAGTATATCACTCTGATAGACATAGTTATTAGTGATTTTAGTGGGTATATACAGAGTTCATTAGGTGAGATAGTAATTCCATTATAGGTTGGTCCTACATATGTCACCACACCATTCACTATAGTTCCCAGTGTAGGAGTTTTTGACATATTACTTGGTTAACCATGGATTCAAAAAATTAAGGTAGTACCTTCTATATTTCATAGATGCATCAAATTAATTCATGTTAATTAATTTATTACAATTGGCAGAGTTCCTTATGAGTCACCAATCCCCACTTTAGAGCCATCTACCAGCTTATACTTACCAATTCCAATTCTTCCACCTATTTTAGTTTCCACTCTAGTTTTAGTTTAGCTTCTAGTTCAGAGTCAGACACATTTGTGTCATACATCACTAGTACAAATGTTTCATACACCTCCATAGTTTTAGGATTCTAGATAGCTTCTAGCTATAGTGTTTACACCAAGAGAATTTATATTATGGTCTCATATAGCTACACAGATAAAACCTATTCAAATAGATTCTTCTCTTACTTTCATATGGGTCCCTAAGAGCCCTATAGTTACATCCACTTCTCAGAGTCATAGGGAAACCCTACATTTAGTTTCCACTTTAGAGATTTTAGAGTAGTTATAATGTACATAGATTTCAACTGCATAATCTCAGACACTCTATTGTGCCTCGATCATGTACAATCCTATTATTTGATACCTGACATCATGATAGGGGGTCTCATCTGAGACTTATCGGTTAGTATAATTTATTTCTAGCATTGATTGTACATAGTTCAAATATTTTCACAAATACAAAAACAAATATAACACTTCAAAAACACAAAAACATTCAAAAAATTGTAAGAAAAACACCAAAAACATTTTTTGATTGTATGCATCATCCATGTTTACATCACTACTATCATGTTAGGACATACATTTATTGTTTCATGCTATTGTATGTCAATTTATCTATACTATCATGCTTCATTTTATTTCTCTTGAGTGTTTGCAATGACATCCATCTCTTTGATTTCTTTACTCTACCCATTAAGGGGGCATTTCTAATTTTATATTTGAGACACACACCAATAGACATTCCACTAGAGGCATATTTGACATGACTACACTATCCAGGTTATGTCATTTCTATACTACACACTCTGAGCTATCATACTAATGCACATTCCTTACTAGATTACATAGATTACTACATCAATATTTCATTAGTACCTAGAACTTGTGTATTTATTAGCATATACCTAGTCTTGTGATACATATATTTTTTCATAATTTCACATTTTATTTAATTAGTTATGTGTTTTTATCTTCCATTTCTTACTCTTGCTTTCATTCCTTACTTATCATACCTCATGTGATTGCATTTCTAGTTCTATCTTATCGCATGCCTGTAGCTTAGGACATTTATCAATGTCCTTTGCTTTTATTTCATGTATGTGCCTTAGGACATCAGCTAATGTCCTTTATTTTTAATCTTTCATGTGCTCATGGCCCTCGTGGCAATGCTGTTTATTTAGTTATATGTGTATGGGGAATTTGAATATGCCTTTCATGTTTGTCTTCTAGTTTGAGTGGCATGTGCCCATGTCCCTTATTTTCTTGGCCCCTTGGCCACCCTTGTATGCTTCTTGCTTATTGCTTCATATGCTTGTTTTCTCCTCACTATGTGCAATGCCATGATTCTATTCATGCATTTATCTTGCTTCTTGGATGCCATGATGGACATCATGATACATCCCTCTATGCTTACTAACAAACTAACAACTAACAACTAATATCTAACATTACCAGTCTAGTTCAATATCATACACATGCTCTTAAATTTTTATTTCTATCTAGGCATATTACTATTGATCTAACAAACTATCAATTCAAATATTGATATATCTTAAAATATCTTGTCAAATATTCAATGTTATGTCTTACATCTATACAACTTAGCACACTTGAAAAACTCCTTTTCTTATGAGGGTAATCATTAAAGGTTCATCATTCCTACCCTCAAAAGAGGGGGCATCAAATAGGGGTTTGGCATAGAGATAAAACCTCTTAACATTCAAAACAAAAGTATTTAGAATACTCAGTATAGAATCCAGAGGGCAAACCGGTTAATCTAGAGTAGATAAATAGTGATAGTTTCATATCAGTAGTCAATTTTCACACTAGAAAATAGTGCTAAAAATGGACATAAGAACTAAAAATAGGGGTGTCCAAATTTTGGTGCTCTTGTCCAACTAGTAAAACACTTAAGGTTTCCATAAATAGGAAAAAGGTTATGTTTAGGGATAGTTTTTGGTCTTCTAGCTCAGTCAAATTTAGTAGTTTCAATATAATTATTTTAGAATTAATGGGTTATCATGCACAAAATGATGGTTCTCACTTTAATTTCATATTAGGTAGTTGGCATAACTTTCAAATCAGAATCCATGTTCTAGACATCAGTGATTTGAGACAATGTGTATGGCACATTGATCTTCTTTTCTTTCTGAGTTCAGTTTATTCTAGGCATTCTTAGTATTTACATGCCTTACTCTATCTGTAGGTGGTTGTCATCACATTGAGTTAAAATTTCATACAATTTTATCTTTCCAAGTACCCAAGTTCCCAATTTGGCTTTCACATAATAATTTTGCATTAGTTTCATAGAGGCTTTCATACAAGCCTAACCTCCATCTTTTGAAATGGCCAAGAGTGGCCTAGTTTCCAAGACACATTCAAGTTATCAATGCCACATTGCTAGATTTCCAAAACATCCATGGGATATATGAGCCATCTCATATGACATCTATTCTATATTGGTATCACTTCATAGCTTCACTTCATGGGGTAATGATGGAGCCAAAGGTCTAGCTAACCTTTGTATTCTTGAGCCACCTATTCAAAGGGATTAGACACAGTCTAGAAATCAAATAAGACATTCATGATTCATTAAATTCACATAGTTGGTGATGATGGAGATAAAGGGCTAGCCTTTGCATTCTTTAGCCACTTTCTAGGGAACTGAACACTCAACTTCATTCGTGATATTACTCTCAATTCAACACATGCTCAACATCATTTAGCACATTCCAACATCACAATAGGTTTTGTATTAGTTCATGTACCCAGTGAGGTGTATTCATTCCTTTTTTATTCCTCTTACTCATATATTTTATGTTCTTATTTTAGATATAGTGTATCTAGTAAGAAATTATCTACTTTATGTTTTTATTATATATTCATAATGCACAGTGTGCTCTCTCTATACACATCCAACATCAACAGCTTCATGAGCTTCACCCTTATAGATAAGTTTAGGTATGCTTATTATTTTACTTTATCCTAGTATTTATCTTTGATGCATCATTATAATAAATGGGGGAAAATGTATTCATGTGAAATGTGAAATTATACAACTTCAGTATGGCTAAGAAACCTCATCCATAGGTCCTCCTATTGGCTCACACAACTCTTCTAGGCTATTTCTTTCATTGATTCCTAGTCATCTAAAGCTTTCCAAACTCAACCCTTTTAGACCCAAACAACCCTTTCAATCCTAGATCCATCCCCCCAAGTCTCATCCCCTTAAGACAATAACACCCAAATAGGATAAGAGCACTAGAATCTAGGGTGTCCTATTTTTGGCACTATTGTCCAAGTTCATTTTAGCCTCTAATGGTCAGATTTTTATAGTTCCTTGTCTTTTTCCTTGTCATCCTCATATGAATTAATTTAACCCAAAATCATTTGTATCCCTATAAAATCCATTCTAAGTCCATTTATAGGGGTTTAACACTCATTTTCAAGAGAGATGTAAGAATACAAGCAAGTACACTCAAGCACTTTTCCCTATTCTTTGCATACAACCTTCCAATATTATTCAAAGCCTACTCAAGTCATTAAACCAGTCCCTAACTAGCTAAAGCACATCTAATTTTTCATTCTAGTTACATTGATCATACAAAAATTACACTAAGCACTTCAATGGGATAACTACATTGGATTGATCCCTCTTCAGAGTATTGGTATGTAGGTAGCATGCCTACACATAGGGTTTGAAGTGCATCAAGTGTATCTTTTACACACTAACCCCTTTTATCTCTTGCCCAAGTTCACATTCACGTTCAAGCACTAAGAACTCTTAAGATTTTTGAATATTAAAACATGCACATAATGAGTTGTGTAAGGTCCTAAACTCTAAAATTTTAGTGACAGGGTAACATAAGCAATCCCAAAAAAAATTAGAAAGCTTTTAGCCTCAGGACAATATCATCGAAATAGGAATATATCACCAAACATTAGGGTGTCATATTTTAGCACTCCTATCTAATCAATAAATGAAGTCTAGAAGCCTATTTATGACTATTTTATAGTCTTACTCCTCTAGTATCAGACCTTTTCTTAGTTTAGATTAGCTAGAATAAGTTAAGTTCTAATCTCTCTCACTTCCTACTATATTTAGAAAAGGAAAAAATAAAATCTATTTACACAAATAAGTAGATTAATTTTGGCATATTTATTTATTGATTTACATTGCTCAACCCATTTATTATTTAGGAATATAACTCTAATATTTAGGAATATTGCTCAACCACACCTATAGGTTTCTTGCATGGTTTAGCTCAAAGGCAATGTTCTTATGCTTCTTTAGAATATCTTAGGGTCATTACACATCTATTAGGACCCATTTTCTTAGTGTTTATGCAATGTAAACATCAAAACATCACTCTTTAGCTCAATTTTGCATACGATCAACTAAAGTGGATTGTCCTAAGATAAGAAAAAGCCTATAGGTGTTGATTTCACCTTGGAACATGTGTCATGCTCTTTTGGATATCCTATAATATCTTTTCTAGTCATTCAGAATCCTTTTCCCTAGAATAATGTGGGTGTTTCCCTTCTTAAGTCCTTAGTCATATGATGTATATGTCTATAGTCAATTGTAGATGGGAAATTCAAGGCTTAAGACACCAATATGTGTGTGTGGAACTCAACACCCTGTTCTTCAATTCTTGTTGGCATATCTTTGATTCAAAATGTCCTATACAACTTAGCAAGGTCATCCCTAATGAAGATATGTTCCAATTGCAACCTTGAGTGCTAGAGACCTTCTTTAGAGTTCAAAACCTATAGATGTTATTTCACTAATATTAGTGTATAAAATGGCAACTTTGAGCCTTTTAATAACTAACCTCCACTAGTCATCTACCCTTCAATATTTGCATAGCTCTTGTCTTGTATAAAGGCAGAAAGGTTTAGTCATCAAGATGCATCAAAATTCTTGTAACCTTATTGTATGATATCAACCAAATGGCCCAAACCTCTATTTTCTTTATTGAGATATTTGGTATCTAAACCTACAGTCATTACCTTTAAAAGGCTCTTCATATGACACCTAAAAACTCAATAACTCTTATGTGTATGTTATGATCTCTACACACATTAAGACTTAATGAAATAGTTATTCCACATGCTTCAACACTCCACATGGCACCTTATCCCTCTGATAAGACCACTTATAGGTGGAAATTCTCATATATAGGTAGTGAGGATGGGAATTGTAGGAAACATGAAAGATTTACCTACTTGTTACCAACTCTAGTCTTTCTCAAGGTTTCCCAAATGTACTATTAGAACTATAAGAGATTGAAATACCTATAAAATCTCTCATTCTACCATGATGTCATCCTAAGAGGCTCTTGTAGATGCACTTTAAGTTATATGTAGGTAGTAAGTATGAATTAGAGAAATGTACCAAAGAATCTACCTTCATAGTCAATTAGTTTCTCTTAAATGTGTTAAACTAAAACATTAAGATGTTTTAAAGCTTCATATAACCTCTCACACTTCATTTTAATTTTTAAACCTTTTTTCAAGCACCTATAGGTGCATATCAATGGTAGACTGAGTATGTAGGTGAACGTGTTGACTAGGACAATCCCTCTTCTACCAGGTGAAGGAATTTTAATTGATTTAATATACTATGGGATTATAATAAATCTCTCAATACCATAATTATTGATCCATGTACATTTTAAATACTTAACCTAGCTCCCTTAGTTGTCTTTGTGTGATAGTCATAGAGTAAACTAACTATATGATGCTTATTACTATAGTACCATGGAACATTTCTTTTATAATGAGATTTAAAGGTAAATAAGACCAAGAAGTAAATTGAAAATATGTAAATCAACCTATTTTCATCTTGAGAAACCACTATCAAAGTCAAGAAGATCATATAAATGGTGGAAAGTTGCCTACTAGCTTCAAATGAGACCAATCTATAAACCTGAGATGAGTTGCTTATCAAAACACGAATTGAAACACTAAACCAAGAATGTATAAAATGATGTGAATATTTCCATTTCCCTTTGAGTTAATTCCAATTGTTAAATTGTATAGAATCATCTAAATAAGAAAAAAACCTATAGGGTTTAAAGATTTTCAAACAAATTAGATATGGTAACTTTTTAGGAATGGTTAATAAAGAAAAAGCAACCATTCATCTAAGAAAAAACATTAAATTTAATATGAATAAGTGTATAATACACCCAAAATATCAATTTATCTAAAACCTCCCCTACTTTTTGTGCCAAGTACAACCCTACTGACTAGTTTTGTGTGCATGGAAGGGTGAAGGAGTAGAATGGTTTTAAATCAAATTTAACACTTATAGAGTAATTAAAGTGTGGAAATCAGTTTTAAGAATCTAAATATTCATCTCACAACATTTTCCCATGTGTCACACTCTATCATGGGTCGTATAAGTGCCAAATTCCTCCTTTTTTCCAAGAAAGTTGCTCTTTCTTCTGAAGAACCTGCCACTTTTTAATTAGAAATAGTTGACTAAGGCATAATATGACACATGTCACATGGCATCACCCATTTTATTTTCCAAATGAGGTTATAAAATTCATTTAATGCTCTATTTTATCCCCCAAAATGACTCAAAAAGATAAATATTAAAATGACTAATGACCAAGGCTAATATGACATAGAATGACATCAAATGACCTATAATACACCTTATGACATAATAATAGACCCCTTAAAACATATAAAGTTAAATTTTTTTACCTATATGGGTCCCAATTTGACCTACAAGGTCAAATTTGGTCAACATTACCACCACATACCTTGTTATGAAAATATTTAATTAAATTAACAATCTCTTCTTCTACTAGGCATGTTAGGAGAACCCTATCTAGATTCTTCCATGCCAGTCCATTTTCAATCAAGATATGTTTTTTTGTAAAAAAATTTAAGAGTTATCCTTTGATTCTTATCTAAGGTAGGGGTACAATTCAAAATTTTCAAGTAATAAAAAATGTCCCTATACCACAAATATATGCTAATTTGACTCAAAGAATCATCAATATTAAAAACAACATTGTTTACATCTATAGTTTGTAAATTGGTCTCTATCATGAGCTTGGCTAGACCCATCTCTCAAACTAAATTTTTTGTCTATATCTCAATGTCATACTCTTGAAAATTATTGACTCATATGCATCTCTTGATTGATACTTCAATATGAGTCAAGATGTCCTTCACCATTGTATGTGGGGCATATCCAACACTATTTGGACTCATAATACAAGGTTTAAACATTTTAATATCATTATATAGGGATTTGTTTTTTGTTCCATAATAGAATAATTTACTTTATATCCTTGCATAGATTTACTAAATAAAACTATGGCCTGCTCATGTTTATCATCATTCTTTTTCAATAGAATAATAGCTACAGTACTTTGTGATACAAAAGACAATATTTGAAACTCCTTAGTGTAATTAGTATTGGCTAAGATATGGGTAAACTTCAAGGATCCTTTGATGTCATTAAAATATTTTATGGCCTTCCCCTCCCACTTGATGGTTTGGTCTTTCTTCAACATGGAAGTAATAGGCAGCGTGATCTCTACAAATTTAGACACAAATCTTCTTACAAAGTTCATTTGTTTGAAGATGGACTGAACTCCCTTCTTGGACTATGGGATAGGCACTTTTTCACTGGCTTCCACTCTCTCCAAATCTATATGACACCATATTTAAACATTAAATGTCCCAACAACTTAGCTTTTCATACTATAAAGTGACACTTTTTTGGATTAAGGGAAATACCAAACTCCCTGCATCTAAGAAACACTTTATCTAGATGATCCAAATGTTATTTTATATTTTTGGAGTACATCATAATATCATCTTGATACATAGTAATGAACTTGTTAATTACTCCTGTAAATGTAACATCCATAGTTGTCTAAAATGTTGCACTGACATTCTAATATAACTATTTTGGGAATATTGAAGTCTTATTCCTAATTTAGTTAAGGGTCTAGGTTGACTAAATTAGTAAATAATATTAAACTAATTTAACCATTTATTTGTATAATTTATTTATATTTTTAACCTTTCTATAAATAGCAATAAATATGGAGAAAATAAGACTTACCTTAAAATGAATTTAAATGGCTATTCCAGGGTCTGATATTGGTTGTGTAGGACTAGGACAGTGTCATAAATCAGGATCTAGATTTTTTTTTTATGAAAGGATAGGAACATCGAAATAGGACACCCTAGAGTTTGACACTATTATCCTCTTCTGTCATTTTTGTTCAATTTTCTCATAGAGACCCAATTTTTCTAGTTTTTATTCATTGTCTTTGTGTGAACCTACTTGTGAAATCTTGACTACTAAAAGTCTACAAAACTCTTTGTAAATCTGATTTAATCTTCAAACTCTATACTTCATTGTGATTTTATAAAACATGATAAATAAGTGGGGTTAGTGTGTGTAAGATGCACTGAGTGTGTATCCATACCCTTTATGTAGGTGCATTACCTACATAACAATATTCTAAATAGGGATCAAGCCATATGTAGTTCTCCCATTTAATGTGATTTGTACAATAGTGTAATTCAGATGAAAAAATACTAAACTAGGTATGCTTGAGGTGGATAGGAACTAGTGTGAGGATTTGGATATGATTATAGCTGTATCAGATGGTTGCATGTAGAGAATAGGGAATTTTGCCTTAATTTTTTTTGTATACTTGTTTTCTTTGTAATATTTTCCAAACCCTTCTAAATGAACTTTGAATGGGATTTTATAGAGATCTATTAGTCATGGGTCGAATGTATTCACACTAGGTTGACAAGATGAAGGATAGAAACCAAAAGGAAATAATTATTAAACCTCAAAATGCAATTGTTTTAGAATGCCAAAATATGACACCCTAGGGTCTGATTATATAGTCTAAGTTTGGTGCTCTTATCCTACAAGTGTAGGACCTAGGGGGATAGGATTTGCCTAGTAAATGTTTCTTGGCTAAGGTGGAATGACCATTTGGAAAGCTTGGGATGACTAGGAATAAGAAAAAAGGTGTCTAAAAGTGTTATGGGAGCATGCAAGAAATACCTATGGGTTGGATTTCACAAACTACACTCAAGCTACCAATTTTATGAGAGGATCCTCATATAATAATTAACAAAAATGCACAAATAATAAGAATTAACAACATGAATTAAATCTAAAAGAACACTTGAAAAGACAAAATTGATCATAGACCACTTTGATGGGGTAACCTACTTTGAGAAAGTTCAATACAACAATTTCATGGATGACTTTAATGGCCTCAACAGTTACTTATATATGAATTCTAATCTAAGAAACTAATACTTCCCATGAATGTGGGATAAAACAAAATGCTCACAGGATGACTTACAAAGCAGATACATTCATAAAACCTACTAAATGAACAAAGTAAAGAGAATAGATGCCATGAGTTCATAACATCCCCTCCCTTTTAGAAAAATCTTTGCCCCCAAATATTTAGATGTGGAAATTGGTGTTGAATTTGAAATAGTGGTTCCTATGTTGCATCTTGTAGTTGCATTATGTGTCATTGAATTAAAACCTCAGTGATGGAATAGGAGAGAAGTTGGCATGTGCACCTATCCAAGATTACTTCTAACTCAAGAAGAATATATCCTTCATTATCAAGTTCAGGTAAAATAGTCTACACTCCAATGTTTGTGCCAAGAACTTTCTTCAGACAAGACACATGAAATACTAGGTGAACTCAAAAATAAGGTGGAGCTCCAACTTATAATCAACCAAAAAAATATTTGAAGAACCTTATAGGGCCTATATAACTTGGGAGCTTTCTTATGATGTCCTTTAATTTTTAGGAAGGATTACTTATAGGGATGTAGGTGAAGAAAAATCATATCACCTACTTGAAAAGTGTGCTCAAAATGGTGTTGATCTCTTTGTTATGTCATTTGATTTTGTGCCATATGAGTATTTTCCCATAGGGTATCAAGGATATAATCATGAGTTTAAAGAATCATGTTGATTGGTTGGACTGATGAACTATTAGGGTTGTATGGAAGGAGCACTAGTGGTGTTTAACCATAGACAACTTTATATGTAGTCATTTTCATTGAAGTGTGGTAGGAGGTATTCTATCACCATTTATCAAGAGGGATCCACTTTTCCCACTAATGTTTTTATTTTGTGGTGAATCAATAGAGGAAAGTTTAGAAGTATTTGCCTATAATTTTAGTCAGGCCATTCATTTATGGATGATACCCAAAACTCATCTTTAGTTGAGTGTTGGTAAGTTGAAATAATTTTGTCCAAAAATGGTTGGTGAAGGTTGCATCATGATCTGAGATAATAGATGAATTAATGCCATGAAGATAGAAAATATGGTCCATGAAAATTTTTACAATTGTATAGGTAGTATAATGAAGGCTGAGGGCACAAAAATGATTATATTTGGAGAGGTGATCAACCACAAACAAGATCACCATTTTACCTCTAGATTTAGGGAGCCCCATAATGAAATCCATATAAATATCTATCTAAATCTTGGTAGGGATGGTCAGGGGTTTAATAAACCTAGGGATGAGTGTTGTTTCTCCCTTGTGGCATTGGTAGGTATCACATTCAACCACCATCTATTAAATTTCCTTTTTCAATCCCTTACAAAAGAAGTTACATCATGCCCACTCATAAGTTTTGAGAAACCCTAAGAGCCATGTGGATGGAGAATCATGGATTTCATAGAATATAACCTACTATAGATCTGTGCTCTAGGGAAGTACCAAATGATCCTTATATTGTAGAGAAGAACCATCTTAGGAATAATGAAATATATTTGAGGGGTTAGTAACCAACTATTAAATGATTTGATATAATGAGGAGTCATTGACATACCCCTACTATATAGTTTCCAACCAATTTGGAATAGGCATGGAAATAGATGAAAGGGAATATTGATCCACAAATGTCCCAGATAGAGCACCAACCATAATATTCTCCTTAACTTTATTATAAGTCATCTCATAGTCATAACTAATGAGTAGGCTAACCCATTTCTATTATGATGGGGTAGAGGCCTATTATTATAGGAAATATTTTAGACTCGCATGATTATTTTTGATGCAAAAATGATTACACAATAGGTATGGCCATCACTTCTTTACTGCATGTAAAATGGCCATCATTTCCTTCTCATAAGTAGAGAACACTATATTATTGCTGAAAATGGATTTGATGGTGAATTAAATGATGCATCCTTCTTGGAGGATAATAGCACCTAGTCCATTTCCACAAGCATCACTCTAAATAGTGAAGGTCTTGGTAAAATTTGGCATGGCTAGAACAGGTGTAGTATACATAGCTTATTTTAATTCTTCAAATGCACACTCAATAGCTTGTGTCAAATTAAAAGTATCCTTTTTCAACATAGCTATTAGTGGATCTAAAACCTTCCTATAATCCTAGAGAAACTTGAAATAGTATCTAGTTAGCCCAAAAAAACCATGGAGGCTCTTGAGTGTCTGAGGATGCAACCAATTTGTCATGATATCTATCTTTTTAGGATCCACCTAAACCCCTTGGGCTGAAAAAATATGCCCAAGATACTCCAAGTCATCCTATCCAAAATTACATTTGGACTATTTTACAAAAAGATGATGGTTAGAGAGAAGTTACAATGTGAGCTCCAAATGTTGGAAATTCTCAGACCATGTTTTACTATAGATGAGGATATCATCAAATAAGTTTAGAATGAATTTCCATAGGTAGGGATAAAATATTTTATTCATAAACGCTTGAAATGTTGAAAGAGCATTAGTAAGGCCAAAGGGCATGACCAAAAATTCATAGTGGCCATAATGCATGTAAAAATCAATCTTAGGGATATCATCCTCATGAAGTTAGATCTGGTGATATCTAGAGCAAAGATCCAACTTAGATAAAAAGTGAGTACCATGAAGATCATAAAAATTATGAATTTGGAACTTATCCTTGATTATGAGGTGATTAAGTACATGAAAATCAATGCAAACACACCATAACCAATATTTTTTCTAGACAAGAAAAATTGGGGAAGAATATGGGATAGTACTAAGGTGAATAATGCCTTATTGTATTAAGTCTTGAATGATCATTTAATTCTTGTTATTTTTATAAAATGGGTAGTGATAAGGCCTAATGTTGGGAGGAACACTTCTTGGAAGGAGTTGAATATGGTGCTCCTTTAGCTGTGAAAGTGGTAATCCCACTGGTTTAGCAAAGACATGTGTATACTTCTACAGAATGGTTTGGAGGTCAAAAGGAGTACTGTAGACTATTGAGGGTTGCATTTTAATGGAATGGATATGGGTAATAACATTGTGTGAATTATTATTAAATAAATTTTCCATGTGATGTGAACATATGATGCTAAGAGATCTAGGTTTTAAGCCTTTTAATGTGTGTTTGTGCCCATTATTTGAAAACTACATATAAAGTTTAGAAAAATCCCATAAGATCAGTCCAAGTGTGCATAACCACTAGGATCCCAAAATAACATCACATCCACCTAAGGGCAAGGAAAAAATGTTAAAGAACAAGGTGTAATCTCCAATAGAGATACACACTTTATGACACTTCTATTTGCAAGGTATTGTGACCCTATTGTCAATCATGACTTTAAAGTTAGAATAAGGATGGATAAAATAATTAGCCTCTTTGGTCATCTAAGGATCAATGAAGTTATGAGTGCTACTAAAATCAATGAGTATTGTGAGAGGAAGATCTTTTAAGTAACCCCCAACCCATATATTTTGTGGGGTAGTGACTCTTTCTAAGGCATGGAGAGAGATCTATGGTTGGTCTTCTTGAGAATTAGGTTCCATAATCAGTTAAGCTTCTTCTAGATCATCTATTGTATCCTAAACATCTTTCCAATCTTCAATTTTAGGTGGATATTTCACATCTAAAAGGTAGAGATTTTTCTCAATGCATCAATGTCCTCGAGTGAATCTATCATCATAGTTATAGCATAGTCTTTTTTCTCTATGGGCTTACATCTTTGCTTTAGTCAAATACTTAATAAGAGTGGTTCTAGAGGCTATTATTGTTTGATATCATTATGGAGATATATTTTTGAATGGAACAAAATTATATTTGAATATTTTTTGAGCTACAATCTTATCCTCTACCAACTTAGCCAACCCTAGGGCTTCTCTCATCATGTTCAGATGGAACATTTTACCTCAGATTGAATTTTATCCTTTAGTCCACTGATAAAGAAACTCTTCTTCATCAGATAATACCTCTATATGATTGGATAGTTTTTCAAATTTAGTTTTATATTCTCTCACCATTCTTATTTGGTGAATTTTAGTGAGTGCTCCAGTGAAGTCATCAAAAGCAATAGGCCCAAATCATTGTAAAATGAGGGTGTAAAAATTGGTTCATATGGGTTCATCATGAGCCTTGGTATACTAATGATAGTATTGAAGGGATTCAAGTTCCAAGTGAAAAAATGCAAGAAAAATCTTGTTGGCATCAAAATTAATATGTAGACCAAAATATTGTTCTACTTGATAGACCCATCTAGTTGGATCTAAACCATTGAATCAAGGAAAATTAAGCTTCAACCCATGATAATTGTTAGAAGAAGAAAATGTAGTGTCTGAAGAAGAATATAGATGTCATTTTTTGTTCATGGTGGTATGTTGATGATTGAGGCTAAGAATTTTTTCATCAAGATCTTTGATGTGTATCTTGAGGGCATCAATTTCATCCTCCATAGTTTTTGCCCCTATTTGGGTTATTACCATGACCTGAATAACTTTTTTTTTTTAATAGATAGGAAAACTAAATTTAAGACACATTTAGTCAGGAAGGTTTTGAATTTGGGTGAAAACAAAAGGGATAAAGGGGATTTGAATAAAAAAATTGCATAGTGGGAGTATGATTGACAAAGGTGAGGGAAATTTTAGGAGTGAAAATGCAAAAAATATAAAATTGGTCAAAGAGGGACAAAGGATAAGAATGATATGATGAACATATTGGAAAAATTTCAAGGCAAAAAAAAAAATACAAGTTATGAAAAAACCCAAAAACAGGGCGATTTGCATTTTATGGGAATTAGGAGTGGAATTGGGATATGGATCCTTAAGGAAGAAAATGTATGGAATGGAATGTTAGGTGTTTGAGTAAATTTTGAGGATAAATGGGGCTAAATATGGATAGATAGTTCAAAAAAATGAAAAAAAAAATTACTCTTTCTATTTCTATTACTATTTATTGTGCTTTGTAAAACACATCTACTAGGAATATGTTGAAACAAGTCTGCAGATCTACTTGGCAATTTTCTAATACTCTACTAGTATTTTTGATACTCTATTGGTAATATTATAAAACTAATATAAATGAAAACAAAGTTTTAATGGTTTCCTAAGAGTTTAAAAATATCACTCTAGTTACCAATGTTATCTAAGCAAGTACCACTCTCCAAAAAATTTCTAGCCATGGATTTATCTATCAGCTATAGCTCTTAGTTTTTCTCATGGATGGGAACTACTCAATCAAGAAGGGGTAATTACACATTTCACTATTAGATCATATAAATGGGCTAGCTACTTTGGGGTTATTTTTGTACTCCTCACATTGAATTTTAGGTCTTTTGCCCAAACACTTCTTATAGTTATGCGATCAACTTTTACCCTGATCTAAAAGAGATTATTATTATGCAGAATAGAGTTATGTAGGAGAATAGAGTTAGGAAATTTTGAGAAAAATTTGTAAATAAATTATGTAGTAGAATCAATTTTAAACTTTCTAAAAAAAATTTGTGGCCCTAGAAAGGGCTTTAATACCAAATGAGAGCATCCTACTACAACAATTAATAAAAATTCATAAATAACAAGAACTAACAAAATGATTTAAATCCAAAAGAACATTTGAAAATATGTGAATTTATCACATACCACTTCAAAGGGGAAACCTCCTTTGAGCAAGATGAATATAATAATTTTGTGGATGCCTTCAATTTCCTCAACACTTACTTATATATGAATTATAATCTAAGAAACTACTACTTCCCTTGAATGTGAGATAAAATAATGCTCATGGGATCACTTACAAATCATATGCATCTATAAAAACTACTAAATGAACAAAGTAAAGAGAAGATATATCATGGGTTCATAAAATTTTGACATTATATATAACTACATTCCCCCCCCCTTTATTATAGTGATCTAGTAAAGCAAAATACTATGTTAAAAGAAAAGTAGAAAGCATACCTAAACTTATTTGCAAGGGTGAAGCTCATGAAGCTATGTGATGTTGGGTGTGCATAGAGAGAGCATGTTTTGAAGTGTAAATTTGAAAGCAAAAATAAAGAGTAGATATATTCTTACTAGATACACTATATCTAAAATAATAATGTATAAAAGCTAGGTAAAAGAGAGAGGAAGAGAAAGGAATGAATACACCTCACTAAGTACGTGAACCAATACAAAACCTATTGTGATGCTGAGTGATGTTGGGTATATGTTGAATGATGTACCAAAAGTAATATCATAAATAGAGCTGAGTACTCAATTCCCTAAGAGTAGCTCAAGAATGTAAAGGTTGTCCCTTTAGCTCCATCGTTGCCTACTAAGTGAAGTTATATGATCATGTGTGTGTTAATCAATATCTGAACTATATGTCCAATCCCTCTAAATAGGTGGCTCAATAATACAAAGGCTAACTAGTCCTTTGGCTCCATTATTTCCTCATGAAGTGAATCTATGAACTGATACTGATATAAATGTGTGTCATATGAGATGGCTCTTGAAGACTATGAATTCTCTATAATCTGAAAATGTGGCATGGATAACTTAATGTGTGTTGAAAACTAGGTCACTCTTAGCTACTAAAAAATGGTGGAAATTGGGCTTGTATGAAATCCACTCTAAAACTAGGAAATAGGATTATATGGAAGCCACTTGGGATTGATGCCAACCACAAACAAATGGAATAAGGTATGCAACTAATGAAAATTCTTGGGTAATGCCATAAATCATAAAGAAGAGAAAAAAATGTGCCACATACTTTAACCCCAATCACTAGTGTCCATAACATGGATTTTGATCTGGAAGTTATATCAACTACCGTATCTAAAACTAGAAGTGAGAACCATCATGATCTACATTATGCCCCCTTTATCTATATTATTTGGAAAAATTATACTAAAATTATTGATTTTGAACTGAACTATTATTGATAAAACTGTAACTAGTCTTACCTTTTTGTCTATTTCTAGAAAATCTATTTTTTTGTTATTGAGATAGGAGCACTAAAATGAGACACTATACTATCTGACATTGTATTCCAAACTTGGCACTCTTGTCTTACATTGATTTTGAATACTTTTATGCAATTATCATCATCTATCTAGTCTATTCTACCTATTTTGAACTTTGGTTGCTATTCTAGGTGTTCTAAAAGCTAATTTTTAATTGGTTAGAGGCTCTAATCTCTATGATAAAAATCCCTATTTATTAACCCCTCCTCTAAAGGTAGGAATGAAGACATTTCAATGACCACCCTTAGAATAAAGAGACCTAAAAGTGTGTTACGCTATGAAAATACATGATTTAGTAATGATAATTGATAAGATATCTCAAGATATAGAGTGGTTTATAATAGAGATTGTTAGATCAACAAGGGTATATTTAGATAGATTTACTAGTTTAATAAAATGTGAAATAAATTGAATTAAAATTGGAAGTATGGTTAGTTATTAGTTTTTAGTTTTTAGTTGTTATGGAGTGATGGAGCATGATGTACATCGTGGCATCCAAGAAAGTAATAGAATGTATGATGTAGATCATGATATTGTAAACAATTGAGAAGTAAATAATCATGCAAGACAAGAAGCAAGAAGCATATAAAAGTGGCCAAAGGTCCAAGAAAATAAGGGACATGGGCATGCCATTCAAATTATAAAGTAAGCATACAAGGCATGTTCAAATGCCACATACCCATAAAAATGAAATAAGTAAGGTTGGCACAAAGGCCACAGACACATATAAAAGTAAAAAGAAAGGACATTAGTAAATGTCCTAAGGCACACACAAGACATAGAATAGGAACTAAAAAATGCAATCATATCTAGCTATGCAAAGCAAGGAAAGAAAGTATGTATATACTAGAAATACAATTGCATCTAACTAATCAAAGCAATAAGTGAAAGTATGCAAGACATTTAGTAGAAGACTAGGTATATGCTAAGAAATACACAAGTGATATATACTAGTGAGTGTCAAAATATATATATATATATATATATATAAATATAAGTTAGTAAGTAATGTACGTCAACATGATAACTAGAGTGTGTGGTACATGAAAGACATAACTTGGATGGTGTAGTCATGAAGATGCCCCCACTGGGTGGATATTCAATATGTGTCTCCAATGTATGAATTAGGATACCCCCTCAATGGGTAGAGTGAAGCAAACAAGGATCTAGAAGTCACTGCATACACTCAAATAAGATCAAGTGAAGCATAGTAAAGTAGATAAATTGACAAACAATAACATAGAACATCAAAATGTATGTCTAGCATGGTAGTAAAAATGTAAAGCATAGATGATGCATATAATTGAAATGTTTTTAAAATTTTGACTATTTAAATGTTTTTTGTATTTTTGGAATATTTGAATGTTTTTTGATTTTTGGAATAAGCTATGTATAAAAAATCATAAACTATGTATAAGTAATTAAAAGTAATTTATATATAAACAATTGAAAATAAGTAATACTAATTGATGAGTCTCATGAGGGACTCCCTATCATGGTGTTATATATCAAGGAGATGGATCATGCATGATCATGTAGCATGATGGAAGGGCTAAGACTGTGGTGCTGAAAGTTGTGTATGCTATAAATTCTCCAAAATCTCTAAAGTGGAAAGCAAATATGGGGTCCCTTTGTAACTTTAAGAAGTGGATGTAACTATGGGGTTCTTAGGGACACATTTGGTGGTAGGAGAAGCTCTCTAAACATTTTCTTTGTGTGTAGAGGTATGAAACTTCAATGATACTACCTTGGGTGTGAACATTATAGCTAGTTATCTAGAATTTTAAAACTATGGTTTCTCTAAAATAGGCCTCTATAAAAGTGTATGAACTCTCTGTGTTGGTGATAGAGGCCTTGATTACATCTAAATCTAAAATATAGAAAGAACTATAATTTGTGGATAAACTAAAACTAATGGTAGAGCTAAAATTGGTGATGTAGTTGAAACTAGTAATTACAATGAAGTAAATGGATCTAAAATGGGGAGTGGTAACTCATATAGAACTCCACCAACTGTAACAACCTAATTAGCATGAATGAATTTCACACATCTATGAACTATAGAAAGTACTACTAGTTTTTTTTTTAATCAATGGTTGGCCAAGTAACATATCAAAGAGTCCTACAGTAGGAACTATAGTAAATGGTGTGGCCATCTATGTTAGACTAAACTGTAAAGGAATTACAATCTCACCCAATGAACTCTATATGTGCCCATTGAATCTACTAATAATTGCATTTATCAGGCTTATATCCTACGTTGTATAATCCAAAAGGATACAATAATGTGATAATGCACATGTTCACACTAGATCCATTATCTATGAGAACACTATGAATAAGATGATTATGAATGTAAGCTATGATAAAAAGTGCATGACAATCCAAATCATCCTAAACTATCTCCTGCTCTAAGAAAGAGATCAAAGGTCTATCTAGAAATCTAGAATTGTACAAACTAATCAAATTACCCAATGGATGTGACTCAAATGAAGTTTCCCTATATGTAGTTAGTGGTGGATGTCCATGATATTCATGGTGAACACCTAATGTGTCCTAAATAATTAATATTTAATTAAAACCTATCTCTTATTTATAATGCTATATAAAAGGATCTCAGAAAACTTTTAAAGCCTTATCTTATGTTTGATTTTCCTACGAAGGCTCAACTTGACTACCAAGATCAATAAGATTTCCATCTATCAAGTCCTGCATCTTATGTTTAAAACTAATGCATTTATTTATTGTGTGGCCGAGTGATTTGTGAAATAAAAAAAAATCATTTTGACCATATCCCCATGGAAGAGGTTTATTGGATCAAATTATCAAATAAGAGGGAGAGATATGATATTACATTCCAAAAGCTGCTATAAAACTCTGGCTAGAGAAATTGGTAGATTAGCAAAGGTTCATCATGGAGGTTTGATAAAACCACTCGCTAAGGGGGATATAAAGCCGTATTGATTATAGGTTGAGTCTAACTTTTGTTATCATGACCTTGACTTTGTATGGGACTTTGATGTTACTCTTGTTTATTATTTTTGATATACTTTTATACTTGGGTTTTCCCATTGAAATTAATTTGATTTCACTTTCCTTTAGTGTATGACATAACTCAGTGAAGGAAGATAACATTTTGAGAATTATTTACCCATGCAAAGCTGGTACAAGACTTTATTTGAAGAGATCTTGTACCTCTTAATCAAGCATGGAGCTAGTCATCTTAGCCAAGATAGTCTTATATCAAAGAACATAATCTGTGAGATGTTCATTTGATCTTTGTTTCTATTGTGTAACTTGTGCATAATAAAACTTATCACCAATTTTAATGTTGAAATTATCTAACAACATGTTGGCTAAAGGATTGAATGTGTTGATCAATTGATTTTGTAGACTATAGAACCATTATAAAGCATAATCCTTTAGACTCAATGGAAATAGATTGGTTAGTAGCCAATCATTTGGCACATAGTCCAAGCATGTTTCATGAAAAACTCTCAAATGTTCCTTTAGATCACTCTTTCCATCATATAGAGTGAGCTTAAGTTGAACAAAACCTAATGGAAAGGGTGTCAAATAAATATGACATATCAATGGTGTATGTAGTAGATCAAAATAATCCAAAGCTTGTGTTGGCTAGAAGCACCTTACTCAAGATGTAGCACCTTGTATTAAAGAGATTTTATCTCTTACATAATGGCTTCCACATTAGGAGATAAAGATGTACTAGCCATAACTGGTGGTGCCTCATAAGAAGCTTGGGATTCTATAGGGGGTTTTTGAGACATAGTTTTCCTCATAGTGTCATTTACAATTGGCTGTTTTGAAGGAATGGAAGACTCAACCTGATTATCCCTTTTAATTTTCATGATAGATTGTAAGATAAGAGTATGATCTCAAGGTTTTTCCTTGAGTCTTTCTCTAAAAAAATTTAGAATCATTATTTGTTGATGACAACATCATTATCAACAATACGTGGAAGTGGATCAAGAACCCAATGTGGTGAGTCATGAACATCTATGTTTATATCATCATTTTTATTCTCATACTGCTCATTGTCAAAGTTATCTTCATGGACATTAGTATAATATGGATGTGTAGGATCTATATCAGGAAGTTAAGTTAATTGTTTATCTATGGTATATGGATGGGTTCAAGGAATCTAGGTGAATTCAAGAGGGTTACCACTAAGCCTTGCATTTCATCTCAAAGGAAGAGATGTAAGAAGCTTAGATGTCATAAGGAAAATAACTTGAAAAATGAAAGAGCAGATTAAATAAATATAATCTAAACAACAAACTAGAATATGCATAAAAAAGATATGAAGCTCACATAAACATGTAAGGTGATACCTCAAAAGCAATGGGACCTAGTATATGCAACTAGGGTTTTGAAAAATGATGATTTTTTAAAATTACTATGGAACTTTAAAAATTAATATGAATTTTTTATTTGAATATGTAGGTAAAAAAATTAGAAAATATTGGAAAAACTCTTGATTTAAAGGGACCTAGTAAATTCAACTAGGGTTTGAAAGAAATTTTTTGTTTAAATTACTATGGAATTTTAAAAATTAATGTGAATTTTTTATTTAAATATGGAGGTTAAAAAATTATAAAATTATTGGAAAAAAACTCTTGATTTAAAGGGACCTAGTATATGTGGCTAGGGTTTGAAAGAAAATGATTTTTTTAAATTATTATAGAATTTTAAAAATTGGTGTGAATTTTTGATTTAAATATATAGGTAAAAAATTAGAAAAATAAGGAAGAAATTTTACCTAGGGTTTCTAAAGTTTTTATGTGCAAATGAAGTAAGTCGGGTTCACTAAATGATTTAACTATTTTAAGAATATTGGAGTCTTATTCCTAGTTTTAGTTAAGCATCTAGGTTGACTAAATTAGTAAATAATATTAAAATAATTTAACCACTAATTTGTATAATTTAATTTATTTTTTACCATTTCTATAAATAGCAATAAATATGTAGAAAATAAGAATTAGCTTAAAAAAATTGAAATAGCTATTGTAGGGTCTAATATTGGTTATGCAGGACTGGGACAATATCACAAATCAGGATTTGGCTTTCAATTTGTGAAAATATAGGAGCATCTAAATAAGACACCCTAGAGTTTGATGTTATTGACCTCTTCTATCGTTGTTGTCCAAACTACTCACAGAGCCTTAAGTTTTTTGGGTTTTATTCATTGTCCCTATGTGAGCTTGCCTATGAAATCTTGACAATTAAAAGTATATGAAACTCTTTCTATATTTTATTTAATCTTCAATCCCTATACTTCATTATTCTTTGATAAAACTTTATAAATAAGGGGGGGTTAGTGTGTGTAAGATGTAATAAATGTGTATCCACACCCCTTGTGTGGGTACACTACCTACATACCAATACTCTAAAGAGGGATCAAGCCATATGTAGTTCTCCCACTTAATGTGCTTTTTGAAATAGTGTAATGTAGATTCAAAATTGCTAAACTAGGTGTTTTTTAGGTGGTTAGGGACTAGTGTGAGGATTTGGATATGTTTATAGTTGTATTTGATGGATGCATGTAGATAATAGAGAAATTTACCTTAGTGGTTTTGATTGTATTCTTACTTTATTTATAATATTTTTAGCCCCCTTCTAAATGAAATTTGAATTGCATTTTATAGAGATATATTGGTCATAGGTTAAATTTATTCATGCTAGGATGACAAGATGAAGGATAGGAACTGAAAGGAAATAATCATTGAAGCTCAAAATGCAATTAGATAGGAGCACAAAAATATGACACCCTAGGGTCTGGCACTATAGTCCAAGTTGGGTTATCCTCTCCTATAGGTGTAGGACCTAGGGGGATAGGATTGGTCTGGGAAATGCTACCTATCTAAAGTGGAATGACCATTTCGAAAGGTCAAGAAGACTGAAAATAAGCAATAAGGTGTCTACAAGGGTCATGGGAGAATAAAAGAAAGACCTATGGGTTGGGTATCACAAACCAGACTCAAGCTACCAATTTAAACATTTTTATATTACTACACATTCATAACCTAAAAGGCATCCTCATGTAGACATAAGTTCCCCAAGGCATTATAAATGCAGTCTTGGGTCTCTCAGATTCTTTTACCATAACTTAGTTATACCTTGAGAAACTATCTAATGTGGACAACATATATGATCTTATAATACTTTGAAGTAGATTATCCATAGTAGGAAAGAGGTAATTATCCTTAATATAAGATTTATTCAAATTTTGAAAATCCACACATAAGTGGATGTCACTGTTATTCTTTCTTATAGGGACTAAGTTCACCACCCATGATGAATACCTAGTGGTCTAAATAATCCCACTATCCCTTAGCTTCTTTAACTCATATCACATCTTGGTGTCCATAATTGGGTTGATAGGCCCTTGGATTCTACCTAAAAGGCTTGTTTTTAGGCTATAATGGGATAACATGTTGAAACAAATATTCCCTATATGCTTTCAATTTGAAACAACCAAACCAAGCAATCTTTGTAATTTTTTAACAGCTACATGTAATCTTTTTTCTCTACTTCACTCAAGTGAGTACCAAGACAGAACTTCCTTGTGTGTTTGTTAGAGCCCAAATTTCATTCAATCATATCTTTTGAGATAAAATTATCTCAAGTTTTAATTCATTCCACTACATAAAAATATTCCTCTAAACTTACCATCCTCTTGGGATAGTGTTTATCTTTAGCTAAATGATGTCCTTCCAAAACAAGGTATATTTCTCATCATAGATTTGGACCATTGATTCCAAGTCTATAAACTGATCTTGAAACTTCACTTCACAATTCAAAAACCTTTTAATCGAATAATCATCATCAAAAATTCATTAATGATGAATATTGTATAGGATCAAAGGTTGAAGAAGTACCTTTACCTCATATTGATAGTGAAGGTTCATATTTTTAATTTAAAACTGATCACCCAACCCTTCAAGTCTATCAACTTATTCATTGAAAATTCTATCATGATAAAAAAATATTAAAAATGTCAAATAATTCTAACAAATCCCATACATCATTTCTATATTATTTCAACCCTTTATTTTTGGTGGCATAAGCATTTCATACCTACTTAACCACTAACTTGAAATGAACCTTTACAATTAGACTCATAATTACATGTTCTCAAGTGATTCTCAAACCAAGCAAGAGTTCCTTATATTTAATAATATTGTTCATTCACTCAAAGGATAGCTTGAAATAAAACTTGAAAGATTTTTATTGGGGGCATAGAAGATAACCCTAGCTCTTTTTCCAAGATTGGAGCAATCCCCATCAAAAGACATTCTACAAAAATCATCACATACATTGTTAAACCCAACATCAAGAACAATTGGTTACTTAATATAATAAACATTCCTAATGAAGTTACCCAACTCTACATCAATGTACAACACCTAATTTAGATCATTTTTTAGGTCTTAAATTATATGCAACATCTTAGGATCTGTATAATGTTTGACCATCTTACTCTCCAAAGGAATTGTGTCAAAAGACAAGTCCATCTACACACTACCACCCATGTTAGTAGCCCATTTTTGAGACAACATCCCCCACTTAGGAGGATAATCCACAACTACCACATCCATATCCATAAACTTACCTAGATGAACTACCAATTACACTATCAATCCTTTAACTTGTTAAACAACTAGTACCTCTCTTGAGTCAATAGAATGGCACTTGCCAAAATCTAATGTGATTTTGACTCCAAGCTCATTAAGGACACTTAGGGGCATCACATTACAAGAGGCTCTAAAATCAAACATACAGCTGTGAATAATCAAACCATTAATTAAAAGGGTTGTATAAAATAAAGCAACAACCAACTAACTCTATATCAATGCATTCACCAAATAAAACTCTAGGGCTAGTTCAATAACCTCATCTCACTCTTCATCATCATCTAGGAGTGTTTGGAGTGAATTAATTTTAGTAGAAGCTATTTTCTCACTAAAATCCAAATACTCAAATGCCCTCTTCCTATGTTTAGATATTCACAACAACTCAACAAATGGCACAATGATTTTTAGTTGACTCAATACTTGGGCCATATCACACATTATATACTAAGGGGAGTATTAAGAGGAAGGGTGATAACACCTTTAGTTAGAATACAATCATTTAAATTCATAGGTGGAATAGGATGGGATGAACTAGCATTATTAACATTGATTTTAAAGGGTGGATTTATTACAACAACATTAATACCCTTAGGAATACTAGATAATAATGGTCCTCTATTCTTGGCCACAACACGATTCTCTATTCAACAACTTGGGAAACATGTGTGAATTTGGAGAAACTAGGGACATCTTTTATTTTCTTAACTTCTTTACTTGAATCCCTTATGATTGGATTTGTAGGGTTGGTTTATTAAATATTAACACCTTGTTGCCTTTTTCTTATACTATACTTTTTCTCTTGGGACATGACTACATTAATTAGAAACTACCTATCCTCAACTGAAGGAATTCCCCCATCATACTTTTTAATAATCATAGATCATAAAAATTCAAAGTCATGATTGGGTAACTCATATGTGCATATCATGTTTACATAATAATAAAATTCAAAAGCTGGGACACATGCCTCTTTCATTATACTTCAAAATTGATCAATAGTAGCAACACTCAACAATTTCATGGAGGTACACATCTTAATTCAAGATATTTGACAATAAAACATCAAAATATCATCATCTTCAGATGCAAACTTAGGTTCCTCTATGTATTCATCAATTCATTTAGTAGTATCACAAGAAGGATATGGGAGGAAACACATGTCACACTAGTCAATGTCAAGATCACAATCTAGGGCATTGACCTTGGCATTCAATGGGTCAAGAACTTCCTTTCCAGCTCCTCTATTTTGATTTTTGTCATTTTGGTTAGGTCTCTTCCCTCTATTATTATCTCAATTGTGTAAAGAGGGTATCCCTTATTCTTGATTCTAATTTTTATTTCTCTCCTAACTAAATTATCCATGATGGATTTCCTTCTCAGCTCTATCCAACTTATTTAACATTACCTTGACAACAATTAGTTTTCATGATCTCCTCAAGGTTGGTTATCTTAGTGGACTGAGTTTTCTCAGGATTAACTAACTTCATATAATCCCATTTGTTCAAGGGTTTTCCCAAAACCTTTATGTTATTTTAAATTTGGATGGCCATGTTAAATGTCAATCTTAGGTTTATAGGATCCTTTTCCCTCAATTAGTACATAACCTTCTTATCAAATGCATCACCATATTTAATCAAGTAAGTTGTATCACTAGGTATAATATTTTAATCCAACCTCATCATAGTATTATTAAAACTCATATTAAAATATTTCACACACTCATTAGGGTTCTTCTTTATGTTTTCAAATTCTATAAGAAGTAACATGGGATCAATTCTATCACCATATTAAATTTTAATAACATTCTTCATTTCTACTCATGAATCTATGCATCCACGGGGAAGGGAATTGAACCACTCATAAGCATATTAATATAGCATGTGAAAAAGTAGCTTAATGTAAACATCCTCATGCTCAACCTTATAATATTCAATGATTATGTGAAAAACACTCAAATTCTAATCACCAATCACTGCATTATTCCCCTACAACTTAGGGAGGTAATTCCTTACTTCATTTAGAACTTCATTAGGGTAACCCTCCATTTCATCAAAATTAATAGGTCTAAATATAGGAATATTGGATTTAGGACACTCATTCTCATCCTAATTTATATGCCTCATGATTGATTCAATAGTGGGTTAAGGATCATATGGTAAAGGGTTGTGAGGAGATGAGTGAGGTGGACTTGGGGGATCAAACCTAGGAGGAGATTCAGCTTGTTGAGAAAGTATTGGGTAATAAATTGGAATATAAGGCTCTAAGTGATTAGGATAAATATGATAATATTTAATAAAATAAAATTAAATAAATAAAATTTTAGGTGTACTAGAATTGTGACATTTTAACCACTCCTTTATAGTAGAACTTTGTCCTTTAATTGACCTCCATACCTATCTCCTTCTTTGATGAACACATAACTCAGAGATAGGCTGCTTTGATGAGTCACCTTTTAAGGATGATCTCAATCCTTCTAGAATTTAAAACAAGAGAACACTTAAAACTAAAAGAATTAAAATGGGCACTAATCTTCCTTAAAACTAGATATAATGTTGGAGTTATCAATAAAAGAAAACTTTAGAATATATTAGTTTACAAATATATTATGATACATTCTAAAATATTTCTTTCTTGATGAGATATAAGAATAAAGATATTTAAAAACTTAGATTAATGTTTAAAATGGAAAATCACTTTAAAATATGAACAAATAATTAGCTCTTTCCAAGAATCCCAAGCAACACAAGTGTCATGAATCAGTCCTCGATAATAACATCAATAGTGTTTCATAGTTGACAACCCAAAGTATCAAAGCACACTCAAATAACCTCAAATTTAAAGCACACAAGATAACATGAATAAATAATGTCTAAAACTACATGGCATAGGTTAATTAATCAAATATTTTAATCCTTGACAATGCAGGTTCCAAGGATGGTCCCCCAAAATGGTGCCAATCGGGTGTTGGTTCCTAGTTATAAACCTCTTGCATTCAACCTTACAAAATTTAAAATATGGTAAATGTAGATGATAAACCTAGATTATGTCATTATAATTGGGTAAGGGTTTAACATCTATATGGATTGAATGTAGACAATTACTAGAAAACACTGATAAAGGGTATGGTTAATTCCTTGGTACTTCTAGCTCTACCTAAACCAAGGTGAGAGAACCTATGGGGTAGCTTTCTCACATGGATTGATACTATAGTTAAATATCCAATGGGATTATTAGCACACAATAACACAAATATTATCAAAGTATAACCAAATTTACACAATCCACTTAGGAAGAGTTGTCACATGAATTGGGCAAATGCTCTAAACCAGACACAAGCTACTAAAGATAGATGTAAATATGATTGCAACCTTAATTTATAAATAAACTCTTGAAAACTAGGATCCAAATTGAAGATTACAATTATAGGCTTTAAAGATAAATTATAGACACATTTAATATATGCAAGATTCATGCATCTTTAAGAAAATAAAACTTGAAATAGTCAACATGTATTATTTGTAGGGTAAGACAAGGTAGGATGAAATATGTAGATATAAAAGAGTGGTGTGGTGGCTTTGAAATAGTAGGAATTCCTTCAATATCCATGATGTCATTCATGAAAAGATGTGAAAGACCAACAAATAAGATAAGGAAACTATCAGGAATGGTTTGCATTCATTGGTGACAATCTTAAACAAATATTCAAATGATCCTTAAAACCCTAAAGCATACACTACAAGAAGAGATTCAAGAATTCTCTCCTATCAAATCCATAAGCCTATTATATCCTTAAAATATTTATCAATAAAAAACTCCCAAATCATAGTGAATAAAGAATTTTATAACCTAGATATATGCCTAGAATGACCACCATTAAGTGACATAAAAGTAGATAGGCAATCAACACATCATGAGTAATTTATTATTGCATTTCATTAACAATAAACATCAAAAATCACATGTATTTTAAATTATTTTGGAATTTAAATAAATATACATAATGTTCAAAACGTTAACATGGGTGAAAATCTTGGTAGATTTACTCTTGAAATAGGTGAGACATATAAAAAATGCTCTTAGTCTACTAATGATTGTATAGCTACAATCACCTTAGAAAGAGAGGCAAAAACACATAGAAAGAATCTCCAAATAAGATGACAACCTAAAACAAATCTCTACAAATGGAAGATTTATGAAATTTGAGAAGCCTAAAACCTAAGAAAACCAACAACAACCTTTGAAAAGAGGTCAAGCCCTCTTTTTATACAAATCTCTCACATAAGATATTCCTCTGAGATGCATTTTCTAGAAGATGCCCTTGATCACACCTGAAATCTCATGATTTCCAAAGAAATCATTCTAGTAACTATTTTTCCATATCATGATGAATTTTTATATCAAAACTTTGATCTCCTTGGATGGAAATTTGTTGCACTTGAGCCTGCAAGATAATATTCCCTTGGGATCAAAATAAACTCTTGTCTTCATTTGTAACTACTTTATCTTACCTTCAACTAATGATGGAATTAGATTTATCTAACTATGATGGAAGTAATTTAGGATCCATGGTCATTTAGATATGCTTCCAAAAACCCCTTTCAATAATTTTCTTATCTATGGAAGTCTTTGACATAAGCCAAATATTTATAAATGGCACTTAGCTTATTATTTTACATTTGACTTTCTCGTGTCTTTTCCTTTTTGATTTTGACTTTGTATTTTTCCCCTTATACTACCAAACCTACTAGTGATATGTGCATTTTTACCTATATCTTACATTATGTAGGAATTTGGCTCCTTTTTGTACATTTTCACCTTTTGTCCTAACAAGATTTTGGGATCCATTTGCAACTTTGGAAGTTGGTAGGAATACAAAAGTATGATGCACATATGTAATTTACAATTTAAAAAATTTCAAATTCACATTGTATATTTTCCCAAAATTTCTACTATAGACTTGGGAACTTTAAATGAAGATTTAAAATTATAAACTACAAAGTTGTCTTTGGATGGAAAACTTCCACTTTAGCTAAACCAAATTTCCTATGCTTTGATATGTGGTGGGAAAGATCCCTAATATTATTTTTTTCAATGTCATATTCAATAGATAAGGACCTCATTTCACACAAAATTGACCTCTCTGATACTCTTTCATCAAAAATATTATGCAATTTCTGGCCAACATGGTCATATCTTGTGTGTTTATATTGATCATAAGCTCCATGGTCATATTTAAACTTAGTATCCAAGTAGCCTATTCACTCATCCATGCTTATATGATCATAATAAAATCAAAAAATGTTTTATTTATCATTTATTTCATGACTATTACCTGCCCCTCTTCCTAATTATATAACATGGTTAGAGTTGTAATCAACATCCTCTTGATGGGTTAATCGATTAGGGCCATTATCTATAAGTACATCAAATCCTAGAGATGATTCACCTAACCAATCCTCATGATTCATTCCATTTTAAAATCAATCATATGAAGGTTAAGCATGCTGCATGTGAGATCTAGTAGTTGGAGCATCATGATCCCTTTCTCTTGTAGATTTAATTTCTATTAAATTTGATTCACCATTATGCATGTTTAACTTTGTATAAGTTGGTTGTGATTGTACTTAAGAACTAGATTTTACTACTAGTGAAACCTGCACTCCCTTGGCATAATTTTAATGCACTCCATGGTGTTTCTAGAATATAATGTTGACACATTCCCCTTTTTTCATGATGCACACCTCTCAATGTTATGGGTTAGGGGACTGCAACAACATTTCACAATTTTTCAACTTGCCTTTTTAAGTTGTTTATCCATTGTAAATGTTAATTTTAATCTTCTTTGACTTTGGCATGTGAGTTGTGGGTTTGGGAGATTGGTTTACATTTTACGAATTTAAATTTTAAATTTTTTTTTCAAGTTATTTTCCCTACTCACATTTCAGCCATAGACCTAGGAGATTAGATTTCAATTTGTAATTTGAAAAATGCAAAATTGATTTTGGTCTTGAAAATTCCATTAGGATCCTTTTGATTTAGGTGTGTGAGATGTGGGCTTGGGAACTCAATGTGCATTTTTGTAGTTTTAAATTTGCATTCTATCGTTGCACCCTCACATTATTTCTCTATAATGCCAATATTTTCCATGAATTTTCATTAAAAATGTTACCTTGAATTCTTGTCATAAATAGGGTAGGTTATTGTCTAACCAAGCCTATGTGTTGCCTCAAACTTCTCAAATTTAATGTTTTCATTTCCATCCCATCAATCATAACTTTGCCTTTTACATGGTCATAAAATCTCTCAATCAATCCAATAATCATGGATTTTCTAGATCTTTTCTCTCCCACCAAGGCTATTGCACTGCTTGTTATGATAGAGAGCAAAAAATATTTGAATATCATAACCTTCAAATGAAATGGGTATGAAAAATGCACACCAATTACATCTACATTCCCCTATATCTAATCCACTTTCTTACCCTTTCTATCATTAAGGTTTATGTAGCTCTCTCTATCCAAAATCTTGAACATGAATTTCACTACATCAGAGCCTTTGGTAATGTCACTCATCATACTCTAAGCATATGAAATCACTTGTGAAGTGCTCATCAAAACTATGAAAGTACTGAAAATATCTTTAGAAGTTATTTGTATTTTATAGACAAGTTATGATCCATACTATAAGGTAAATGCAAAACTATAATGGTTGAAGCATTATGATGATCCCATAACCAATCCTATAATCTAAGTGTTGTATTTTCCACCCACATCTATATCATGTCATATTTTTGACATGGTATATACCTATGTCATAGGGTTTGGGGATCATGATACATATTTCAAGTTTGCAAACTTGCATTCAATGTTGCATTCCACTCCAAGTATTCCCCATGGACTTTTACACTACACTTGTAATTTTGAAAATTAAAAATTTGATTTTAAATTTAAAAACTCTACCATTTTGTCTTTTCATTTAAAATTTTTTTTTACTCATTTAATTTTCCATGTGTATTTTTTATACTTCTTTGTCATGGGATTTCATGCATTTGTGTGCCCTTTGTCTTTCATCTTTCCACCATACTTTGAATTTAAACCTCAATGTAGGCATAGATTTAAAATGTGGCATACATTTTGAGATGCTTACATGGCCCATTTAAACTTTCCTTTTAGATAATGTAGGCTCTTTGAAAATTTTGTGCACTTATTTTTCCAAAATTCAATGCTTTAAAAAATTTCTCTCTTAAGATTATAATTCATAGGCTTTAGGACATGTTTAGAATATTTCAACTTGAAATTTCAAATGAAAGTTTTATCTCTTTTGTGAATCCCCATCATGGACTTTGGATCCCTAAATGCAATTTTCAAATTTCACATTGTAAAGTTGTTTTTTCCTTTAAAATTTCTACTATAGACTTGGGAACTTAAAATACATTTTGTAATTGTGACCTTGATTTCCTTAATTGAATCTCCATTCATTTTCAATTGCAAAACGAAAAACAATATAATTAGTCAATTTTTTATCTTTCAAACTCAATATTTATCACATACCTTGTAATTCCACTAAAACATGAAACATTAATTATTATTCAAACCATAATTTCATAGGGTTTTCATAAAGCAACTACAAAAGTGGGTTTTTCATAACTTGATTATGTAAGTAGGATTTTTATGACTTGATTTCAAAAGTAGATTTTTATGAATTGATTGAAAAATTAGAGTTTCATTGAGTACACATTTGTAGATTGGGGTCAATAGTTATAAATTTTAGGCACTCACATCTTGAAAATATGGCACATATTGATCAACTCAAATTTGGGCACTAACATACACTTTTGTAACTCCACTAAAGATAACATTTTATGAAAATTTATGTTAATTATTGAAGATAAATGAGGATTTTTGTGAGCATAAGCTTGTTCTAAATCTTGGTTAATAAAAATAATTTGAATAATATGAATGGTATCATAAGAATCAGTGACACCATATTTAGTGGTATGACAATTTTTATTTTTGATTAACATGCGAGTACTCATATCAGGTTAGGATGGGTCAAATTGATGCATGAGGAAATATTAGTGTTTTTCTTGGTCAATGGCCTCTTCTAAAGTGTGTGGAGAGAGAGTCTGAACATGATATTACTACTTAATATAAAGAGCATTATTAAATAGATGAAAGATTTTATCATCTACCATATTGTGTTCACACTTGTTAGACAAGGTCTTCTACCATTTGATGAAAGTTTGTGCAATTTCTCTCTCAAGTTACTTACAATTAATAAAATGTATCAAGGTATTTTTAGGGAGGTCACTAGTTTGAAAATCTTGGACTAGAGCTTTGACTAAATATTCAAAACTAGTGATGGAATGAGATTTGAGCTGGTTATACCAATTTAAAGCATCTCTAAAGAGAGTTTTTGCTAATAGCTTGGTAGCAGCAAAAGTATTTAACTTGACCCAATCTTTGTATAGATTTATAAATGTGTTAAATTGTAAAGTAGGATTGGTTGACCCATTATAACAATGGTAGGTGTGATAGCTTTGATGTCGATGTTATCAATTTGAGGTGTAAGGGGTTCATTTTGAAGGTGATTGATTATTTTTTTAATAAGAGGAAGTTGATGGATGAGATTACCATAGGAATCCCAAATAGGAGGTGGGGGGGATTTTGGTTATGCATTCCCCATAGAACCTATTGACGGTGATTTTGGAGATGGATAAGATGATTTTGCATTTTCATCATTTTGTTGGCATTATTATCTTGGAAAATTTTATTTGGTTGAGAGTTTACAATAGAATTTGATGGGTTTAAGTGTTGTTATTTACATTGTGTGAAGCATTAACATTGGTATTAGTGGCTAGGGTACCACTATTAGTAATATCATGTATTTTATTAGTAGTTTGAGAGGAATTATTAGTAAGTGAGGCACTAGTAGCATGATTTTCTTGTGTGGAAAAATATGCACTAGTAGAGGGATGAGAATAAGTAGCACTATAGGCATGATTACCATGGGTAAAAAATGATGCACTAGTGGAAAAATTAAGAAGAGTGGGTTTTAGATGAGACCCACTAGATGTAGAATCATCCATGTTAGTAGAGATACTTGGCATGGATGTGGAGGAAATTAGAGAGGAAAATGTTAATTGTATGAGAAGGCTTTTAAAGAGAAGGAAGATGTTGAGAAGCATAGAATCTATTTACCCCAAATCCATGTGAGAATATGGAAGAAGGTGAATGGGGCTCCTTTGTTTAACCACTTTATCATAAGATGGTGAATACTATAAAGATCTTTTCCTTGATATTGAGTAAATTCGTTGATGAAGAAGAGTATTTCTAGAGTATATTCTAATTTGAGCTAATATTCTTAGGAGAAAAGAGGGTTGTAAACTCAAGATGAATGGGGAGGGGTCCCATAGTTTATAGTGAAAGTGGATACATGAAAATTACTTTCATCTAGGGTAAGAGCCATAAGTTGTTTATGGGAAACCCTATTGGGGTTGGTAAATATCATCATACCTATTAAGTTTAACTCAATGTTGTCTTCAAATAGGAAGTTTATGATGAGGGAGAAAGATTAAGGAAGATGAATATGATGCAGAGGCAAAGAGGTAATAAGGGGTACAAATTCAAATAAGTTGATTATGTACTATAATCCAATAGATAGAAAAGAGTATAAAGTCATATAGGTCAACTTTGTATTATAAATATGGTATAAAACATGCTAATAATTATACAGAGTCATATAAGTTGACTTAGTTTTGTAACATGACTAGCAGAGAAGGTTGCCTCTATATTGTAAATTTGGATATAAAGTAGGATGAGAAGGATACATAATCGTATAGGTTGACTATGTACTACTGATAGGGGAAAATATATTTTGTAAGAGACTATACTAAATAAAATGATAATGTGCTAAAATAGGTAAAATTTTTGCAATATAAGTGAAATAATAAATGAAAGAAAACACACAAATAATTGGATCAATGTGAGTGATCCAATTGGGGTACAAACACAAAACCTCGCAATAATGATGGTCAATGTAAGTTTTTGTAATACAACACTTAATTATCGAAGAGCACATAATCAAATGAAAAGTAATTTCTAACTAAGTGGTCATCCTAAGTGTGATTAGATTATTATAAAGTATTATCTTAAATGTGATAGGAGAGTTGGCTAAAAATTGGAAACTAGAAATCAATCTATGGATGGTTTTAGGATGTTTGAGATGAAAGGATCTATGTTGGTAATAACACTAGATTGGTTTTGGGGCCTACCCCCTCAATTCATAATCCCATAACAATAAGGGTGTTGAGTGTTTTTCCAATATATACCATTTACCATTATTTATACTTGGATAGAAAACCAAGTCAGCTTCTCCCTTGGTAATGAAATCCAAGTAGGTAGGCCTTGGGAAGATAAGTGTTTAAATAAATTTTGAATATTGTATAATTTGGTAGTGTGTGAAAAAGAGAAAAATAGTGTAACTAAATGGTAATTTTAAAAACCACCTATCTAGACTATGTGAGTTACTATGAGCATGTAAATAACTAAATATTAAAGTGTGAATTAATTAATAACAAAAAGTTATTAATAACTAAGAAATGAGAGAGTGGATGCGGGGGGAAGGAGAGTGCAGATGCGGCTGTGGTCCCACTAAACCCTAACCCCTGTGGCTTCTTCCTTGCTCATTGGAGACTAGATCTCTGCCATGTCTGGTGGGATCCTTGGTGCTGGGGTGCGAAGCTGATAGTTCTTCTTTTAATGCACAGTTTTGTGTTTTGTGTTTTTTACCTCAAATTTCTATCTTGTGGCCGTTGTGCTGTAAATTTTCTTGGTTTGAGCAGATCATTGTTTTTGAAGAGATATTTTGTATGCCATGGCGGCATTTCCTCTGGGTGTAGGGGATGATCTTTGTAGATTTCAGGGTTGAGGGGATGGGCGGTGGTGGCGACGGGTCCAGGGGGTGGTTTTATGGGGGGAAGCCCCTATGGGAGAGCTAAAAAAAGTGTTATTCCATGGCCGTTGTACTAATTCAAGCCCAAACCCATGCGGCCACCTTGTTCACTTTCATATTTTGTCTACTAGGGTCGTTGCTCATTTTGAGGTGCTTCCAAACGTTGGGGTTTTCTTCAACGATTCGATTACCATGGCGGCGTTACCTCTACTGAGGGGGTGTTTGGGTAGCTGATCAAGTGGATGGATTGGGCGCTGGTGGTGCTAGTTTTGGGGCTTGTTTCATGGTTTTTACTACTATTTTTATGGGCAGTGCTTTGAGGGTTTGATGGATCAAACCTAGGTTTGGTCATCCTTAATGTTGTATCTGACGGTGTTTTCTTCTTTCATGGTGATAGAGAAACCTATGGTTTTCTATGGTTTTTTGTCACGGTTTTTGCTTGTTGCTATTGTTTTATCTTTTGTGCATGGTTTCAGGTTGTTAAACCTGGTTATGTTGAGGTTTTAAGTCCTTATAAAACTTGGTATTGTTATTGTTTTTCAGTGGGTTTGCCTTCTTGGGTGGTTTGCAATTTTTTATCTTTCTTGATTTGTATAGGGTTTTGGGCCCCTTTAAAACCTATTTTTACCTTAATCTAAAACAAAAAGTTATTAATTATTTTATTTAGAATAGTATAGAGTTGGTTTAAATGAAACTATATGTAAATAGTACCTAATAGAGTCAACTAGGTTGATACTATTTTGTATAAGAAAAGTCTTTAATAATAGAGTCAAATGGGTTGACTAATTATTTTAGTTATAAAATCAAGATATAGAACTAAGTCAACCAGGTCGAGTTAGTTGGCCACAGGGTTATAGTTTTAAAGACTACTAACTTGTACAAAATAAAACTAAATAAATTATTAAAATGATAGAGAGAAAAAAGAGAGGAACCTTGATGGGATTGAAGATGGTTAGTATTGAAAATTATAATCTAATGTTCCTTGAATACTACTTTAAAATTTTACAAACTAGGTCGATTGGTTCAACCCAATTCTATAAAACCCTATGTGCTGAAGAATAACAAGATACTTATGTTGACCTATTCAACCTAGTTTGTTGATCTAGATGTTGGAAGAGAGAATAAGATTAAAAATTCAACCTATTCAACCTTTTATTATTATCTATAACTGAAGAAGAGGACTATGTCAACCTATTCGATCCAATGACTTCTATCTCATGAAAACTTACATAGAAAGAATATAGTCATTTTGATGCAACTATGTGTTAAACCTCTGCACAAAAAGATAGAACTATACATAATGGTTTGATATAGTATTGAAAATATGGAAAAATAATAATATGATAAAAATGAAAGCATGAAATAAAACCTTCAAATCCTAGATTCACATAAGGTTCACTAGAATATATGCAATGGGAAATGTAGTAGATCTATAAATCAATCCGAGCTTGGAGAAGATAAATACTACTTATACTTATAATTGGGGATATAGTATATATTTTGGTTCATGACCAAGATGGATCTTTTATAACTATCTAAGGGATCTCTTACCATAATAAATTCACTAGGGAGGGTTCCAAAGCCTCTAATCAAGCAAAACTACACAATAACCCTAAGTAGGTCTTATGTTTTCATATTTAATAAACTAATAAAAAGTAAAGAAAAGTGTAATATAGTGCTCACTAAAGCTTATGGCACAAAGTGGGGGTAACAAAAATTAAAATTAAACATGCATAGAAGCCATATACTCATGTTAATGTATATATACTCCTAATGCATAGAAGAGAAGTACAAATACATAACTATCTACTTATACAAAGAAGGAACAAAGTTAAAATACTTACCTTCAAAGATGAACCCATCAAGCCTCAATATCTTCTTGGGACAAGGTGATTCATAATAGGTTGTTTTGGTATGTAAGGATGATAAGGATAAATCATCTCTAGGCTAAACAAGCTATCAATGTATCTAAACAACTTTTCCACAAGACAATATTTATATCTTCAAAGAAAGTATGAAACCCTATGCTTTCTCCTTCAATATAATGGTATATAAGTAGATGAAAAATATATCTTACTTATTCTTATTTTAGAAATGGAAAAATGAATGCGTTTATATAAGTAGATCAAACCCTAATCCTTTTTAAAAAATTAGGTTGACAGGTCAACCTAGTTGACCTAGTATCATTATTGACAAAAATAAATTATGTCACAGACTAGGTCAACCAAGGGCCAACCTAGACCATAATAATTTTTATAAATAAGAATAAAAGGTCAATGAGGTTGAATATATAACATAAACTATCAAAAATAGTTTTAGGTTAAGAAAGGGATAGTGAATGTGGTAAATGACTAGAAGAGGGTGTAAAATAAGAGTCAAAGCTTAGGGGAAATAGTCTTAGGAGATGGTTGGATTGATAACAAGTGGTAATAAGGGACGATAATACTATTAAACACTAATGGTCTACCCACCCCTTTCCCAGTGCACCCTTTAAGGTATGTACTTAGAGAGATTGAGACTCGATAGGTTACTACAAGATAGAAAGCATAAATAATTGATAAAGTTTGAAAATATTATGTGTACATAAAGTGTGTATTTATATCCAAGGATTAACCCTAAACTTTCCCAATAATTTAATTGACAAGGTTGACTGGGTCTAACTTATTTGGTGGGAAATAGAGTCATTATGTCTTGAACTAGGTCAATTGAGATGATGAAGTTTTGTAATATGTGATAGGTCCTAACAAGGTTAACTAGGCTGACATCGTAGGGAAATAAATAAAAAGGGTTATTACTTAGGTAAGGGATATTTTTTGTGGTGAATTGATTATGGGAGTATATAAGTAGGTTTTTATTGCTTGGGTAATTAGATAAGAGTATCTTGTAGTGGTTTTAGGTATTGTCATAGGTGTCAATAATCGTATGAAGCAAAAAATATCTACTAACCCATTTCTCAGTACACCTTTTAAGACACATACTCATAGAGATTGAGATTTGATGGGTTCTTGCAAGAGAAAATCATAATTGATAATGTTTAATATTATTATGTGTGTACATATGCCCCACTTGAAGCTCTTCACATGTCACATAGTTGTAACATGGGATGGTTCTTTGATAAAGAATGTATCAACAAACAAAACTAAGCTAATAAATGGAAGTAAAGAATTGAAAATTAATAACCATCTCTTACCTTTTTGTTGTAGAATATAAGTTTCATAAGAAGGAAGAGGTGTGTAATGTACAGAACATTAGGTAGACCTATAAATAAGATAAAATTCAAATTATTTGTAAAAATATGATTCAAGTATATAAAAATTCTCTACATTGTTAGGGTTTTATAACTTTCTACGTGTTTAAAAAATAAATTATATAAACATAGTTATGAGAAAAATATTGAATTTTCTTGGTAAATAATTTATAGTTAAAGGATTTGTAATTTTGAAATATAAATAATATTTTTTATCATTCATTTGTAAATTTACTACTGTGAGACCTAAGAGAGTGACACAATATATTATGGTATGGAGACAAAGAGCATGAGGTGATAGACACATAATAGCAACAACTAGCATGGTCTAGGTAAGTAATGTACTTAATTTTTAATTTTTTCCAAGTTTAATTGAAAAATAAGGTAGATTTGAAAAACTAGGTGCTGGGCCAAATCCATGTATCAAAATTTTCTCTAGAGTTTTTAGGGTGTATATATACACTAGGATGTTAGATAGTTAATGGTTATGGGTTAAAAAGGGTCATTAATGCCTAAGGAATTAATGATAAATACAATAAATATTATTGCATAAACTGAATGGGGTTAGCTAGGTCGACATAGTTAAAAATAGATAGGTGAAGGAAGGTGGTCGACTATGTAGAAGTAGATTGATGTAGTTTATAAATAGGTGTCCAATTGTGTAATTAAAGGCCTATTTATTTTAATAGTGCTCACATAGTTGACCACATACTTTTTTATTGATGCATTAATGTATTTAGGTGGTCCACATAGTTGTAATAAGTGGTCAATTTTATCCTGAAGTGGGTGATGTAGTAGGATGACTTGGCCAAATACGTATCAAGTGTTTAATATAGTAAGGTTAGGTGGAAAACTTTGTATAAAGTGGCTGATTTAGATTGAAATTGAATAGTGGTTGATGTAGTTAGCTACCTGGTTGACATAGTAGAAATTTTTATTTTTACCTAACATGGTTAATTATGTGGCTAATGTAGTATAAAGTGTTAAGAAATTATCAAATCAAGTTAATGAGGTTGTTATTTTTTATGTAGATACATTAATTATTCATTTTTTTAGTGTAGTTTACGAATTATCTGACATCTAAGAAAAATGCATGCTTTGTTGGTTTGATATTTTACAGAGGTGGTAGATGCTATATTGTTTAGTTGATTATATGTGGTTACCCAATTTATTGGATATAATGATAGTTACTGACCATGTGTGTTTGGAATCATTAGGCTTTGAAGGGTTTATTTATATGTGTCAAATCCCTTTGAGTGTTGACCTAGTCACCATGTTCTTAGGAGCATAGGAATGAAGAACCAACACTTTTAGATGAGTGGTGAATGGGGATATCATTGATGTGGGTATCACCATTGAGTATATCCATGTGATTGTTGAACCTCATATTTTTAGTACACCTATGATTTGTGATACCCTAGAGATAGATCTTAAAAGGTGATGTGTGTGCATCTATTTGATGTTTATGTATTGACTATTTCAAAAATCTTTAAGGAGATTATTGTGTGAAAGTTTGTGTGATATGTCATAAGTCAGATGGGAAGGTGCCATTGTATTTATTTTCCTTGTGTCAATATATTTTAGATCAAGGTACTATTTATGACCTAGGATTTATGATTTAGTTTAATTTAGTGCATGATTTGTAGAGTATTCTTTCTCAGGGGTAAATAACTATGGGCCCTATTATTTTACTTATTAGTTAGATATATGAAAGATCCCCTATGTATCGACTAGTTGGTTTTCCATATGATATCAATGATAATTTTCCTCAGGTTCTTAAATGAAGATAGGATCATGTGTTATGTGTTGTGCCACATACTCTAGCACTATATATTATGACTCATGGTGATATTATATGAAAACCATATGTAGGTATTATGGTTAGTTGGCCTACTTGGCCTACTATTTATCTTCAATTAGTTTGAATTATAATTACTAAACATTACACATGGTAGGTAGAAACACATCCTATTTCTCGCCTACCTCTTTATCTAGGGTTACACCTATAGTTACACTATTAGTAGTTTCCACAATTGGGCATGACATGTAAGGCTATATAGGGGTAGTGGAGGTGCAATGGTACCTATAGATGTACCTATGATTTGACCTCATTAAGATATACCTTAGATTGGATGGTGATGATGACATATAAGAGAGCTTAGGGTGATTGAAGATGAGGTAATGGTTGTGGTGGAGGATGCTGAGGTAGTGATTATTATTCCAAAATAGGTGTTATAGTTACCTCCACTAGTGCCATGATAATAGAGACATAAAAATGTGTAGAGGAAGGTGGAGGTATGAGAGGAGGCTAAGCCATAGGCAGAGGCATATAATTAGGGAGAGATTATTTCAAAACCTTCATAGAGTAGGTCTATAGAAAGATAGATTTAGAGAGGATCGTGACATTCTCATATTCTCTAATGTGGTTTTTAAGAACCTCAAAGGCATACTCTAGTGGAGGTACTTAGTGGAAGTGCTGATGGCGAGACTATTATTTTTAGGTGTTTAGTGTTATGTTATGTAGTTTATATTTAAGTTTAATTTTTTTAGATATGTATTTTTGTTTTACTAGATGTTTTGGATGTGTGTGTGTGTGTGTGTGTGTGTGTGTGTGTGTGTGTGTGTGTGTGTGTGTGTGTGTGTGTGTATTTCACAACCTTCATAGAAGTGGTCTATATAGAGATATATTTAGAGAGGACCATGGAATTCTCGTATTCTTCAGTGTGGTTTTTAGATACCTCAAAGGTATACTCTAGTGGAGGTACTTGGTGGATGTGCCAATGGTGAGACTATTGTTGGTAGGTGTTTTGTGTTATGTTATGAAATTAATATTTAAGTTTGATATTTTTAGATATGTCTTTGTTTTATTAGATATTTTGGATATATATATATATGCAAGATATGAGGTATATTTCATTTTGTGTTTTATAGATAATAAATCCAAGGAGTTCAGATGGTCCATGATAGTTTCATCATGATATTTTAGATGATGTTTTGTTATATCATGATACTACTATTATAAATGGTCCTATTGTTTCCCTTTGCCTAGCATATGATAGTTGTTTTTGATAATCAGTGAGTCAACTTAAGAGCTATATAGATTAGGAAATGCTTCACAAATACCACTTGGAGTGGGTGATGTGGATCTTTGGGCCTATAAATAGTGGCCAAGGAGTGGATTTCCCATATGGTGACATATATAGAGTTGGGACATGTTCAATCCTAGGTGGATAATCTACAGGGATATCTAGAGGGCCTTTATTTCTAGACAGAGTCACTACAACATAATATTCATAGGGGACAGTCCCAAGCTTTGATGGGTAGTGTGTCATGTCCACAAGATAGATAGGGTGGACGATAACTATAGTGTTATTTTATTTTATTATGTTCATTAAATGTTTTTATATCGTATGAAACATTTGATTCTTTGATTATTATTTATTTATTTATTATGACTTATGGATGTTATAGATGTATGTATTTTCTTTCTATCATGTGTGTTTAGTTTATATTTTACTCTATGAGAAATATATGATGTATTTTGGATTCTTTTTTAAATATTTGTAGACAAATACATGGTTAAAAATAATGAGAGAGAAAAAATGTAAAGGGTAAAAGTGTAATGTAAAATATAATAAATCTCATTTAACAACACAATAAATCATGTTGGGAAGTGTGTAAAATAAAAAATATGAAAAAATTAGTAAAAATATTAAATCAAGTTTAAAAACTATGTAAGACAAATGGGAATGGTAAAATATAAAACACACTAAATAGAGTTGAGAAGTGTGTAAAATGTTGGTAAATGACAAAAGAAAATATAAAGTGTAAAACACACTAAATCAAATTTTAAAAAGCATGCAAAACATATATGGATTGAAATGATAAAATGTAAACATAATATATACTAAGTCAATTTAGGAAGTATGTAAATTATTCATAAATAAAAATGTAAGACACACTAATTCAAGTTGAAAATCATGCAAAACAAAATGTGAATTAAGAAATATCAATGTTATTATTTGTGGTTATTTTTATTATTAATCAAGGTATGAAGTTTTTAGGGATACTTTATGAGGAAAGCTTAGTCTTATCCTAGGTCTTATTCTATAAATAAAAAATGGAAAATAATGAGATAAATTAAAAGTAATGGTAAATAGTTATAAATAACATGGAAAAATTAGTGAAGAAGAACTGGTCTTATCCAAGGTCTTATAGTACAACTCACAAAAGGAAACACCCAAGGAGTATGATTAGTTAGTATAACATATTCATCAATGAGTAATATTGGGAATTTTGTAATGAATTAGAGAATGGTAAAATCAAGACATAGGTGTTTATAATCAACCTTAGTAGGCATGGGGCATACTTAATAGACATGTAAACTCTAAGAATTTATTGGATGCCAAATTCAATATACAATAAGCATAAAACTTTGAGAGAAAATAAGTGTAGTAGTAGGATCAACTTGTGAAGGCTATATATGCAATAAAATTAAATGGACCTACCTTCAAAAAATTTGCTCCCCATTTTGTAGGACCCCTTATAGATCCATCAATATACTCTCAAGATTAGGTAATTATGTGAGAAAGTAGGTGACACTATTTTGAAATCTCCTATCCCAAACTACTAGCCTACCATACCACAATGGACCTTGGTTCTAGCATGAGGAAAACTATGGAATTTGAGATTTGACTAGAATAAAGTATGTACTAAGATACGAATCACATATTTTGGTGTGATTCTCACTTTTAAATGTTTATAGAGGCCTTTATATCATTTCCTTTTGTTTAAATGATCTAGATTTTAAAATTTTATGGATTTTTTGATTCCTCCTCCATATGTATTTGTAATAAACAAACATGAGTGATAAAAGTGACAAACATGAATAAGTTATAGGCTTTGGTTATAAGATACACAACACCTAAATATTTTGTCATGTAAGTAAATAGTTAAGCTTGCATATAAACTAGTATGTGGTCTCAAGACTAATCGTATGTGTGATTAGTATGAGGGAAAAATAAGGGTAATAATGGATATCATAGAGATATATGTATGTAATGATACAATTAGGAATATGTTTGATAATTTATCATATGGTAAAGATGAGGTTTTAAATGGATGTGGGGTTTACAACCATGTCATAATAATAACTATATTGATTTAAATAAAATAACATAAAAAGCTTAACAAATAAGTCCACTTTAAATAAATTAGGAGATCAGAGATAAAAGTAAAATTAAGACATGAAACATGATATTAATTCATAAGACATTTTTTTAAATAGTAAGTAAAACATAAGATACATATATGCTCATGAATCAAATATAAATCATGTAGTAATGTAATAAATAATGTGATGAAACACCATGGAGTGTTCATAAATATTGATAAATCTTGTAGAAAATATCATCCATAACATCTTATATGTCCTCTTGTAGCTATATTCTAATATTAATCAGAGTGTCATCAATCTTCATAGAAAGTTGTGAATAGACTTCTTAATGTATCTTCTATATAAAAAAGGTAGGCATGCTAAAATAACAATGATGCTCACGATGCATCTACTATATGGGATAATCATGTTGGATATCTATTAGTGATGTCATGATGATGTCATAAAGGTAACATGGTGAGTGGATGAAGTGACTTGATAGCCTAAGTGACAATGACAAAGTGTGCAATATGCTTATCCTAGTATACTTGAGGTAGGTTTAGCTGACCTTTAGAGTTTGACTATTTACAGATTGTTAGGGATGAGTTTGAAGTATTGATCATGTATAAGGGGTCATATAATAGGTCTTATATGTTTTGAGTGATTGTTTTCATGAATATATTTCATCTGGTTGATCACTATTTTCATTTAGACATTTTGGGTCTAGTGGCAGAAAATCTGAGTAGGCATGTTACCATTGCCACATGTGGATGAGTTAGAGGGAGTTGGTCACATGGTTATTATTAAATTAGTAATAATTTATTATGATCCAAGTCTCAAATAATGTGATGAAGCATAAATAAATATATGTGTGCACAAATTGAGGATCCTAGGTATTTTGATAGTGTTTTCTATGTTCAAACAGAGCCAAGTAAGTAGTTTGGTGCCATCATATCTCACATGTATGAAAGTTTTAGGAGAAAATTCATATTTAGATTAATTAACCTATGAGATAAGATCATATACTCTAAATATAAATTCATTCAACTAATAAAGACAAAATATATGCAAGTAGAAAGTTGGGCTCCTAGTAGTTTTATAGTGTTTTCCCATACTTAGCCAAATTTGCATGTGGCAAGAAAATTTGAGTAGGAATTTTTAATGTAGTCATATTTCACATGTGTGTTAGTTTCAAAATAATTTGATCATATGGTTTTATTTAGTTTTATCCCTATTTTCTATGTGCTAAATTTTATGTCATTCAATTAAGTGAAACAAAAGTTATGCATGTTCAAAGTTGGCCTCCCAGATAATTTTTGACATAGTTGGCTCTTTGGCAAAAAAATCTAAGTGAGCAGATTAATGAAATTATTTATTGCACATGTAAAGGTTTAAAGAGTAAATTGATACATGGTTGGATTCCTATTTTAAATGATAATATATGGTTAAAATTTTATAACATGCAAGTGAATGAGGTAAAATATATGACTATGTAAATTTGGCCTTCTAGGCAGATAACAATGGTCCCCATACTTAACCTATTTTCCTCGATGTTAAAGATCTAGACTAGATGGAGATCTAATGGCTCACGGGTGATCATAAAATGAATATCAATGGTGAATTTTGTTTAAAATGAGTCAATTATTTTGTTTTTTAACAAATTTAAAGATTGATCTCATTACAAAAGGATCAACAAAGCATGTTTATTCCAAAGTGTCAGGAAGCATTAAGATGAGAACAAGTGTTTGAATTTTAATGTTAAGAAGAGTTAAAGATCAATATTATTCTAAGATTTAATAGTGATTATATTTTTTTACATATATACATAAATGGTGAGTATTTCATAATATTATTTCAAGGTGTCCAATGTTTAACACACTTAAATACCAAACTACATGCATGAGATTGATGATGCGTATGTGGTCAAGATTGCAAGATTGCACAAGATGAGGTCAAACGTTTGAAGTTTAAAATTTGGGTAGTAGTGAAATATGAGTTAAATTTTGAATATTATTTATATTGTATATTTAATCTAAGATTTTAAGGCATGAGATGCATTTTAAGTGACCAAATTTTAACTGTGATCGTTTGGATTTAAATATTCAAATTTACGAAGGAAAAACTAGCGATCCATTTTTGTGCTATTTTTTTGATATATTTCGAATTTTCTCATGGTGGAAAAATAAAATTTCTATAAAATTTAAATTTTCATCTATAAATATATATTTTAATATCTAAAAGTTTGTATAGTTAAAGATATTGAAGTTTAAAGTTAATTATGTATTTGTGCATATTCTTCATGTAATTTGAGAAGGGTATTTGAGTTGTGCTTGATGGTATCTAAATGTTTAAAGGTAAAATAGATATTAGATTATGTTTTAGACTCCATGATGACCATCTATGTGAATTATGAAGTTTTGACCAATCATATATAGTATGAGTAAAGGGTTAGAAGTCAACTGTGTTTGCATTCATAATGACTAAGTATACAAAGAGGTGTTTGAGTTAATTGGGAATTAGAATAAGAGTGTTATGATGGATGTTTGAAATAAAATGGGACATATAGATCATTTGGAATGGTTATATATGTTGTAAAGTGTTCTTGTGTTCCTATTTTTCTTGGAGAACTATCAAAGACATGAATGGGTCATCATAAGAACTAAAAGGTGACTTAGGCTTATTTGAAAGAGTTATGCTTAAGAGTGACCCATGTAAGATGACTTAAGGGTTAATGCATGCCTAATGGCTAACCAATATGTTAATAATCATGAATGATCTATAAATAGTGAAACCAAATGAGATGGTTTCTAGACTTGTGCAAGGCTTGGGTGAGAGGAGTGAGTGTTGAAGTGAAGAAGAGAGGATAGGTAGTGTGCTTTTTGGATGAGTTGATGAGATGAATAGTTTCTTAATTATGTATGACCTGTATGTCATATTCATGATGACATAAAAGTGATATTTTAGGTTTGAAGGTTAAAGATGTTTGATGAGGTTTGAGTGTGTATATGAGGATAGTTTGAGTGAAGAAGGAGAGAGATTTTGGCATGCTTATGTGACAGGCCTATATGAGATAGAGAGAGAGTTTGTTCAGGAGTTGAAAAATTAGATATCCATCATCAGGTATTGAAGACATTAGTTTTAAGGTGGAGGTATTCACTTCATAAGAGGGTCTAATGGACTTGATCTTCCTTATAGGTAGTTTTTCCTTATGAAACAAGTGTTTCACTAAAAGGCCTTTGGTCAAAAGGACTTAACCAATAGGTGGTTAGGAGGACTTGTTCATCTTAGGGGTTGGTGTTCCTTATGGAACTTAGGTTTCACTAAATGTTTCTCTAAAGGAATTGACCAGTCTCTATTTTGTAATACATTATAGGACAAGTAGTCCAAGTGTTTTTAGGCTTGAGAGTGGGTTTTATTCCCTAAGAGAGTTTCCTAAGTAGATATTGTGTTGTGTGTATGATCTATCATTAACTTCATTGTTCATTACAATAAATGTCTTGTATGCTTCATAAATTATTATTTTGAAAACTTAATTATTTGGAGGGTTTAGAAATTGAATTGGATTATTTGCCACCATTGATTCACCCCACCTCTCATTGGATTGTACCTCAAAAAATCAGTATCAAAAAAATTCCTTTGGTAAAGGCTTGACATATTAAAGGTGATCCCCAGTACAATATGGGTAGTTATCTAATGTAAGGAGTTTTACTACTAAGCAAGCACCAATGTTCAATAGATCCAATTATGCTTTTAAGAGTACAAGGATGAGGACATACATTACATCCTTAGGGTTTAATGTATGGTAATCTATTATGGATGGTCATATTTATCTTACTACTCCTTCATCTATTATTTCAAATAAGAAGTTGTTTGAGAATAATTCTAAGACAATGAATTCCATCACTTGTGGCCTTATAGAGACTGATTTCACCAAGGTAATCCATTATAAATTTAGTAAAGAGATATGGGAAAAAATACAAATAATTTATGAAGGATATTCAAAGGTTAATCTTGCTAAGTTGTATACTTAAAAAAGGCAATTTAAAAGTCTCAAGATGAAGGAAGAAGATTATGTGGCATATTTTTTGTAGAGAGTTGATGAGATTGTGAACATCATCAGAGGTCTTGGAGAGAACCTTGAAGAAGATACTATAGTTCAAAAATTAATAAGGTCTCTATCCATCAAGTTTGATCCAAAAGTATCTTATATAGAATAAAGTCATGATCTTACTCAGTTGAAGATGGATCAACACCCTTATTTCCTATGAGATGAGAGTAAATTATGATATACAACCAAAGAAGGAAGCAACTTTCAAGACTAAAATGAAGACAAAGAAGAATTTCCAAGGTAATAAATCCACGTATGATGACATTTATGATATATATGATCATGAACTAATTGCCTTGATTTCAAGGAAATTAAAAATAGGTTCAGGCAAGTATAAGGGTAAACTACCCATCAAATACTTCAATTGTTGAGAGATAGGACATTTTGCTAATAAGTGCCCTCATAAGTATATTAAGGATAATGATGAAGAGCATGATCAAGGTCATGATGATGGAAAGAGATAAATTAAGTTTGATAAAATCAAAAAGGAAAGTATAAGGTTTGACAACAATAAGAAGTACTTCAAGGATAATAAGAGTCTCTACACCAAAGAAGATTGTATCTCATCAGATGAGAGTGATTTCAATGACTCACAATATGATCATGAAGATGATGCTCCTATTGAAAATGAAGCCCTCTTCATGACTGAGGAAAGTAATTAATCACATCAAATGGAGTCTACTTGGAGTGATTTAGATGATGATAAAGATGAGGTAGACTATGAAATTGAATTGATAAAGGCCTTTGAAGAACTAAAGATTAACAAGAAGATTAACAAGAAGATGAAATCTTAATTGAAATACTATGAGGAATAATGTAGTGTGTATGAGGTAAGAATTAATGATGACATGAAGGAGCATGAAGATATAGTCAAGCATCTTAGTTGTCAATTAGAAATCCTATCTACAAGCTTGAAAGCTAAAGAAGATGAATGTTCAAGGTATGTAATTAAAAATAAGTCATTGAAATCTGAGTTAGAGAAGACATCTAGTAATTTTAAGTCATTTGTGAGATTTTAAAGAGATCAAGTGATTTAGACAATATTTTTAATGATCAAAATCATGAAAGTGATAGAACTAGTCTTGGATATAAATAAGAACTAAAGAATGCATCTAAAGACAAGATGAAGTCCAATGTGAACAAGAACACTCATAATTTGAAGATAAATCAATCATACAAAGAATGAAGGTACTAGTAAAATAAAGAAAAATAAAATTAGACAACCAAATGCCATGAGGTATGAAATTTTCAATGGTTACTATTACACATGTAATCAGTTTGGGCATATAGCTAGAGAATGCAAGAGACCTGTTAGCAATGAGTTTACATGGAACTATGATGGGGGCCATCAATTAAAATGTGTTAACAAGGTTGAGTGTTTTAACTATAATATTGTGGGAAAATTCTAAAAACATTATTCATCTAAATTAATTAAAATTGATTTCACTTTAAGAAGAATGGTTTGCTACAATTGTGAATAAAGAGTCACATTACTAGATTCTACAAATAAAGGTCTACAAGTTAAAATAGGTTTAATCAGGATCTTAAAGTGAAAGGAAGAAGGAAAGTCAACTCATGGAAGCCAAAGGTGGTAATTTTGAGTCATGATGAGACTTTAGGTCTAATTAATCTATTTTTTATGGTGGAGAATACTACATAAGTTGAAGAGTACTAAGGGCTTTCATTGTCTACTCATATTGTGAATGAAGAGACTAAGCTCAAGGAGAAAACCCAGGTGCTAGTTGAGGCTAGGTTTAAAGTATGTATGGATCCAAGTGAAAATACTATAGCTTCTAAGAAATTTTCATGTAAATAACATTAGTTTTTAGTTCCAAATGATAAGGTTTCAAATTGGAAGGAATATTCTTCAGATGAAAAGGTATGTCATGAATCTTTTTCATTTCCATATATTATCAATCTAATCATAGAATAAAAGAGAATGTTGTAATGGATGAGCATGTTTATTATCTTAATCTTAAGAATATGATGAAGAAATATAAGCATCATATGACTAAGGAGGAGAAGGAATATGAGGAGTTGTGGGAAACTAGGGTTTCACATTGTTTTAAGACATTGTGAAGTAGGGTGTCTCTACCTATTCTTCTTAGGAGACATATTTATTATGGAGAATCAGGATTTTATGCTCAATATCATAATTCTAATATGTATAGAGACTTATGTTGATCTTATAAGGTCATAGTTAAGGGGGAGCAACAAGTTCATGAGCTTGCTCTAGAGGTTTGTGAAGGAGCTATAGTACAGGGTCATAATGGATGTTTCTAGGTGGCATAATGAGATTGATGAAATTTTAAGAATATTTTGATGCTCAAAAATGTATTTTGACCTTATTATAGATTTATCCAATTGGTTTTTTAATCTGAAATGTATGTTGAAGTCAAATTAAAGATTTTTGAGTGCTCTTAGTTTTGCCTTAAAGGTAAGCAAGCCTAAAATGGGTTATAGGATATATGAGTTACCAAAAATGTGGAAGTTTAAATATTAATCTATAAGTGTGTAATGGTTGTCTCCAGGTGTACAATAATTTTCAAAGGTGGATGTTGAATAGAAGGAGGTTTGTTGACTTTATTTGTTTTGAGATTCTAAGGTTGTGGACTATGCTATAAAAGTAGTTTTCCTTATGATTTAATATTTAAGGATCATTAATAGGATAAATGTGCAAAATGGGTTTTCAAATCATTATTAACATAGATTTTAAGGTTTTTAGTTTTCAAGTTATTCATGGTTTTGTCAAGATGGAGGCCTAATTGGAAAGTTGGTTTGTGAAGAAAGTATATTGAATAGGATGAGCTAGTTGTTGTAAATTGGTGTGCTTAGAGGGGAATATTAGAGTGATCCAAATATGAATTTTTAGGTTTTATGGTCTGTCTACTAAAATATTTTAGCTCTGAAAGTTCTAGGTAGGGCTACAAGGAGATTAAACAAGCTTAGTGAGAAGAAGAGTGTTTTTTGTTTAGTTTCTCCAAAAGAAAAATGCATGAGTATTTCAAGGTAAGTTCTTAGGATTAGTATATATCATGTTTTCTATTTTGTGAGTGGCATGAAGTTATGTTGGTGGTCCTTGAGGTAATTTGAGATAGAATACTAGTAAGTTTGTATGGTGGTTCTTCATGGTGTGTGGAGATTTGAAGATGATCAAGAGGTGAAATAGCTAAAAGAACTTATCAATAATACCTCTCAGATGTTTTTTGATATGTTTAAATATATTTTAGTACTTTTTTGTATTATTTATTACTTGGTTATAGTTTTTAGCTAAAGAAAGTGTTGGCATGTGGTAAGAGGATGTTGACAAGGCAAAGAAAAGGTAGGCTCAAGGTAAGGGGGAGTTTGTATAATATTTATAAGGTGGAACTTTCCTATTCATGGTATTTTTATGTCCTCAATATCAGTTGGTTCCCACTTTGTCATTTTCTCAAAGGTAGAGAAAGTTCCTATTGTAGGAGCGCTTGAAGAGAGAGAAGTAAAGTGAGTTGTATATTGTCTTATGATTGGTGTTGACATCAATTACAAAGGGGTATATTGTTGGAGAGTTTTAAATGATTTCAAGGTGATGGAATGGAGGTTTCCTAATGAGTAGATGAAGTTCCTTGATAGCCTAAGTGATAATGATAAAGTGTGAAATATGCTTATCCTAATATGCTTGAAGTAGGTTTGGTTGATTTTTAGAGTTTGACTATTTAAAGATGATTAGGGATGAGTTTTAAACATTTATAATGTGTACAGGGGTATATAAAAAGTTTTATATGATTTTATTTCTTATGTGCATGAGTGGATTTCATCTTGTTGATCATTTTTTCATATAAACATTTTAGGTCTAGTGGCATAAAATTTGAGTAGGCACATCACCATTACCATGTGTGGATGAGTTAGGGGGAGTTGTTCATTTGGTTGTGATTAAATTAGTCCTAATTTTATATGTTCCAAGTCTCAATTAATGAGATAAAGTGAATCCAAAGATATGTGTGTGCAAATTTGGGGTCCCAAGTATTTTGATAGTAGTTTCTATGTTCAAACAAAGCCAAGTAAGTAGTTTGGTGTCATCATCTCACATGTATGAAACTTTAAAAAGTAGCTTGACATACATATGAATTACATTATGAGATCATATATTATTCACTAAATATTAGGTCATTTAACCAAGAGATACAAAATATATGCAAGTGCAAATTTGGGATCCCAAGTAATTTGATAGTGTTTTCCCATACTTAGCCAAATTTGCATGTGGAAAGAAAAGTTGAGTAGGCATTTTTGATGTAGTCATATTTTGCACATGTGGTAGTTTAAAAATGAGTTGATCATATGGGTTTTTTCAATTTTGTACCTAGTTTTTATGCACTAAATTTTAGGTCATTTGATGAATCCCAACAAAAGATATGCATGTTCAAAGTTGGTCTCCCAAGCAATTTTTGACATAGATGGCTTTGTGGTAGAAAAATCTAAGTGAGTGGATTAATGGAAGTATATATTACACACATAAAGGTTCTAAGATAATATTGATACATGGTTGGATTCCCTTTTTAAATTATAACATATGGTTCAAATTTGAGAACATACAAGTGAATGAGATAAAAGATATGATTGTGCAAAGTTGGCCTTCCAAACAAATAACAATGGTCCCCATACTAAGTCTATTTTGCTCAATGCTAAAGATCAGGACCAGATGGAGATATAATAAATCATGAGTGATCATAAAATGAATATATATGGTGTGTTTTGAGTCAAATGAGTCAAAATTTTCATTATTTAACAAATTTAAATATTGATCTCTATTGTTCCCCAAAAATATCATTCATTTTTGGGACAACATTTGAACTATTTTGGTTCCTCAGACCAAAATAATCTCTACCCTTCTCAAAATTTGTTCTAAGCATTCAAATTCCTCATTTTTAAATCTTCTCAAAAATCTATGGACTCTAAAAGCTTAAATCTATAGACTCTGTAGGCTTGAATCTATAGACTCTGCAAGCTTGAATCTACAGACTCTGTGGGAAGAAAACCTATGGACTCTACAGGCCAAGTTCAACGGACTTTGCAGGTTGATTTCTACAGACTCTATAGGAAAGAAGCAAGCTCTCAACACCTAGGTGATTTCAAATTTGGTTCAATGACCAAGTTCAACTAAAAGGGTTCAATGACAAGGTTCAACATGAGCAGTAGGAGTTCAACAGGTTTAATGGACTAATGGTTTAATAGGTTCAAAGGCTTCTACAAGTAGGTTCAATCAAAACAAAAAGTTTCCAAGGCTTGAACCATTGAACCAAATTAGTTCAAAAGTTCAATGGGTTTAAGGTTCAAAAGGTTAAATGCATTTGGTTCAATGAGGATAAAAAAGACTTAGCCAAATCAAAGAGAATGAACCGATTGAACTGATAAACCATTGAACCACTTTGGTTCAAAGGTTCAACGAGTTCAAGGTTTAAGGTTCAATGGGTTCAATGAGGCTTGTTTCAAAGAATCTTGGTTCAATCTATCAAAGGGAATAAACCATTGAACTATTGAACCAAAGTTGGTTCAATCGGTTGGTTGAATCGGTAGGTTCAAGGGGTTGCCCCAAAGCCAAAGGATTAGATACCCTTGTAGAGGGAAAGAAGGAGGCACATGGACCAATTGAAAAGACTGAAAGACAAAGTGATTTCCTCTAGGAAAAACACTAAGGCAAGAAATGAATTCTTTTAGACTTCTATGTGAAGGAATTCCTTCAGACAAAAAGTCTGAAGAAATTTGGGGAAGCTGCGGGAGAAAAGTCCGAAAAAATTTTCGAAGGCTAAAGACAAAGTAGCCAAAACAATTCTTGTATAATTTTTGTCCATAGGAAAATGTCTCTAGGAAAATTTCCATGTAAAAAGTCTACAAGAAAGCTTTGAAGGACTCTGAAGACAAAAGGCCACCGAAGGACCTTGAAGGGTAGGTGCCCTTGCAGGGAACTCTCAGCTGCCAAATTAAAGGACACTTCCCCAAACCCAAAGGGTTACCTTCCTTTTGTGAGGATGTAAAATATGAAATATAAAGGAAGTAAGTAGTAGAAAAGGATGAATCAAGAGAAAGCCAAAGAAATTCCAAGGGGTGATTCACCCAAAAATGTCAAAGTCAAGAACAATGAACTAGATGTTGGAAATTCAAACGTAGTGACGGGTGCGTGAACATCAATTTCAAGGTTTTTAAAATAGACATTGATTTTTAAAAGCCTTAAAGAAGAGCCAAAGAACTTAAAAATATATTGAAAGAAGCTCGAAGGGTAGATACCCTTGCGAGGGCTCTTCTCAACCCAAAGTGGACCGTTTCTCAAAGGCCCCGAAGGATAGGTCCCCTCTAAGAAAGATCAAATGACAAAGCTGAAGGATTTAATGAGGAAAGTGATGTGATCATAGATGTCAAAGTTGTAACAATGAAATAGCCATTGATCCTTGTAGGTTTAAGCATGGACCCCAATGCATTCAAAGGCTTTAAGGCCAAGATCAATAGGAAGTGACTAAGGAACAAAGCATCAAATTGAATCAAGGACCTAATTCAATTAACCAAAAAAAGAGGAATGATGAGGAAGGATTAGTAATATTTATGCATCAGATATGTTTTTAGAAGCAGATCACTAGGTGGACATCAAAGGATGCAAACATTCAATGGCATGACCCATTTCTTTGCATTGAGAAAAGCAAATGGGTAAATGCCCCTGAATTTTAGCATGTCTTCTTAACAAAATTCAATACAACATGATGTGTTACTATTCTTGAGTTCTTCTTGAAGAGGATATATAAGGGACTCTCTTTTATTGTAAAAAAATCCTTCTCTGTTAATCAAAAATGAAACTTTGCCCAAATTGAAAGGCATTACTGAGACTTTGAGCTCAGATTGCTAATCATATTTTGTCATTGGAATAAGAAAGCAAGTGACTTTTTAGACTTTGTGCTGTGATATCTTTGTTATTGGGGAAACTATTCTTATGTCTTTTTCCTTAATATATTTTTTGTTCTTTTAATTCAATAAGTAGAATTAGTGAAAGTAGTCAAGAAGGTGTCCTGAAATCAACTTTGGAGAGACTTTGTGCCCCCATAATTACCTTTAGTGTGTTTTCTTTTTATTTCTATGTAAAGGACTTTGGGATGACTTTGTGCCCTCATTGTCCTTTGTATCTCACTCTTGGGCAATTCAGGTGGAGACTTTGTGTTACATCTCAATTTGTTGGTTACTACGTCCTTAGTTACATTTTGTAATTACTACCAAGAGTATTCTTGTGGTTTGATGAATAGTACTTTTGAAAGAAGAGGAGTTCTTTCTATCATTTTCCTTGAGTTTTTTCCTTTGATTTGCACACATCATCTCTAAAGAAAGAGAGATGGATGGTTTATCCTACCCTTGAGTATTATATATATATATATATATATATATATATATATATAAGGAACCTCCCCTTGATGAGAGGAGAGATTAGTCCCCTTATGATGTGGTGAACCTACACATTTGGATAACCAATCTTCCTACTTTGGCTGATCAGACCTATTTTGTTTATCAGTATGCTGATCAACAAAATATTCAACCAATAGTTTTTGGTGACTCCGTTGGGGATGTACATAATTTTGTGCAATTTAGAACCTCAAGTTTCAGATTGAAACATCACCTATGTCTTACCCATTATCATTATAACCCTTATCCATTACAAACTCTGGCGACTCCATTTTATGTGTTAGCCATTATCCATTTATAGCCTTACCATCTTCCTCCACCTCTATTATTTTATCTGGTCTACAAAACCAGAGCTAACTGAGAAAGAGTGCATAGTTTAAAGCCTCAAGCTTTAAACTGAAGCAAGGTCAATTATTTTCCATTTTTGTTTCACAATTTGGTAGATTTAAGGTATACACAAAGCCAAAGGGCTAAAGGTTTTATTGACCCTATATTTGAGTTGGTACAACAAAGTAATTTTGATCTATTTCCTTCACCATCTCACCTCCAACGAACCAAGAGCTTTCTTCCTATGAAAGTCAGATCTTCATTTCCAAACAAAATATCCACTTCTGTTGTTGATAAAGCTTTGCCAATAACTACCCCTCTGATATTTGTTATTCCTCCTTTTCATAATCCTATAATGGCAGCTCAAGGCCCCTAGGGTAATTCTTTTGGTCCTCTCAATCTTACTCCACCTCTACATGAACTCCCATGCAGTTCAAAGAAGAATTTCCCCAAATTTTATGGTGATGGGAAAGTTTATCCTGATGAACACATTGCAGCCTTCAGCATAGCCTATGGAGTAATTTGAGTAGAATTTGAAGATGTAGCAGTCACCCTATTTGTAGAAACATTACAAGGTGCTTCTATAGATTGGTTTTATCATCTACAGGCTCGATCAGTGACTAATTGGAATACCCTCAAAGCTAAGTTTGAAGTTAGATTCAAATCTATAGAAGATGCACATGCACTTCTGGCTCAACTTACACAAATGAAGAAAGAACCTCATGAACCAATGAGTGACTTCATACCCAAGTTTGATAAACTGAGGAACAAAATTCTTGTAGTTGCTCGACCTATAGCTCAGAATCTCAAATACTTCTTCATTAATTCTTAACTACCTAAAGTGAGTTTTCTTTTGAGACATGCTGGTCAAATAGATCTTGTTATAGTTAAACTTTTAGCCACTGAGGTAGAAGATGATCTCATCTTAGCAGGGAAGATAAGAAGAGGTCCAAATAGAAATAGACCTTCATCATCTTCTAAATATTCATCTATAGGCACCACTGATCTAATGGCGCAAAAGATGGAAAATGAACTGCTAGCCTTGAAAATACAAATGGCACAAGGTATGTCTTCTACTCCTTCATATAAATATATGCCAAGAAGGACATTTCCAACTCAGTCATATCAAGGCAATGCTACTAGGAATCAAGGGTAGCCAGATCATCTTCCTCCCCCACAAGGGAAACTTGCCCTTGAAGCTCCTCTAACCAACTCAATAGTTGGATATTTAGAAATAGAATATGCTTTCTCTTTCCAACCTAAGTTTGAGCAAGAAAATGATGTTGATCTCTTCACGAAGGATCAAGAAGAATCAACTGGTGACTCCCACATTGATTTTCTGAATTACCAAGATGAACCCAGAAGCAAAGGAGAAGCTATTAATGGATCATATGTAGTGTTTACCAAGTCCAAGATCTAATCAATCCAATAGGATAATAAAGGGAAGACAGAGGAGCAACCTCAACTATTAATTACAATTGCTAAGCATGGAACTACTCTGCCTTTCCAGTCAAAGGATCTGGTGATCACCCAAAAAGTAAGTACATCAATTTCACCTTCACCTTCTACTTTAATTTCACAAACCATCCCTCCTCCCATCCCTCCTAAAACTCAAAAGGTTTAAATGCTTTCCTCTGTTCCTAGTCCCATTCAGCTATTTGACATAATTGATCATGTCAAAAATACCAAAATACAAATGTCTGAATTTGGATATTTACAGCCCAATCCTGATCAATTGGATAAGTTGGTCCAATGTGTCAAGAACCAAATTGTCCCTATAAAACAAGAGGTTAAGAAAATAACTCCTGATTCCCCAAAGAACATGCCCATTCCAAATAATCTTGTCATTACTCCTCCAATTACCCCTCAAAAAATAGAACCTTTCTATGTTTCCTTATTGGTAAATGGTTATCAACTCAACAATTACATCATTGATTTTGGGGCATCTGACAATGTCATGCCTACTAAAGTAGCTGAGTCTCTAGGTCTCACATTGACCAAAAACTTTGGGAGATGTTTCTCCATAGAGAACAAGCAAGTACCACTATTAGGGTAAATTAAAGATTCCTAATTTGCATTTGCAGCCTTTCCAGACAAGAGAATCAAGATGACTATCTTGGTGGCTGACGTCCCAACATCCTATGGCATTTTACTAGGATGGAATTTATATAAAGACGTGGGAGGAGAACTAATCATGGACCTGTGTGAGGCAGGAATCCCTATCCAATGCATAATGAAGAGATTGCTCCCTAAAAAGGAGGCAAAATACGTGGCCACCCAAATGTCAGCCCCTATAGTACAGATTCTATTCGAGTCTTCAGGCAGGGGTAATTATTTCTTGACCACAAAGAATGTTCATGTTTCTACAGATAAAAGTCCTATACCTGACATTCTAGGAATTGATCCAAATAATACATTAGGAGATTTGTTAGGGCATTGTACAAATCAAGAAGGATCTTCTATCTCCAATGAAGAGCAATCTGATAGGAGATTAGCGTTTGATGATGCTTGGATCTTGGAATCTGATGGAAGCAATTCTTCCACCAACGATGGAGTCAGCACTATGTTGATATCTCCTTAATGAGATATTCTTCCTTCATGCAATTTTCAATTCAAAAATACCAATAACATAGCTAGGTGTGAATCTCTATTGCTCGGATTGAAGATTTCTCAAGATGAAGAGATCAAACTCCTTCACATCAAAGGAGATGCTAAGTTGATATTTTGTCAAGAGTTTGATGTGGAAAATCCAATCATGTGCTAGACTAAACTAGAAGAAAAACCAATTATGGTAATGGACCATGCTGTTGCAAATCAAAATCAAGAAGAGGAACCCTTCCCCAAGAGAGCAAGGAGTTATGGATTTCAAATTAAAGATCACATCCTACCATGGGGCAAAAAGAAGAAAGAGCCAAGAAGAAGATGCAAAAAATTAGTTTTCTGGTGGAGAGTTCCATTTGCCCGTCACCATTTTTGGGGACAAAATATCTTCTTGCTGGTTTATCAGGATAGAGCACTATTTTCACTTCCTCTCAAGAAGCAGCATCTGAAACACTTCAACTCTTGAAGTATTAGATCATTGCATCTATACATATTTATATTTGTATAGTTTTTAATTTTGTTATTTTTTGTTTGTTTCCATTTTTTATGCCTTCCATTTTTAGGTAACATGACTCCATAGCCCAATGGTATAAATGAAGACACTGGAGATTTTGGATTCTACTCTCTTCAATTCTTTTTTACAATTGATAGAAGTTCCCTAACTGGAGCTAGTTATTGTTCCCCAAAAATACCACTCATTTTTGGGACAAAATTTGAACTATTTTGGTTCCTCAGACCAAAATAATCTCTGCCCTTCTCAAAATTTATTCTAAGCATTCAAATTCCTCATTTCTCAAGCTTCTCAAAAATCTACAGAATCTACAAGCTTAAATCTATGAACTCTACAAGCTTAAATCTATAGACTCTATAGGTTTGAATCTATAAACTCTGTCGAAAGAAAATCTATGGACTCTACAGGCCAAGTTCAACAGACTTCACAAGTTGATTTCTATGGACTCTGTAGGAAAGAAGCAAGCTCCCAATACTTAGGAAATTTCAAAGTTGGTTCAACGACCAGGTTTAACTAAAAGGGTTCAATTACAAGGTTTAACATCAGCAGCAAGAGTTTAATAGGTTCAAGGGACTAATGGTTCAACAAGTTCAAAGGCTTCTACAAGTAGGTTCAATCAAAAGAACAAGTTTTTGAGGCTTGAACCATTGAACCATTGAACCATTGAACCACTTTGGTTCCAAGCTTCAATGGGTTTAAGGTTCAAAATTTTCAATGTGTTTGGTTCAATGAGGATCAAAAGGACTTAGCCAAATTAAAGAGAATGAATTGATTTAACCAATGAACCATTCAATCACTTTCATTTAAAGGTTCAACGGGTTCAAGATTCAACGGGTTCAACGAGGCTTGTTTCAAAGAATCTTGGTTCAAGCGGTCAAAGGGAATGAACCATTGAACCAAATTTTGTTTAATCAGTTGGTTCAATCGCTAGGTTCAAGGGGTTGCCCCAAAGCCAAAGGATAAAATACCCTTGTGGAGGGTAGGAAGGAGGCACATGGACCAATTGAAAAGACTGAAAGACAAAGGGATTTCCTTTAGGAAAAAGACTAAGTCAAGAAATGAATTCTTTCAAACTTCTATCTAAAGGAATTCCTTCAAACAAAATTTTTGATGAAATTTGGGGAAACTGCAGGAGAAAATCTTGAAAGAATTTTCGAAGGCCAAAGACAAAGCAACTAAAATAATTTTTGCAAACTTTTCTGTCTGCAGGGAAATGTCCACAAGAAAATTTCCACATAAAAAGTCTGTGGGAAAGCTTCGTAGGACTCCAAAGATAAAAGTCCATTGAAGGACCTTGAAGGGCAGGTGCCCTTGTGGGGGACACTCGACTGACAAATTAAAGGACACTTCCCCAAAGCTGAAGGGTCACCTTCCTTTTGGGAGGATGCAAAATAAGAAATCCAAAGGAAGCAAGTAGCAAAAAAGGCTAAATCAAGAGAAAGATGAAGAATTTCCAAGGGGTGATGTGCTCAAAAATGTCAAAGTCAAGAACAATGAACTAGCCATTAAAAATTCAAACGTAGTGACAGGTGCGTGAATGTTAGGTTCATAAAATAGCCATTGATTTTGAAAAGCCTTAAAGAAGAGCCAAAGAAATTATTGACCCACTAAAGAATCATGAAGGCCATCTGAAGACTAACTAAAGGGCATATACCCTTATGGGGGCACTTCCTAACCCAAAGTAGACTATTTCTCAAAGGCCTTGAAGCACAGGTCCCCTTTGAGAAAGATCAAATGATAAAGCCAAATGAATTATTGACGAAAGTGACATGCCCATAGATGTCAATGTTGCAACAATGAAATAGCCATTGATCCTTGTAGGTTTAAGCATGGACCCGAATGCATTTAAAGGCTTTAAGGCTAAGATCAACATGAAGTGACTAAGGAATAGAGCATCAAATTGAATTAAGGACCTGATTTAATTAACCAAAAAAAGAGGAATGATGAGGAAGGATCAAAAAAAATTATGCATTAGATATGTTTCTAAAAGTATATCACCAGGTGGACATCAAAAGATGCAAACATTCAATGGCGTGACCCATTTCTTTGCATTGAAAAAAGCAAATGGGTAAATGCCCCTAAATTCCAGCATGTCTTCTTAACAAAATTCAATGCAACATGATGTGTTACTGTTCTTGAGTCCTTCTTGAAGAGGATATATAAGGGACTCTCTTTTATTGTAAAAAGATATTTCTCTAATAATCAAAAATGAAACTCTACCCAAATTGAAAGGCATTACTGAGACTTTGAGCTCAGATTGTTGATCATATTTTGTTATTGGATAAGAAAGCAAGTGACTTTTCATACTTTGTGTTGTGATATCTTTGTTATTGGGGAAACTATTCTTATGTCTTTTTCCTTAATATATTTTCTATTCTTTTAATTCAATAAGTAGAATTACTAAAAGTAGACAGGAATGTGTCCTGAAGTCAACTGTGGAGAGACTTTGTGCCCCCATAATTGCCTTTAGTGTGTTTTCTTTTTGTTTCTGTGTAAAAGACCTTGGGATGAATTTTTGCCCTCATTATCCTTCATATCTCACTCTTAGGCAATTCAAGTGGAGACTTTGTGCTACATCTCAATCTACTAGTTACTACGTCCTTGGTTACATTTTACAGTTACTACCAAGAGTATTCTTGTGGTTTGTTGAATAGTACTTCTGAAAGAAGAGGAGTCCTTTCTATCATTTCCCTTGATATTTTTCCTTTGATTTGCACACATCATCTTTGAAGAAAGCAAGATGGATGGTTTATCCTACCCTTGAGTATTATTTTCTATTATATATATATATATATAGGGAACCTCCCCTTGATGAGAGGAGAGATTAGTCCCCTTTTGATGTGGTGAACCTACATTTTTGGATGACCAATCTTCCTACTTTGGCTGATTAGACCTATTTTGTTTATCTGTATGCTAATCGACAAAATATTCAACCAAAAATATCCTTACAAAAGGATTAATAGAGCGTGTTTATTCCAAGTTGTCAGGAAGCAACGAGATAAGGACAAGTGTTGAAAGTTTAAGGTTTAACATTGTTAAATATCAATATTACTATAAGATATAATGGTGAGTGGATGTTATTAAATATAGATATAAATGGTTCTTATTCATTGATATTATTTCAAGGTGTCTAATGTTTAATATAGATAAAAATCAAGCTATGTACAGGAGATTGATGATGTGTATGTGGTCAAGATTGCACGAGATGAGGTCAAATATTTGAATTTTAACATTTGGGTAGTGGTGTACTATGATTAAAAGTTCTAATAATATCTATGAATCATATTTAATATAATATTTGAGGGCACGAGATGTTTTTTAAGTGATCAAAGTTTAACCATTACTATTTGGATTTAAATATTCAAATTTGTGAAGGAAAAATATAGTGCTCAGTTTTTGTGCTATATATTTTTATCTATTTAGAAATTTTCTCAGGGTATAAAAAGATAATTTGTATAATAATCCAATTCTCATCTATAAATATATATTTTTTAGATATGAAAGTGTCTACAGTCAAATATATTGAGGTTCAAATTTTACTATGTGTTCATGTATATTCTGCAAGTAACCTAAGAAGGGTATTTGAGATGTGTTAGTTGTCATCTCAATGTTTAAAGGTGAAATAGATATTTTAGTATTATTTTTAATACATTATGACCATATTTGTGAATTACTAAGGTTTGACCAATCATATGAAGTATGAAAAAAGGGTTACAAGTCAACTATGTTTTCATTCATAATGACTGAGTGTATAAAGAGGTGTTTGAGTTAATTGGGAGTTAACAAAAGAGTGATATGATGTATGTTAGAAATTTAAGGGGTCCTATATATCATATGGAATGGTTCCATATGTTTTACAGTGTTCTATTTTCCTAGTTTTCTCAAATAAGTGTCAAAGAGGTGAATGGGTCATCATATGACCTAAAAGGTGACTTAGGCTTATTTGAAAGAGAGTTATGCTTAAGTGTGACCCATATAAGATACCTTAATGGTTAACGCATGCATAATGGAAAACCAATATGTTGATAATCATAAATTATTTATAAATAATGAAACCAAATGAGATGGTTTCTAGACTTGTGTAAGGCTTGGATGAGAAGAGTGAGTGTTGAAGCGAAGAGGAGAGGATAGGTAGTGTGTCTGTTGGATGAGTTGATGAGAAGAATAGTTTGTTGACTATGTATGACCTATAGTTCATATTTATAATGATATAAAATTACTCTTTTATATTTTAAGCTTGAAGATGTGTGAAGATGTCTAAGTGTCTATATGAGGGTATTTTAAGTGAATAAGGAGATAGATTGTAGCATGCCTATGTGAGAGGCATGTATGAAATAGAGAGGGGATTTGTGTAGGCATTACAAAATTAGATATCCATCATCAGGTCTTGAATACATCAATTCTAAAGTGTATATGTTTACTTCATTAGAGGGTATAAAGGACTTGATAGTCCTTAGAGGTAATTACTCCTTAGAAAATAGGTGTTTCACTAAAAGGCCTTTGGTCAAAAAGACTTGATCAAGGTTTTGGATCAAAATGAATTGACCAATAGGTGGTTAACAAGAATTGATAATCTTAGGGTTTGATTCTCCTTAGGGAACTTTTGTTTTAATAAATTCTAGTCTAAAGGACATAACCAGTCTTTGGTTTGTAATACCTTATAGGATAAGTAGTCCAAGTGTTTATAGGCTTGAGAGTGGATATTATTCCCCAAGAGGGTTTCCCACATAGATCTTGTGTTTTGTGTATGATCTTACATTACCTTCATTGTTCATTTCTATAAACATATTGTATGCTTCATAAATGGTTGTACTGAAATCTTAAGTATTTGAAGGGTTTGGAAATTGAATTGGATTATTTTCCACCTCTAATTCACCCCACCACTCAATAAATTTTACCTATAACAACTCAATTTGAGTAATTGATATCAGATTATCTTCATATCTATGAAGAAATCTAGGCTATGAAGAAGGTGGAACCTTAATCCATGAATGTCATAGAGAATGAGGTTGAGCTAGTGAATGTGTGGGATATGGAAAGTTATGAATGTGATAATTAAAAACTCAATACACACACACACACACATATACATACACACACACACACACACACACACACACATACAGATACATACATACGTACATATATATACACACACACACACACACACACACACACACACACACACACACACACACACATACATACATACATATACATATATATATATATATGGTGTGTGTTACACTGATGCCAAATATAATATACTTACCCATATTAAGGGATGTATTTTAGAAGTATATTAGGAAGTGGTAAGCTCTTGTTTATAGATTGTGCCTTCTCTAGATGAAGTATATTAATTTACTTCTAGATATGTTTGTAATGAGTAAAAGAATGATTATGTGTACCACAAAATCAATAATTATGTCTAGTATTAGATGGTGTTATATATAGTATAAGTATAACCTGAAGCTTGTTACTATTGATGTGCATGACAATCCTTAGCCCAATGACTGGTAACTCTATGGATATCACAATAATTATTATCTTAACATAATGATGGTATAGGATCAAGATTAGGAAAAGGTAGTATAGCAAGACCACTAGGAAGAGGACTCAAAATAAAATACTATCTATCTTGGGATACATCATGAGATGATATCATAGTGGGTTGATGTAGTGTAGCTAACATCTTTGTAGGAAATAATTTAGAAGGGTCCTAGTAACTAGTGAACCTATAAGGTCCTATCATAGCATGGTCCACAATCATACTATGAAGAGTATCAATAGTGATTAGAGGAGTAGTGTGTGTGTGTGCGCGCACGTGTGTGTGCATGTGCGTGTGCATGTGCGTGTGCATTTGCGTGTGCGTGTGCGTTTGTGTGTGCATGTGCGTGTGCGTGCGTGTGTGTGTGTGTGTGTGTGTGTGTGTGTGTGTGTGTGTGTGTGTGTGTGTGTGTGTGTGTGTGTGTGTGTGTGTGTGTGTGTGTGTGTGTGTGTGTGTGTGTGTGTGTGTGTGTGTGTGTGTGTGTGTGTGTGTGTGAGATCTATCTTGGACCTATGAACATAAAAAAAGAATTAATATCAATAACTATAGAAGGAAAAGGAACTACATGGAAAGAACTAAGATAATGTTGTAAAGAAGTACAATATATAAGTATATATACATTTTTATCTTGAGCATATCTAGTTAAAAATAGATCATCTAAAGAATGCACATCATGGTAATCAGGAGTATGAAGATCAATAGTACATGCATCAATGATTTTATCGATTGAAGAGGTATGGTGAAAGGAATTTTTAATTTTTGTTAGAGTAACCAAAATTTTGTCTAATGGTTTTTTATGAGATCAAGATTATATAGAGGGAGGTAATTGATAAATTATGTTATAAGAGAGATCAAAAGTTTTGATTTGGAAACTGATATCATATATTTCATCTCCATTTAAATCTATAAGATTAGGTGGTATGTTTCCTATCAATTAAAGATGACCATTATATCTCTATTAATATTCATGGGATAATTAAAAAACTAAGATTCATGAAATGGGATGATAGGTAAAGGTGCTATGGTAGCTATTTTAAAAACACTTCTTTATCATAATTGTTCAAAATTCCAAAGATTGACCTCTCCTTTAATCTTGTATATATCACCATTATAAGGAAATTTAACACATTCTCATGTTGATGAGGATACCACTCTCATACAATGTGTCCAAATTTTACTAATTAAAATGTTATAGTAAAGTGGAAAGTTAAATATTATGACTTCTACATGCACTATGATAGGGGGAACCATGATAGGGATCCAAACACAACCTAAAGGAGGAAATTTTATTTTATCATATCCATGGCATGTACTTTAAGAAAATTTTAGGTTACATTCATAGTATCCAAGTGTTTTAATAAAATCAAGGGAATCCATGTAAGTTCCTAACCCTTCCTTAATTAATGCAAATCTATCTTGGATATATCCTATTTGGATGCTAATTAACAATGGAGGATCATTTTCATGAAGAAATATCTAATTAGGAATCATGGAATAGATAAGTAATTTAACTAAAAGAAAGGTATATACTATTTAATCAATGTGGACAGCCATTTCTTCACACCACTAAAGGATGTTATCTTCATATCCTAGCAAAATAGCTTCTTACTCTGTAAGTGGGGGATAAGTGATGTTCATTTCGAATAAGAGTTTCATTAGATAGTTATGATGATGTGGAGAAGTTATCATGAGTTATAAGAAAGGTATTTGAGATGGGATTTGTGAAAAATTATCTATAGGATCCCATTTGTCATATCCCATTAAGATTTTATCAAATAAATGTGTATAGTGTTCTAGTAAATCTTTTGAGGGTGTAGTAAAAGTGCATTGAAAGTGATGTTGATAAGGTATGCTTATTTTAGATTTAGTTAGTATGGGTTGACTATTTATAGGTGATTGTGTTATCTTTTATGATGTGGTTGTAAGATTCATTTTTTATTATATTTGATAAGAAGTACAAATGGTCAAAGGTTTTGGAATTTTCAATTTAAGTGTGTGAGTTGAAGGAGTGGTAGAAATAATATCAATAGAATGTGATGTATTGTCTATTATTTGGGTTGACATTTTTAGGTAAGAATCATGAATAAAGCATAATTTTAGGAAATTTCTATGGTTTGAGGTTGGATATTGATCAATATAGGAAACTAATCTCCTCATGTTATTCATGTTGAAAACATTACCATTATTTATATTAGGATCCACTAAAATTTTAGCTTTGGTAGTAGTAGTTTGGTTCATGTTATCTTGATGGTTAGGAATGGGATATTTGTAAATAGTTAAGTGAGGATTGGCTTGGTTTAAGGATTCATTTTTAGGTTTTTTTAAGAATACTTAGATTTTATTTCATAAGCTTGTTGACATGTATGTATGAGTGATTCATGATCAAATTTTGGGACAAAAAGATAATCCTTAGAAAAGTTTCTTAATTGGAGATGAGTTTCATAAGAATGGCCCCAACTTGCATGAAACCAACTAAATCTGTGGGGATCATACCAATGTTTAAAATTAATATCTATTAAGACAAAGTTAAAATAAATTCAACATTTGCATTTCGTGTCTTTGCTTCAAATCTTAAATTAATTGAAATTTGATGGATTCAACTAGAAATTGAAACATTTATAAAATTCACATATTCTATTTTGAAGCATAGGGTTTTAAATTCTATAAATTCACAAATAAAACTATAGTATCCTATGTAACTATTCAAGGATATTTCACATTTTGATTTCCAAAACTGAAAACTCCCATACTTTATTATAAACCATTTGATGTTCCTTTCATATATGAGAATAATGACACCATATTACTTTGGCATAATGTTGACTAAAATTATTTCAAATTCTAATTATATTAATTCAAAAATGTCAAATACTACCCTTTTAGGTCTTGACTTCTTATGCGAACCATGTGAACATTTCTAATAATTTTTCTAAAGGCATACTACACATCATCAAAGGGTCAAAACACAAAATAAAAAACTTTAACTAATTTTTGGAGGGAATAAAACAACACATGAAATAAATAAAATAAAACAAAACAAAAATAAATAAATAAATAAACTATACTAGATCAAGAAACAAAGTAGGAAAAACTAGCTATGAAAGCAAGAAACTATATACAAAATATATACATAGAGGAAACCTAGCATCTTCACTTGGAAATAGTATCATATGGATTAGACATGAATTAATGATTAAATTAATATTTATTAATTTGAATTGGTAGGTCTTTGCCTTGAATATCTCTCCATCTAAACACATTATATCCCAAAAACACAGAGACATGGTAATGGCCAATCCATGAAGAACTGAGCTTATCATACTTCCCCTTTATTTCATGTGCTTTGTACCATAATAAGACCAAGTTTAAAATATGAAAGTATTTCACTTATGATTTTAAATATAACCATATTTTCAGAACATCTTGCGACTTTATAAAACTTTGTAAAGCTTCATCTTGTTTATCTTTTAATCAGATCAAGTTCAACAATCTAGATTGATTTCCCAGAACTACTTCTAAGTATTATTATATGAACTGATAAGTGAGATTCTTGAGTTTCATTGGAAAAATTGGCTCCACTCTATATACAAGAAATAAATTGTAACTATTCAATCTTTATTTGTGCCTTGTTCTATCAGCCCATAAATCATATTTAAGCAACACATGCCAGTTATGTGGATTTTCATCAATATTTTTTTATGGAATTTAGTAGAATTTTGTTAGTAAATTTTGACAAACCATTTCGTTGGGGATAATAGTTTGAGGAGAATTTTAGTGTGATTCTATTATAATATGCCAACTCAATCAAGTCAATAAATTGGAAGTTTGGTCTATTGTCACAAATAAGTGCTAGAGGTGTCCCAAATCATGTTACAATATATTCTTATAGGAAGGTAATAATTTAATAGTTATATTGTTCCTTTATTCATTTAGCCTTAGTATATCTCATATAATAGTTGGTAGCAGTCAAAATGAACTTATGACCAACTAATGAGTTGGGATTTATGACTATAATGAAGTCTAGACCCCATTGAGTAAATAGATTTTCATCAATAACTATTTTTAGTATCATGGGAGCATGAATTTCAATTTTATCAAAGATATAACATGAATAACAAGTCCTCATATGTGTACAAGCATCCTTGAATAATTTTGGATAATAGTAATCAAATCTAAGAATTATGTGTGTAGTCACATCACTAGAAGGATGACCACTTCCTAACTTATCATGTAAGGAGTTCATTGTCTCTTGTGTTTCTTTCTTAGATAAAAATATTATATACATCTTGTTAATGTGGGTTTTATTCATACCTAATAAACCTTACTAGGTAGCCTTTAACATTTTAGGAGCTATGAATAAATATTCATTTCAAGGCATGATTTATGAGGTACTAGGTTTGTAAACAACCTATTGGTGGAATAACAGTGAGTGGAAATTTTTATTTTACCATATATGATTTTATATATGGGTGAATATAAACCTACTTGAGATGGATGAAGTGATGATGGATCTAACTTAGGGTGAGCAGGACCAAAAAAATCAAAAAGAAGAGAAGGTAAGGTAGAAAAGGAGGCCTATGAAAACTGAAAAATGAAAACTTTTTAAGATAACACTTGAACTAAAGTTTGGATGAATAATAATAAACCTATGTTTTCTATAAAATTCTAATATCACACCAAAAATATAGAATATTTATAATTCCAGGTAAATAAGAAATATAATAACATTAAGCATATATAATCAAAGGTTACCACATTTATAAGATTATATTAGCACATCTATAAGGGGGGGTTATGATTAACATAAAAAAGTGAATTGAAATTATAAATATCACAATAAGAATAACTTTATTTAAAATTAAACTCATGCACAACCAAAAACTAAGATAGCATAATGATAACACCTTTTTACATAATCCATAGGTTTGGAGAAGAATAGATATTTTCACATCAAGAACAATTGTAGAACTTTCATTAAAATTTAATATTAATAAAAATAGAAAAAAATATCCTCCCTTTGGGATTGAGAGGATACATATATATAATATTGGGATGGCGAAGGCCTTATATCTGAAATGAAGTCTAAAAATACACATTCAAAAATAGAATTGTGTGTCAACTCTTGCATGCATTTAAAATGATGATTGATCATAATATAATTATTCAACTATAATATAATAAATATGTGCCAAAATAAATTAGGAAATATAAAATCCAACTTTCCCAAAACATGCAAATACATATGTATATTTAGAAGGGTGTTGATGTGGTACTACTGGAAGAAGAAAAATATAGAATTATAGTTGTAGAACTTGAAGTAGATAGAAATATCATCATAGTTTGATTTACAATTGTAAAAGGCATTTTAACTACTTATATACCCAAAGTTATCACTGATGTACTTTTACTAGTAAAAATATGAAGTTACATATACACAGGACTAATATGTGTTTACACTAGTGTGTATTTTTGATCTTGAGTACCCTGAGGTGGGGCAAGTGTTGTCCTTACTTTTAAATTTGATCATTTTTCTACTTATATTTACAAATATAATGTATGTCTCACCTAGAAGTGAATGTCAATAGTCTCAAAATCAATTAAAGACCTCTTAAAAACTATGGAAGCTTGTCCATAAACTTATTATGTGTTCTTAATGCAACTGTTTCCCCCACATAAAGTGTTTTATCTCTTATAATTTTATCTCTTATAAAATTTACTAGATGCATAATCTCATCATTGATCTTATATAATTTGACTTCAATCTTAGCTCAGAATCAATCAACTACTACTCAAAGAATATTTTCAAAAATGGGCTTAGGCATTAATTTCCCTAGGGGAGTACTTACTTGATTGATTCTCATATCAGTCAAAATAAACACTACCTCTCTTTCTTGATTTGTAAATTGATATATTAGAGCTCATATACTTTATTCCATTCAATTAGGTTATACATATTAGTAATAATAACAATTTGGGCCCATGCAACATTAGATGTTGCTATCAAATTTAAATGGGAATGAGCCTTATTTTTAGTTTCTTACCTTAGAAAATGAAGTTTTCCATCAATAACCTTTATTTTATCAAATAAATGAATTGTGTACCCATACTAAGGGTTGGAAGTATTCTTAAAAAAACCTTAGAAAAATTAATGGTGACATATAAATTTTGAAATAACCATATAATTTATCTAAAATTTCTTTAGGATATTGAATGGTGCTCTTTTCTAGTGGCCTCTGAATAGGTTGATCATATATTTTGAACATTTATTTTATCACTCCTTGAGTAACATACACAAAACTATAAGGATCCTCTTTATATTTATATATATATATATACATATATATATATATATATATATATATGAGGGATTTAAATTTATTCTATGTATAAGATAAAATATGTATTATCTACTCCAACTCAACCTTTTGTCCTTTTTTGACCTTAATATTTAGTCTATCAAAATGGAATTTGACTGTTGGTTATTCTAAAATCACTAGGTCCTACCTTATTTATTATTGTTGTAGTTGTTTGATCCATGAAGTAATGTTTAATACAACATGCTTCTCTACTTTATCTACATGAATAGATGAAAGATATTTTCCTAGAGGAAGCATAACCATGTGGGAAGATGTACCCACTATAGAGAAAGGAGGAATAACTTTCCTCCATCAGTGACTTATTTTTATGTCGGTGTATCAATTATGTATTTATTATTACCTAAAACTCTATGCGCTAAAATTATAGGAGAATATATTTGTGCATCTTGCCTAATGGGCATTCCTAATTGTGTAGACAACCTAGGAGTGGTGGCTTGTGTATCAAAAATAGAAGTGGACACTAGGTTTTTAAAATGTACCCTCTTTCATAGATCAAGGGATCGAGGATTAGTTCCACTAAATAATGAATAATTTGTTGGAGTGTTAAGTAAATTATAAAAGTAATATATCACTGATGTATATGTAAACCTATTTGTCAAAGTAGTTATAATTAGATCCATAGTAGTAAACTAGGTTGTAGTAGGCAAAATTGGAACTTGAGCTACATGGGGTTTATTTATTTAACCCAAAGAATATAAAAAATAAAAAAATATTTTATATAAAGATTATAGCAATAATGATAGAGGAATTAATCAAATAATGATGAATTGATGGATTTACAACCCAAGGAGAGATAGTAGGGGCACTAGTTGTTGTTATCATTATATTAACTTCATTTGGAGAGCTTAGAGGTGTAGTTAATGACGCCTCTTGAACTAAATTATATATTTATAACTTTTCATCCTCTTCTATATCCATTTATTTAGCTAAAAATAATTATTTGGACACCAAGCTAACATCTCATTGGTCTACTTGGTAACTATTACATGTTTCTCTTCTAACTCTAAATTTTGGGGTGAAATAGGAAGATTCATAGGATTCATTTTATATGTAATTATTTCTAGTGGTGTTGTTGTCACAATAGGTGGTGGCATAGAATAATAAATAATGGAAACATAAGATAAGAAATTAGGAAGACTTACATATTGAGCTATGGTTAGAGGAGGTAGTGCTAACATGGAAAATACTCCAGTTATTATAATAGAACTTCCATGTCTCTCTTCACTAAATATGTATGGAGGAGAAACAATAAAAACTATGTATGTAGGAAAGTTTGGAATAATGTCCAATTTTTATTCAATATATACTTCCCTAAATGGTATACCTCACTCTTTTATATCTACTTATATATGAGGGAGAGGTCTATGAACAAGTTTATAAATCCATTATTCATTGTTAATTTTCTTAGCATCCTCCTTAGTGATTTTAGGATCATATTGGATTTTCTATGCTAAAATCATTAAAATATTTCCTAGTTAATTCTTATAATAAACTCAAAGTCATCATATAAATTCATGAATACCCTCTCATGACTGTAGGATTTATTCCCATAATTTATTTTCACCTTCCTTTCATATCTCCTGATATGTTCTTTGATAATTTTATTAGGGTCCCAAGACCTGAATGGTGCCCAATTCAATCCATAATGTTTCCTCATTATTTCAGTAGATTGGAAGTTCTCCCATCTTATATATTGAATTATACCAATCTTGAGATGGGTTAGATGGATAGATGCTTTTTTATCCCTTCTTAATTTAACATCTACACTATTATCCAATTTATTAATAAAAATCTTGGGTATGTACAAAGGTTTTTCCTTGGTACCTTCAATCCTAATTATAGTTCACTTAGAATATAAATATTCTTTTAGATTAATATTATGGTTAAAAGTGTCCCTTTCCAATATACATAGAATCAAAAAGAAATAAAAAAAGGTTTGTCTTAATAATAAAAATTGTCAAGGCATTGACCATCATAAAAAAACCTTATACACAAAAAGTTTAAACAACATTTATACAATGAAATATATTTATACCTACTAAAAACCTAAGATAGCCAAACAGAAAAAGTTCCTACCCTACTTCAAAACTAGTCGATAGAGATTTTGGTTATTACTTCAAAAAAATTAATTTAACTACATTCCCTTCATTGTCAACCATCATACCTAAGTCTAACACCTTAGATTATTTTAATCTCCAATAATATTGCTCCTCCTAAACATTTTTCACTACATCTAGATAAAATATTTCCAACTCTTTACTTGACCTTGGTACTATAAAAACCACTACCTATAAAAACTTCAAACTTGTTGTATGGTTCCATGCACCTGATTCTCTTTTCTTTGTCCTCTCCACCATTTGGGATATGAAAACACACCTCTTGCCACTCCTTATGCAATCCATTTAATGTCTTTCAATCTCCCTGATGACTTACATTGAGCCCTCCAAGCCTCCAATTATGGAATTGGAAGCAACAAATCTTCTACTACCACATGAATATACCCCTAAAAACTTCCTTCTCTTTTTCCCTTAAATATACTTCTTTAACCTCTTGGTAAAAATTGATAAGAGATAAAAGCTTAGTTTTTAGAATTAAAAAAATAGATAAAGGTATATACCTCAAACCATCTTTACCTAGGAAAGGAATTATTGAAAAAGGTCCTAAAGGAAGCAAATCAATTGCCGATAATAGACCTTCCCTATGTTTAGGCCAAATGAATAATTCCACCATTTGTTTAATATTTTACCTATCTAACACCAAAAGACACAGCTCACTACAAAAGAGAGATGGTATATCTAAGTTGATACACACTATTCTACTTTTAGCCAACACCTCCAAACCCATCACCTCATCCACCACCTCTATAACTTTGACAATAAGAATCCAGAATACATTAAACAACCTCATCTTGTTGACATTGCCTATAAACCCCATCTCCCTTGATTTCTCCCCACTAAACACTAATGGACACCCCAATGATTAAATAAACTCTGGTTTCATACTGAAAAATAAAACCAAACCAACTACCCAAACCCAAAAATTGAATATGGCTCTGATAATAAAGATATTAATTCCCCTTGAGCTCATCACATAAAAATACATCATGAATCCATATATTCTGCAAGCTTTCCATAAATTCAATCATCAATTCTACTAGCATCACCATATCTCCAACTCAAGGCATGCTAAAAAACAAACTCCTCACCACCTTTTTTTCATAATTTAATTAATTTTTAAATTTAATCAAATTAAATTAAAAATTTAGAGGTCTATCAAATCAATCCCCACATATTCACTCCAACCTTAACAATATCAACCCTAGAAATAATTATTTAATTTATTCCTACATTGCCAAGGAAACCAGAAACTCAATTACTTTTTTGAAAGCAATGCCAACACTTCCACTCTATAAACTGATTTAGTTTAGGCCAAATAATCATAAGAATATTCTATAATTTTGAGGATTTAGATTTTTGAATTTTCAAATATTTAATAACCATATGATAATCCCCTTCAATTTATAAAAAGAAAATACCATAATGCAGCTCAATGCCTGTAATAAGTGCCTAAGCTTCCACTTCATTATTAGTTTCATCAAGTAATTTCAAGGATTTAAATATTATTAAGGATCCTTTGAAATATTTTATTACACATCTAGCCCCTAAAGCTCCTAGATTCCCTCTACAAACCCCATTAAAGTTTATCTTAAACCACCCTAGTTGAGGAGGAGACTAGACTACTTCATTTCTTTTCATCTTATTTTTCTCATCTAATATTGACCATTTAATAGGGGAGATTAATATTTTTTTATTTAACACACATTTACATATCTCATTGAGTCTAAAAACATTGATTCCTCTAAATTTAAGATGACACCACTTCATAGATAAATAACTCTATTTATCTCAAAACTACATGCAATAGATGTTCTCTATCCTCAAAGATACAAGGATTTCTTTCTTTCCAAATTATCTAGATAACATTAACTAGACTACATCTCCACAAGCTATATAGTGAATGCTTCACATCTCCCAGTGACCAAGAGGAAAAGGCCTAAAAAAGAGTAACATGCCAATTCCATACCTAATTGAATTTATTACATAACTAGATCCAACACGAATGAGAAAAGGAAGAGTTAAACAATAGTCTATAGTTTCTTCCTCATCTTTACATACACAACATCTTGACAATAAAAAATAACCATTTTATTCAAATAATCTTGTGTGATACAGCGACTATGAATTACCAACCATGCAAAGGCCCCTATTTTTTTAAGTCCTTCCTTACCCTAGCAAAGGAGATTAGCCCAAGCCATAGAAACATACACTACTTCAGCCATATGATAACCTAGTTTTATTGAATAATTACTAGTTTTAGCTCCAATATAATGTAGTTGATATTCTGTATTGATAAATATTTTCCTAAGAAGTAGACTATCTTCTAATGCCTTTATTTCAGCCTAAAGAATTGAAAGATCTGAAAGGATTTTCCATCTACAAACTACTCTCAACTCACTAGAACCAAGATCCAAGTAATCCACCACCTTGGATCCCAAATATTTTGAAATAAAACATTGATATATGTTAATTCAAAAATTTATGCTAAAGGGTAATGCCCATTCTAAGAGTCTTGTTAGAAGTCTACTTTCCTCCCGTTATTAATTATCCATGAAATGTGATGTGATATGATCAATCTACATTTCATCAATAAATTTCAAACATGAGAACTTTTGTAGGATTTGATACTAAGAAGATGCTATCTAGAACCTCATAACCAATATATTTGACCCTAATAAGTCTACACCATAGCCTATCAAAATCAATTAACATCTTCCAAACTAGTTTAGACCTCAAGGAAAGATTTTGCAATTGAAGGTCTTTAATACCTGCTCCACCTCTTTATTTTATTTTACATACCTTTTCCCATTTCATCAAAGGAATTTTATTATCCTCTCCATAACCTTGCCATAAAAAATATCACATAATCTTTTTCAAAGTTATAAGAACTTGTTTAAGAGGTTTCAAAATAGAAAAAAAAATATGTAGGAAGAGTGCTAAGAACTACTTTAATCAATGTGATTATGATAGCCAAAGAGACCCATTTACCTTTCTAAGAACTTAGGTGAGCTTTAAATATTTCTATCAATTCCATCCACATACCAACTTTACCTACACTTTTGAATAAAGGAACCCCAAATATTTTATAGGAAGATTATCAATCTTAAAACCTAAGATCCTTCCCAAATTGATTTCTACCTAATTCAAGAAATTGACAAAATAAATTTTAGACTTACCTTCATTCACTCTCTGACTAGAAGCTTTTTCATATTTTTTCAAAACTCTCTTTAACTCCATAAATTCTTCAACTACTGCCTTCCTAAAGAAAAAAATGTCATATGCAAATTGAAGATGAGTGAGATTTTCCATATTATCAAATGTTTGAATACCTTTCAGCCTATCACTCTCCTTAGCCTCCCTTATCACTCTTCCTAGAGCTTCAACCATCAAGTTAGAAAAAAAGGGGGATAGGGGATACCCTTGCCTTAAACCTCTATAAATATAAATAAATATTGATCAAATACCATTTACCAACACCCAAAATTTGGGACTTGAAACATAATTGAAAACACAATCACACCATTTCTTGTTGAAATTAAACTTCTTTAAGATATTAAGCAAGAACTTGCAGTTCACCCTATCATAGGATTTACTTATGTTTAGCTTAACCATCATAAATTTTTGATGGTTGTGTAAAAGAGAATGAATAATTTCATGTGCCACATTTATCCCTTATTGAATACGTATACTAGGCACAAACCCAACTTGTTCTTTAGAGATTAAATTTTCTAGTAATGGTTTTAGTCTAAAAGCAATGGCCTTAGAAATGATCTTATAAACCGTATTACATAAAACCACTAGTTTATAATCATTTAAAGAGGCTTGTGTTTCCGATTTAGTAAACAAAGATAAAAATGTCACATTCAGATTTGGATCTATTTTCTTTTTTAATATTGATTCTTCCACCATCTTCCACACATTTCTCCCATAATTTCCTAGAAGGATTGAAAAAATGCTATTGGGAAGCCATATGGACCTAGAGTTTTATCCTTAGCCATAGATAAAATCACATTCTTAATCTCTTATACCAATAAGGGAGCCATAATATTATAGTTCATGGCTTGAGATATCAAAGTGGGAATTATGTGGGAAAAGAAATTACGAGCTTCCCCATCCAAAAAATCTTCTTCATTTAGCAAATTTTGAAAGATCTAAGCAGCTTCAGATCTTATTTCCTTAGGTGGTTCCAAAACCCCCCTACCTAGATCAAATTCTAGTGATATTATTGACCTTTCTTCTTAATTTAATTGAAATATGAAAATTTTTTACTTTCTATCACCATCTTTGAGCCAACTTCCCTAGATTTTTATTTCCAAAAAATCTCTTCTTTGCATAGCATTTCTTCATAATCCTTTATCAAGGACTTTTCAAGATCATATGTTTGAGCATCCATCCCCCATTTAAATAGTTTCTCATTTATGTTATGAATTTTGAATTCAATCCTTATTTTTTCATAGAAGATATTCTTAAAGTGTTCAACATTCCAAATCTAGAGTTTACCTTTTACAAAAATCAGCCTTTTACACATCCGATACATTCACAAACTTGTAGCAATGAGAATTATATCCACCACTACTAAACATGATCGAATAGAGAAGGATATATTAGCCACATTAATTCAAACTTAAAAGGGAATATTTTAAGGGGGAAATAAAAGTATATTTTTAAATAAATTGGTAAATGATCTAAACCTATCTGAGATAATACCCAATAATCCAATCTCCTTTTGCTATGATTACAGTGAGTAGAAATTAAAAATCTATCCAATCTCTGTAAAATATTCTCAGACCCAATCCTCCTATTATTCCAAGTGAAACAACCTAATTTTTGTTTCACATATTCCAAATTATTCTTTGAAATAAACATTTAAAACTCTTGAGAGATTTGAGAACCAAAGAAGGATCCTCCTTATTTATCTTTATGTTTCAAAATAACATTAAAATATCCCCCTAAAATAACCTTTTCTGTCTAAAACTTGTTAAAATGTTAGAAATATCAAACCAGAAGAGAAATTTCAAAGAGTCCCCCTAAGGTCCATAAATAATCAAAATTAGGAACTATAAATCTAAAAGAAAATTGGATATTTTGATAACTACCAATTTTTCCCTAAGTCTATTAACTCCAATTTAGTTGTAAAGAATGACCAAAGAAAATCCACACATCCAAACACTCTTATTAATTCTATAAATAAACCTTGAAATCATTTCCAAACTATGCTTAATAAAAATTCCACTTCCCCCATAGTTAACTTAGTGTCTTGTAAAATGAAGACATTTGGATTCTCCACACTAAGAAGATGATTTATCAAGCATCTTTTGTTAGGGACATTTAGAACCCTAACATTCTAAGAAATTAATTTAATGATTCCAATGGAGGGAATTCCACCCCTACCTTGAAACATCCATAAATACTTCTAAAGTTCCATGTTTACCTCCCAAAATCTCATCTATTATAACCATCTTTTTTTAAGGCCCCCAATTAGGATGGGAGAGTATGCACTGAGTTTGGGAAATATAGATAACTTATTTAGAATTCAACTCCCCTTTTGAATATTCTTACAACTCTTCTTCTAAGCCTAAAAAATCCTCTTCTAAAATAATAAGCTCCTTATCTTCTTCCCCTAAATGTTCCTTACTATTTAGAGAACGAGAGTTTTATTGACTTTTAAGAACCAATAATCTAATAGATTGTCATTTTTGTTCAATAAACTCACAACTCTTAATCATCAAAGCTAGAGAGATTACATCCACTATCCTTAATTTTTCAAGTAACTCTTTTATTTTACCTATTTTATACAATTTGATTTTTCATTCATCCTCAACCACCTTTCCCTAATCTCTTTTTTGATCAATTCCCTTCTTACCTAGATTCTATACCCTTTGGATCTTTTTAGGTCCCCATTAAGACACCATCTTCATATGTTTGGTTTGAGAGATCCTACCATTATTAAAAAAATTATATATGACCTAGATGATGACATTTATAACATTTGAAGGGGATTTTTTCCACATCTATCCTTTGGTGCCAAATCCTACCATCCATTTTGATAAAAATATGTTCCATAATGTCTTGATCTAAAACCATAGAAATTATAACTCGAGCATAGGCTTACCTTTCATGTTTTAATGAAGATTCATCTACTTTTAACACAAGTCCCATAAGACCTCCCATGGATGATAAATAATGTTCACTCTAATATTCTAAAGGCAAACCATAAAATCTTATCCAAATCAGATAAATTCCTTTTCAAGTCCTTAGTAGATCAAAATTAGGGATCCAATTTTGAATCCACAAGCCCACACCATTAAAAAACTAAGAATTATATTCAAAAACCTTTACTTTATCTTCCTTAAAATGAAATAGAACCACAAAAACCCATTTAGGAAGAAAACTTACTGAGATAGTGGAACACCAATTCTCCTTGATCCAAATTTTAATTTCTCCTATCATAGGCCATTTTCCCATGAATTTTAAAATTAGAGCACAATCCACCAATTATTTAATCTTGGTTAAAAAGGGGGATAAGACCCACTATGAAAACCTAGATTTACCAATCTTCACCCCATCTGCCAACTCTTTGAAATGTTTGTTTGAATAAATTTATATTAAATCTTCCACTATTGAGGTATGTTCCTGGTGTTGGTATCAAGACATTGATGTTGTCATTGATGTCAAAGTTAAGCTAAGTGTCCTTCATGTCAAAATTTAGAGTTAATATCATGATTGATGAAGTGGTGTGTGAAAAATAAGTTGTGTCTCTCTGTAGAGAGAAAATTTGAAGGAAACTTGGTATTCTTTGTAAGGTTTTATGACATGTCAAGATCATGTTAAAGATACAAGGGAAACATCTTGATTAATCTCTAAGTACTAAGGAGCATACAAGGTAAGAACATGGATCAACAAGTCCTTGTATTATATGAGTTCTTGGAAAAAAGTTATAAAGTGAAAAATGCTCGTAAATTCTAATGATAATGGACTTTTCTTTAGAAAATCATGTTCAAATAATGCCATCATTGAGATTTAGCTTGTTTATGTCCAAACTCTGAGTATAAGGTATCTTGAGTAGCGTGGTCAATCTTTATGAAGATTATATATGCATGAATAATGGTAAATATTTATGTTATGGGATAGTACAATCATGAGTTGTTATAGGTTATGTTAACAATGAGAAAGAGACAAATAATCTTACTGATGAGTTTCAAGGTCTAGTTTTGAGGCTTAATTTTTACTTGAAAGATCTAGTGAAATGGCATAAACCTAGTAGCATGATGAGATAAGCCATAAAATACCTATATAAAAAATGGTGGAAGTGTATGAAATTGGTATGAGGTTATATTACATGATGTTGGAGTTTTTAACATAGTTCAATTTGTTCAAGGCATGGTCATAGTCTAAGTATGACTAGCAACATAAGGCATATATATATATATATATATATATATATATATATATATATATATATATATATATATATATATATATATAACATTGTATGTAATGTGACCTCTAGTGGCCTAATGAGGGGTTAAGATAATTTACAAGGATGTAAAATATATATATATATATAATATATATATATATATATATATATATATATATAAGTATTGATTATTCTTATACTCAAGCAAAAAAGTTATCATTTATATCTGTTTAACATAGTGAAGTATGTGTAGAGTGACATAGTGAGATTGGTCCGTAAGATAAATATTAATATATGACCATACAATATATATATATATATATTATATAATTATTATAAAGGTTAAAAAATATCATTTTAAGATAATATAAGTGTTCCCATAGGTGTTCTATGATTTTTTTGACTGTGTTTTTGGTGCTATAGGCAACTTTATGTGTGTATGTGAAAACGATGTTCTTGAGTCATTTTGCACTAATTTTGAGGATAAAATGATTTTTAATGTGTTATAAATGTATTATAATATAATTTTTATGTATATATTCTCATTTAAATTCTATTTTAAAGTATGGAGAGTCAAATGTTTTTGATTTTTTGTTGATAGTGTTTAGTGGTTTTGAGTAAGCCGTATACAAGAGTGTTCTTGAGGCCTATTGGCCTATGTGGTGAAGACAAAAGAATTTTGGGAAGTATTTTAAGTCATAAATTTAATTTTGATATAATTTTATGTATGTTTTATGTGTAAAAGTTATGTATATGGTTCAGATTTGTAAGACAAACTTTCTAGCTGTTAGAAGGCCTATTAGTGAGTAGACCTAATTGGATGGGTCAAGGAGTGAAAAGAGACAAATGGTTTTGGGGACATAAGGAGATATTATTACAGGTTTATTAGATTTACATATGAATTTTTTAATCCATTGGTGAAGATTCAATGTCTACAAAGGTGGTCTAAATGAAATATGTGCTTAAGGAAGGCTTAATTGCATTAGGCCTCTATTAGGCCTAATGGTGGTTTTATCCTTTAAGGATAATAACTGACATATGTAATGTTTGTTTAACTTTTTAAATGTGTTTATTGATTTATTTCAATCATAATCCAAGTATTTTTATGTCCTTAGATGACCAATATGGGTATGAGAAAGAATCAAGTATAAAGTCAAGGCATAATAAGCCTATTTTGACTAGTTAGAACATTGAGCTATTGAGCGAAGGATATAATGTTTTGTAGAATAGTTTAAGGCTTAAATATCATCATATATATTAAATTAACATTAAATTATTATCTAAATATATTTTTAAGGTTTTAATCAAATTCATTTGACGTATTTATGCCAAGGAGAGGGCTAATTGAGCAAAAAGGCCTAATAGGCTATTTGAGAGAGAAAGAAGTGTGAGAAGAGAAAACAAAGGAGGTAATCTTAAGTTGAGTAATAAAAATATGTCCAAGGGTGATAAAATATTCAAGGTAGCTGATTTGGTGTGTAGTTGACTAGGGGGTTAGATCTTCCTTGTAGATTGAAGCTTGTTAAATACACTAGTTGAGTTGGTTCTTGACTAAGTGAGGGGTTGGTACTCCTTATGGGGTTCGTGCTTCACTAAAAGGTTGATTAATTACTTATGGGATAGTATTCCAAATTTTTAATCTATGGGTTTTCTTCCCCTAGAGGTTTTCCCAACTATATCTCACATCCTTATATTGTTTGCCTTTATAGATGTTTATGTGTGTATTGATTAATGTATGTAAGTGAATGAATGCTTCATGAATCTCAATTAAAATAAGAGGAATTTTTTAATACAACTGATTCACCCCAAATCCTATTAGCTATACTTATAACATCCACTTCATTTAAATTTAGAGATTGAGGCTTTTCTTTCAAATCTGCTAAGATTTCTTCTGTACTTAAAATAGAGGACTTGATAAATCTAGAATCATTATCTAAATTTTGAACCTAGTTCCGTACCAACTTCCATTTCTAGTTGGTAGTAGCTAATTTTATAGACTTAGAATCTTCATCCCACCATTCTATTTCTTCTTCAATCATAGTTTTTGGCACCTATTTCTGATATTTATTACTATGGTTTCCCACTACTTTCGATCCCAATCTTGAAGATTTGAAACTTGTTTGTTTCCCTATCCTGACATGTGGAATTATTTCCTTTATTTGCACTCATTGTCACCCCTTCTCCTTCTCTTTCTCCTTTAATTTATCCTTTTCGTTCTCCCTATTTTTCTCCATCCTCCTGCTCTATTTCCCACTTAATTTTCTTGGCACTAGATTCTTACTTATGATATAACTATTTGTCACCCATGTTTTGGATATTATTATTTATAGGATTTGAGAGTCTTGACATATTATTCAAACATATTGCCTAATATACCATAGGGTAAAAGGTCTAAAACAACCTTTTAATATTCCTTTTTAATTTATGCAAATAAAGGATATTAAATTCATCACAAATCATATTCTTTGGATATTCTATAGATATTTTCTAGGGTTATTCATATGATGAATGCACAATTTTAGTGACAACACATACAACATAGGACATCATGTAGAAGTTATCTTCTTGAAAAATTCCTAAAATTTTGATTCATATGATCAAATTAGAGGTAATAACTTACCCAAAGGCCATGATTTTGTTAGAGTTCTGAATAATTTCCAACAAAGGGACCCGTATTTCATTGACATAATAATGGTTGAGAAACCATATAATTTTTTCAATATAACCATGGAAATTCTCACCCATGGTCTGAAGATGGTGATGGGGATAGCTAAATTAGGGCCTTGAACTAAAAATTTACATGGGTTTCTAACCCATTCTTGTAACTTATTACTGATTTTGTTGGCAAGGAGCCATGAATTCACCATATCCTACCTATAGGTCATTTAGTAAACATAGAGTTTTTAATACCTCTCAAAAGCATTACCATTTGTGTATGCTACTAAATTTTTACAAAGCTTAAACTATAATATTATACCAGAGATATTACCATTCAAAAATAAATCAAATAATAGGTTAATGTAGGGAATTACGTGTAGTTTAGCTACAACATTATGGAAATTGATTGCTTTTATTGACAACAAGTCATATTTGTATGTTTGGGTAAATATTGATCACTAGTCCTCAACCTTGTATAGATTTAATGAATATGAAATTGTTAAAATTAGAAGATTAATGATTTAAATCATTATTGAGAGACACTCAATCAAATGGTGTATCAATATATTAAATAGGTCCTACAATTGAATATCCATAAGTAATTAGAGTGCAAGATGATGAAGCTATTGAAACTCTGGTCTAAAAATGCATGTGGTGTGAATATTTTTTAAGCTCTTGGCTGTAATGGAGTTTTTATTTAAAATTTTACAATAGAGATTCAAATTTTTAGTTTCATCTCAATAGCTACATGACAATGTGACTAAATATAATATGGCAATTTGGACTATATTAATTTTGATGTTCTAACCATGAGAATTGAGTATATTAATTCTCTAATTAATGTAAATTAATTGAATAAATGGATTTCACTCCATTTATTATTTATTCTTTCCATTTGAATTTCATAATGCCAACTTTCACAACTTTTATTTCCATGTGACGTCTTTTCCTTTCCCCATTGTGCCTAGTCAACATAATGTGAAAGATGTCTTATTTCCATGATTTTGGGCTTTTCATTCATGTCCTTGTTATCTATTTATGAGGTTAAGGGATATGTGTCTGAGTATCACTATTCCATTCATAGTTGATTTGTGGTTTATTGTACTTTGATCCTTTTGAATATGGGTTTATGGTATGATGACAAGTCGATGAATCTCAGTGATATACTTGCTTGGGATAGTATGTACATGGAACCATGACAAAATCACGTATGGGTTAGTGGGATAATGATGGATGGATCTTGTTGCTTCAATTGTCTAGGATATTCTATATGAGTGTATATTTTAATGTCACCTCTAGGTTAGTCCAAATGAGGGGCTCAACTAATGTCATATATAGGTTAGTAAAATGATGACATATGAATGGCTCTCACTGATCCAATTACTCAAGATAGTCCATACGAGAGGATCTATTGATGTCACCTCTAAGTTAGTAGGATGATGATGTGTAAATGGCTCTCGCTAATCTTCTTACCCAAGATAGTCCTTACATGAACTATGATGATGTCACCATTAGGTTATCAATATGATGACATAAGGATGACTCTCAATGATTTACTTACCTAGAATAGTTCATACATGAAATTATGATGATGTTACCTCTAAGTTAGTACGATGGTGACACTTTGAAATATTTTAATGATCTACTTGCATAATGACTTATATTTTTTACTTAAGCCCTAAATCAATATAATAATTCCATGTGGAAAGGGTAGATGAGCTTTGGGAGTATTCCAAGGAAACCTTTTAAGTATAGAGTGATATTTTTGAGACACAACATAGGAAACAAACTAACTAAAACAAAACACATCAGCCTAGTTATCCTTTAAATATTAAATCAATCATGCACATAAGTATGTATAAGCTTTGAATAGAAAGGCAAATCAAAGGTGATAGATAAATCATGAATGTGGCTTATTAATAACTTTGATTCCTTTTTTCATAACCTTAGAACAAAATTTAAATTTTGAAATAAATTCTAGTTTATACTATTAAAATTCTACATCATAGAGTTCTAATTCACATGATCTCTAATTAAAATATTTAATCAAATAGTAGTTTCCTATTTAAATTTTGAAATGGGGTGTGTGTGTTATGAAACAATAAATGGAGAATTAGAGGGGGTGATATTCTTGAGTATTTGAGAACCTAGAATCTTAGTAATTTGTCATAAAAAAAATTTAGCCCTAAAAACCCTAAAAGAGATTCATAATACCTCATGCAACATACTAACCCTTTTAATTCCTTAGATTTGAGTCTGTGATTTTTGTGAATTTATTTCCCCTTGTTTTGAGATTTTTGAAAAAGTCCTATATAAACATTATAGGTTTCATTTTGAATTCATATTTTATAACCAAATAGTAAGGAAAGCCTCAACATTGCTTTGCTACTAGCTAGGCATCCATAGCCTTGATAGAGATAACTCTAATTCCACTCGAAGCATTGCTCTATTACCATCAAGACATCCTTAATCTCAATAGAGATTACTTAAATCACCCATTTTATATGAATTTATATGATTTTTTTTGAAACATAGATAGAATAAGGGTTGGGAATAACCATTGGTTGGGTGTATATATAAGAAAACTTATTTTAATTAGTGTGTCCCTGTCAGTATATAACATTTCTATGTTTATTACCTCTCATCCAAGTTTTAATATGTAATAGTGTAGTTAATATTTAGAAATGGAAAGTATTTATAATATTTCCATGATTATATTAGAGTAAATCCTAGAGGTACAATAAACTCATTCAATCCAAGTAGAACCTAATTCAGTCATAACACATACCACAATCCCATAATCTATAGTACTATTAGAAAAAATTGTTGTCAAAACCAATTGTGTATCCTTGTAAATAATCCACTTATTTTTGTAATTCATTATAGCTTCATCATGGTAAATTAGTTGGTCCGGTCTACAATTTTAGAAAACTAATCTATAAAGCATAAGAACTAATCTACTAAAAGTGAATGCATAAAGCAAGAAGTATAATCTATAAAATAGCAAATATTATCTACTCCTAATTATACATTTCTACTTACAATCACTCAAAAGTATCTCTAGTTGGATTAGCCATGAAATAATGTTTCAAAAATTTTCCATTGACTAGGAAGGTCATTACCTTGAAGGTCCTTCAATTAGAAGGCATTATTACCTAGGATTTATAATATATGATATGGCCCAATCCATAATGGAGTGAAATTATGATGCTATACTTTTTACTGATGTGATATATCCTATATGAGGATTAGGTCAGAAATCCTAAAGTCTTTGATCTTAGATCTATTATCAAACCATATCTTTATAATATTTTGATGTTTATTGAAGCTATGTAATGCTTCATTTCTTGTATCTTCTATATGAACTATAAAAAGTAGTCTATAATTTATTATTTCATCTTCCCCCTTATACTCTTTCATGTATTTGTACATTGGGATTTTGAGAATATTATGGAAGACTAGTTGTTTCCCATTTACTAGTATAAAAGTTGAAGCCTTGAGAGCTTGCTTGTGTCTGGTTTGGTTTGCTTGGAGTACATACTTCAATAATAGATGTCATTCCCTTGGTTTATCTTGTGTTTATTTCTTGATGGCATATGTCATGTATATTTAGTAGATTCAACCATTACATTCCTTTATGGATATTAGTTCAAATAGAACTTGATGGTGATTTGATTATTGTAAGCATACTCTATAAATTTAGTAGATTAGAAAGCTAGATCATTATCACAAACCAAAGAAATTGGGGTACCAAACCTAGTCAGTATGTTCTCTTCTATAAATTTGATGACATCTAGTGCTCTAGAGATTATTGTTACCATAACTTCTATCCATCTAGTATAATAGTCATTAGCTATTAGGATAAACTTATGTCATGTTGAAGAGTTTAGATTTATTACCACAATAAATTTAAGGCCCCATTGGGAAATGGGGCATATTTATATGATTGGTTGTAGTGGCATGGAAATATTCACCTCCATTTTTACAAATACCTATAATTCATGATAGTTTCTAATATGGTGATGCACATCTTTGAAGATTGTGGGCTAGTAATATCCCATCCTTAGAATTTTGTGAGCTATTGTTTGCTTGATGGATGTGTTGGTTGAATATTTTATCAATCAATGTACTGATTAAAAAAATAGGTCTGATTAGCCAAAGTAGGAAGATTAGTCATCCAAATGTGTAGGTTTACCACATCAAAAGGGGACTGATCTCTCCTCTCATCAAGGGGAGGTTCCCTATAGGTATGCTATATATATATATATATATATATATATATATAAATAGAAAATAATACTCAAGGGTAAGACAAACCATCCATCTCTATTTTTTTAGAGATGATGCGTGTGGATTAAAGGTAAAACTCAAGGGAAATGATAGACAGCACTCCTCTTCTTTCACAAGTACTATTCAACCAACCATAAGAGTACTCCTAGTATTAACAGCAAAATGTAACCAAGGATGTAATAACCAGCAAATCAAGATGCAACACAAAGTCTCCACCTGAATTGTTCAAGAGTAAGATACGAAGGACAATGAGGGCATAAAGAGATCCCAAAGTCCTTTACATAGAAATGAAAAGAAAACACACTAAAGGCAATTATGGGGGCACAAAGTCTCTCCACAGTTGACTCTTCAGGACACCTTCCTGACTATTGTCACTAATTTTGCTTGTTGAATTAAAGGAACATAAGATATATTAAGGAAAAAGACATAAGAATAGTTTCCTCAACAACAAAGATTCATAGCACAAAGTCTGAAAAATCACTTGTTTTCTTATTCCAATAACAAAATATGATCAACAATCTAAGCTCAAAGTCTCAATAATGCCTTTCAATTTGGGTAGAGTTTCTTTCTAATTGTTAGAAAGAGATCTTATTTACAATAAAAGAGAGTCCCTTATATAGCCTCTTTAAGAAGGACTCAGGAATAGTAACACATCATGTTGCATTGAAATTTGTTAAGAAGACAGGCTGGAATTTGGGGGCATCTACCCATTTGCTTTTCTTAATGCAGAGAAACAAGTCATGCTATTGAAAGTTTGCATCTTTCAATGTCCACCTAGCGATCTGATCCTTCCTCGTCATTCCTCTTTTTTTGGTTAAGTGAATCGGGTCCTTGATTCAATTTGATGTTCTACTCCTTAGTCACTTCCTACTAGTCTTGGCCTTAAATCCTGTGAATACATTCGGGTATATGGATTACAATGATCAATGGCTATTTTATGAGCTTTTGAATTGACATTCACGCACCCGTCACTATGTTTTCAATGGCTAGTTCGTTGTCTTGAATTTGATGTCTTTGGGTGCATCACCCCTTGGTCCTTCTCTATCTTCTCTATTTTTCACTTTCTCAGAAAGAACCTGCCCTTTTGAGCCTTAAGAAATGATCCACTTTGGGTTGGGAAAATCCCCCCTACAAGGGTATTTTCCCTTCGGGTGGTCTTCAAATGGTCTTTGGGCCTCTTTCTTCTGGTGGGTAGCTAAGTTCTTCTTTCAAATTTCTTGTTTCACATCTTCCCAAAGGGAAAATGACCTTTCAGTTTCAGGGAAGTGTCCTTCAATTTGGCAACTGAGAGTCCCCCATAAGGGCACCTGCCCTTCAGGGTCCTTCAACAGCCTTTTATCTACAGCTTTCCTATGGACTATTTCTCGGGCTTTCTCCGCAGGTATTTTCCCCAGGCTTTCTCTATAGGCATTTTCCCAAAGACAAAAAATCCATAGAATTACTTCCCATAGACAAAAAGTCTACAGAATTGATTTGTCTCCTTGGAAATTTCTTTGAGCTTTCTGCCTGCAGCTTCTCTGAATTCTTTCAAACTTTTTGTCTAAAGGAATTCCTTCAGATAAAAGTTTGAAAGAATTATGCCTTTGTCTGCCTTAAACAAAATTTTGAAATAATTTACCTTAACTGTCTTTTTTGAAAATGACCCTTTTGAAGGGTATTTTTGCAACCAAGTGCCCTCCGCAAGGGCACTTGTCCTTTGAAAGGCTCTTTGAACTTTTACATTGAATCGCTCCTTTGAACCGTCTGAGGGAACTGCTTGGTTGAACCAAGCCATTAAACCATTTGATTGAACCAAACATTGAACCAATCAGTTGAACCAAGCTTTGAACCAAAATGGTTCAAGTTAATGAACCAATCAAATGAACTGAAGCATTGAACTAAATGTTGAACCAAGCTTTGGTTCAATGGTTCAAACTAAGCCTTTGAACCAATTGATGAACCATTTAATTGAACAAAAGGATGAACCAAAGCATTGAAATAAAGTAGATGAACTGCTTGGTTGAACCAAGCCATTGAATCATTCCTTTGATTAAACCCGCTAATGAACTGAAAGCATTGAACCTATTAAACTTTGAACTCATTGAACCTTTGAACCAAAGTGGTTCAATGTTTCAAGGGTTCAAGCCTTCTTTGCTTAGATGCTTGCTGATGGAGATTTTTGATTGAACCAAGGCACTGAACCAATCCTTAAAATGACCAAGTGTTAAAAACTGATTCTTTTGGTTAAACCCACCTGCAGAAGTCTTTAAACCTATAGAAATGACCCTGCCTATAAAGTCCATAGAAATCAAGTCTGTAGAAATCAACCTATAAAGACCATTGAACTTGGCCTGCAGAGTCTATAGATTCAAGCCTGTAGAGTCCGTAGATTCTTGAGAAGCTTGAAAACTGAGGAATTTGAATGCCCAGGACAAATTTTGGAAAGGGAAGAGACAATTTTGGTCTATAAGACCAAAATAGTTCAAATGTTGTCCCAAAAAATGAGTGATATTTTTGGGGGACAACAGCTGGCTCCAGTTGGGAAACTTCTATCAATTATAATAAAGAATTAAAAGGAGTAGAATCTAGAATCTCCAGTGTCTTCATGTGTACCATTGGGTTATAGAGTCATTCTACCTAGAAATGGAAGGCATCAAAAATGAAAACAAACAAAACAAAATAGAATTAAAAACTATACAAATATACATATGTATAGATGAAATGATCTAATACTTCAAGAATTGAAGTGTTTCAGATGTTGCTTCTTGAGAGATAGTGAAAATAGTGTGCCATCTTGGTAAACCAGCAAGAAAACATTTTTCCCCCAGAAATGGTGATGGGCAAATGGAGCTCTCCACTAGGAAACTAATTTTCTACGTCTTCCTCTTGGTCTTTTCTTCTTTTTGCTATGTGGTAAGACATGGTCTTCAAACTAAAAACCATAACTCCTTGCTCTCCCTGTGAAGGGTTCCTTTGCTTGAATTTGATTTGCAAAAGCATGGTCCACCATCATAACTTGTTGTTCTACTAATCTAGTCTAGCACATGCTTTAATTGTTAGCATCAGACCCCTGAAAAACCATCAGCTCAGCATCTCCTTTGATGTGAATGAGTTTGACCACTTCACCATGAGCAGTCTTCAATTCAAGTAATAGATATCTATATCTAGCTATGGAAGAAATGCTTCCATCAGATTCCAAGATCCAAGCATCTTTAGAAGCTAATCTTCTATCAGATTTCTCTTCATTAGAGATGGAAGATCCTTCTTGATTTGTACTGCACCCTACTAATTATTTTGATGCCTTATTTGGATTAAATCCTGGATTTCTAGCTATAAGACTTTCATTGGCTAAGACATGAGCCTCCTCTATGGTCAATAAGTAATTACCCCTGCCTAAAGGCTCAAATAGAATTTGAGCTATAGGGGCTGATGTTTGGGTGACCACAATTTTTACCTCAGACAAGTCCACACCTGGTTCTCCATCAATGTCTAATTGCTCAGGATTGGCTTGCAGTGATTAAAACTTAGTCATTTAAATTTTGGATTTCTTGACATGATCAATAATGTCAAATTACTAGTATGGAATTGGAAGAGAGGATGGGAGTTCATCCTTTTGATTTTCGAGAGGGGGAGGACTGGTTTGTAAAGTTGAAGTAGAAGGTGCAGAGATGTTTGATGTACTTACTTCTTTGGTAATCACCAAGTCCTTTGATTGAAAAGGAAGAGGGTTTCTCTACTTAGTAATTGAAATTATTGGTTGGGGTCACTCCTCTATCTTCTCTTTGTCAGCCTGCTAGGCTAATTGATTCTGGGACCTAGTGAATATTGTGTATAATCCTTTGACTACTTCACCTTCACTTCTAGGTTTATCCTGGTAATTCAAGAAACTAATGTGGGAGTCACCAGTTGATTCTTCTAGATCCTCCCTAAAGAGATTAGCATCATTTTCTTGCTCTAACTCAGGTTGGAAATAGGAAACATGCTCTGTTTCTAGATATCCAACTATTGAGTTAGTTGGAGGTGCTTTAAGGATAGGGTTCCTTTGTGGGGGAGGAAGACAATTTTATTACCCTTGACTTCTAGCAGCGTTGCCTTGATATGGATAATTAGGGAATGTACTCCTTGGTATATCTTTATATAGAGTAGAAGACATACTTTATGCCATTTGCCTTTTCAAGGCTAGCACTTCATTTGCCAGCTTTTGCACCATTAGATCAGTGGTGCTTGTAGATGAGTATTTAGAAGATGATGAAGATCTATTTTTGTTTGAATCTCTTATTATCTTCCCTACTAAGATGAGATCATCTTATACCTCAGTGGCCAAAAGTTGGGCTGTAGCAAGATCCATTTGACCAGCACATCTCAAAATAAAACTTACTTTATGTAACTGAGAATTAATGAAGAAGCATTTGAGATTCTCAGCTGTAGGTCAAGCAATTATAGGAATTATGTTCCTCAGTTTGTCAAATTTGGCTATGAAATCCCTCATAGGCTCATGAGTCTCTTTCTTCATCTGAGTGAGCTAGGCCAACAAGGCATGTGCATATTCTATGGGCTTGAAGCTTGCTTCAAACTTGGCTTTAAGTGTATCCCAGTCAGTCACTGATCCAGCTTGCAGATGGTAGAACCAGTCTGCAGTTACACCTTGTAGTGTCTCCACAAAAAGCCTGATTGCCACATCTTCAAATTCTACTCCAATAACACCACATGATATGCTGAAGGCTATAATGTGTTCATTAGGGTGAACTATCCCATCACCAAATAATTTGGGGAAATTATTTCTTGAACTATGTGGGAGTTCATGTAGAGGTGGAGTCAAGTTGAGTGGGCCAAAAGAGTTACCCCAAGGGCCTTGAACTGCCATGATTTAATTAATAAAAATAGAGATAACAAATCTAGATGGAGTGGCTAGATTACAAAATAAAAATGGAAAAGGACTGGCTCAGCTTTAGCTTGAGGCTTGAGGCTTCAAATTGTGCACTCTTTCCTAGCAACTCTGGTTTTGCAGACTAGATAAAATAACAGAGCTAGAGGAAGATGGTAAGGCTATGAATGGATAATGGGTAAGACGTGAAATGGAGTTGCTAGATTCTATAATGGATAAGGGTTATAATGATAATGGGTTATATCCAAGTGATGTTTTAATCTAAAACTTGAGGTTTCAGAATGCACATAACTATATCCCCAGTGGAGTTGCCAAAAACTATTGCACGAGGCTGGGAGGAAATTTTAACAATGGGAAAACACTAGATTAGTTCGTTCTTCCACAACAGAGTACAATGGATAGGTTATAACAATAATGGGTTATATTCCCTAGTGGAGTTGCCAAAAACTATTGGTTGAATATTTTGTCGATCAACGTACTGATAAACAAAATAGGTTTAATCAGCCAAAGTAGGAAGATTAGTCATCCAAATGTGTAGGTTTACCACATCAAAAGGGGATTGATCTCTCCTATCATCAAGGGGAGGTTCCCTATATATATATATATATAAACAAAAAATAATACTCAAGGGTAGGACAAACCATCCATCTCTCTTTTTTTAGAGATGATGCATGCAGATTAAAGGAAAAACTCAAGGTAAATGATAGACAACACTCCTCTTCTTTTAGAAGTATTATTCATCTAGCTATAAGCATACTCTTGGTAGTAACAGCAAAATGTAACCAAGGATGTAGTAACTAGCAAATCGAGATGTAGCATAAAGTCTCTGCCTGAATTCCTCAAGAGTAAGATACGAAGGACAATGAGGGCACAAAGTCATCCCAAAGTCCTTTACACAAAAATGAAAAGAAAACACACTAAAGGAAATTATGGGGGCAAAAATTCTCTCCACAAATGACTCTTCAGGATACCTTCTTGACTGTTGTCAATAATTTTGCTTGTTGAATTAAAGGAACAAAAGATATATTAAGGAAAAAGACATAAGAACAATTTCCTTAACAACAAAGATATCACAGCACAAAGTCTAAAAAATCACTTGCTTTCTTATTCCAATAACAAAATATGATCAACAATCTAAGCTCAAAGTCTCAGTAATGCCTTTCAATTTGGGCAAAGTTTCATTCTGATTGTCAAAAAGAGATTACAATAAAAGAGAGTCCCTTATATAGCCTCTTCAAGAAGGACTCAGGAACAGTAACACATCATGTTGCATTAAAATTTATAAAGAAGATAGGTTGAAATTTAGGGGAATCTACCCATTTTCTTTTCTCAATGTAGAGAAACAAGTCATGCTATTGAAATTTTGCATCTTTCGATGTCCCCCTGGTGATCTGATCCTTCCTTATCGTTCCTCTTGTTTTGGTTAAGTGAATCGAGTCCTTGATTCAATTTGATGTTCTACTCCTTAGTCACTTCCTACTAGTCTTGGCCTTAAATCCTATGAATGCATTCAAATCTATGGATTACAAGGATCAATAGCTATTTTATGAGATTTTAAATTGATGTTCGCACACCCGTCACTATGTTTTCAATGGCTAGTTCACTGTCTTGAATTTGACATCTTCAGGCGCATCACCCCTTGGTCCTTCTTCAACTTTTCTATTTTGCACTTTCTTGGAAAGAACCTACCCTTTTTGACCTTAAGAAATGATCCACTTTGGGTCAGGAAAATCCCTCCCACAAGGGTATCTACCCTTCGAGTGGTCTTCGAATGGCCTTCAGGCTTCTTTCTTCCAGCGGGTAGCTGAGTTCTTCTTTCAAATTTCTTGTTTCACATCTTGCCAAAGGGAAGATGACCTTTTGGCTTTAGGGAAGTGTCCTTCAATTTGGCAGCCAAGAGTCTCCCATAAGATCACCTACCCTTTGGGGTCCTTCAGTGGCCTTTTATCTGCAGCTTTCTTGTGGACTGTTTCTCAGGCTTTCTCTACGGGTATTTTCCCCGGGCATTTTCCCGTAGACAAAAAGTCCATGGAATTACTTCTCGTGAACAAAAAAATTCTAGAATTGATTTGTCTCCTTGGAAATTTCTTTAGGCTTTCTGCCCGTAGCTTCTCTGAATTCTTTCAGATTTTTTGTCTGAAGGAATTACTTCAGACAAAATTCCAAAAGAATTATGCCTTTGTCTTCCTTAAACAAAATTCTAAAAGAATTTACCTTAACTATCTTCTTTGAAAATGACCCTTCTAAAGGGTATTTTTTTCGACCAAGTGCCCTCCACAAGGGCACTTGCCCTTTGAAAGGCTCTTTGAACTTCTACATTGAATTGCTCCTTTGAATCGTTTGAGTGAACCGCTTGGTTGAACCAAGCTGTTGAACCATTTGATTTAACCAAACATTGAACCAATCTGTTGAACCAAGCTGATGAACCAAGATTTAAACCAAAATGGTTCAAGCCGATGGTTCAAGCTAATGAACCAATCGAATGAATTGAAGAATTGAACCAAATGTTGAACCAAGCTTTGGTTCAACGATTCAAACGAAGCCTTTGAACCAATTAACGAACCATTTGATTAAACCAAGGCACTAAACCAATCCTAAAAATGACCAAGTGTTAGAAACTAATTCATTTGGTTGAACTCACCTACAAAAGTCTTTAAACCTGTAGAAATGAACCTGCCTGCAGAGTTCATAGAAATCAAGTCTGTAGAAATCAACCTATAAAGCCCATTGAACTTGGCCTACAGAGTCCATAGATTCAAGCCTACATAGTCCGTAGATTCTTGAGAAGCTTGAAAACTAAGGAATTTGAATGCCTAGAACAAATTTCAAAAAGGGAAGAGACAATTTTGGTCTGTAAGACCAAAATAGTTCAAATTTTATCCCAAAAATGAGTGATATTTTTGGGGGCAACAGGATGTCCACTAAAAATATTATGATGGAGATTATCCAGGATGCCCATATCTTCTTCTCTTGAAACACACCTTAAATAGATACCCTCATAGTTATTTATGTATAAGAATCCTTTATTGATCATATAATGAGATGATTTGAGATATAGGGCTCATATCTGCTCTCTATTTAGCTAAAGATGACATGTAAATGTGAGAAAATAATGGATGATTTGAGTGAAAAACTCACCACTATCTACGTGAGTCTCATTTTTTTTCAACACTGATGCATGGATCAGTCTCGATCATTAGATGAATGATTCCTTAGCCTATTACCATATTTTATAGTTTGATTTCAAGATCAAACACTTGTAACTTTACCATCCATTTGCCTCTTCTTTCACCAAATTCATTATGTATAAGTGTGATATTGATAGTTGGGTCTAGGATGATGGCATATGTTTTTTTACTTAGAATATAATGCCTACATTATTTCATAACTTTGATTAATACATATATATGTTTGTCTATCATAGACTATTTCAACTCTGAATGTTTTATATTGGTGTTCATGAAGGCAATGGGATGTTCATTGTATTCCATAATCTATGTAAGCACAATAGCTATAATATGTTCTAAGGTGAAAAAATAAAGATAAAAAATTGTATTAAATTCTAGGCTAATTAGAATTAGAGCTTGATAAATGGTTGTCTATATGTCTTGAAAACTCTCTTAGCCTCTATTATCCACTCCATATTATCATCTTGTTAAATAATAGAATTCAATGGCTTAAAAATATCTCCAAAACAACAAATGAATTTCCTTACAAAGTTAATCTTACCAAATAAATACTTTAATTCTTTCTTATTGTTGGAAGATTTTAGTTTATAAATGGCTCAAACTCATTCTAGATCAATTGAGATCCCATCCTTAGTGATGACCTTACCTAATAATTTTACTTTAGTAACTCTAAATTTCTTATTAAGATTAATAGAGAATCCGTAACTTTAACATCTATCAAATACTTGTTATAGATGATATGCATGATCAACTCTATCTTTTTAATACAATAGCAAGGCATCCATGTAGATAATGATGCATTTGATAAGAAGTCCCTAAAATTTGAATTAAATCACTATATCAAATATTTCTCCTATACTTATTAGGCAAAAAATCATCCTTTTATATGCAAAAATTCCCCAATTGGTGGTAAAGGTAGTCTTCATTCTATCTTGTGCTCCACTAGCACTTGTTTATATCTTGAGAATCCATCTAGAAAGGACATTATATCAGATCTACTAACCATATAGATCATCTCGTATAATGGGGTCAAAGGATATTTATCCTTTTTTTATCCTTGATTTAGGTTCTTGAATTCAACACAGAGTCTAATTTCTCTATTCTTCTTCTTGACTAGTACTAGGTTGGCTACCCAAGTATAATGTCTAATTAGAAAAACAATCCTAATATCTAATAGTTTGTATACCTCTATCTATATGAGAGGTTAAAATATTGGATCAACTAGACTCTATCTGTACCTGAATGATTTGTGCTTTGGATTTAATGGAATGGTGTGGGTGGTGAATCTAGGTTCAAACATTTTTAGGTCCTTGTATATCCAAGATATCACATCCTTTTATTCTACTAAAAAACTCTTCAATTTTTGTTTCTAACTTTAAGTAAAGATTAAACTATTGTTCAGATATTAAGGATGTTGGTTAATGCCTATTTTTCTATGAAATAAAACTCAATTACTTTAGATTGCTTCTACTTTTGATCTTATGGATCTACATTAAAATCTTGTTCTAGAGAAACCATTCCCAAAGGGATTTGGTTTTCCTTGAGTTGTAGGACAACATCCTCTCTTAGGTATTTAGTATACATAGGATCTAGATTTTAATTTCCTAAAACTACTCATTAATTGGATAATCTACTAATTGTCCTCAAAGACTTAGAACTTATCCATGTTTTTTGGAACAAAGGGACAAGGAACTAACTCCATAAAGAATTTCTACATTTTATATTCCTAGAGTGGTGCTAGGTTGGTAGCTAGTTATGTTAGTGAATATGTCATCTAATTTTATTCTCTTAGAAAATCCTTGATTTTGAACACTCTAAAGAATTCAATTAGGTCACATTCTTGGTGTTTATATTTCTTCAAGTAGGTAATCTTATATTGATATTTCCTTGTCATCTACTTAACAACTAATTTAGAACCAAATATTTGAAACTAATCAATGTTATGCTTAGACATGAATTTTAGACCAAGGATTAGATATTCATACTCATCTCTATTTTTAGTGTATGGAAATTATAACCTATAGGTAGATACGTATTTCTTACCATATGGGTCTGTCAAGGCTATGCTAACACTAGAACCTTGTTTTGATCTAGCTTTATCAAAATAGAGAGTCCATAATTAATAAGGACCATCACATTATTATTCATGAATCTCCTTATTGGTAGTAAGTGTGTATACTCCTACATGTGGAGATAATAAGTAAACATTCTCATAATTGTCATTATAATCAATTATTAGGTACTTCATATTTGGTTTTCTATCCACTCAAACTTGATTAGCTACTCCTTTCTAAGGCAAGCACATGTGTGAAAATTTAGTGGCCATGTACTCATTTAGTTTATTTGACCAATCATGACTTATAAGTAGGCCATAAGATTATAAAATGTCAACAACCAAAATATTTATGTATAGTTGTACACATGGATTTAATGCTAGCTAAATGTGTACATTTTTCAATACTCCAACGTATGGTATAGAAGACTTGTCCAACTATAGGAACACACTTTTTGACTTATCTAGGGTCAAACCCAAATTATTTCATACAATTGTGGGCATCACATTGGCTGAGGGACTTGAGCCAATTAAGCAATTATGAATGTTCTTTATAAACATTTGGAGTATTAGTAGAAATAATGGTACTTTAAGTTTGTCTTTAAATACCATCACATTTACATGCAAAACTTTGGACTTGTTAGATGTAGATGATCTACCAATCAGATGCTTCAACAAATAAATATATTTGAGTAGTGATCTAAGCTAGTTCATGTAGGGTGATATTAGCCTTGATATTTTTCATATCCTCAATTGTACTTGACTCTACTTTGTAGTTTCACACTTTATAAATGATCATTCCTCTTTTGGGGAGGTGAAATATTGTTGCCCCTAGAATTTGGAGGAGTAGTAACATTATTTTTTAGAGGCATTAAAGTGGTAATATGTTTTTTTTCCTTAGATTGTAATCATTCCTATGGCAACATTACAAGGCTTGGATCTCATCTATGATATCCTCTAGTTCATTCTCATCCTCTACTAGGAATGAGAAGTTGTAGGTATCAAAGACCATTGTTGTTGGATGTCTTGGAGTAGTAAAAGAATATGGTTTGGTAAAAAATTTAAAACCTTCCTATTTTTCCATCTCCTTACGAAATATATTGAAGGTAGTGCATCACTCTATGCAATCTAGCTCACCATGTTGTGTTGGGTTGTGAACCTAGAACTAGTTAGGAAGTATTTTCATGATATTTATTTTTAGTGCCCTATTGGATGGTTATTTTTTTAGATTGTCTCTAGACTTGTTGAAATACCTATTATATATTTGGAATCCAAACCTCTATTTGGTATTTTTTCCACTAGTTTTATCCATGCATGTTTACATGTTCAAAAACTCATTACTTGATTTATGCACCATCCTCTAAATAACTTCCATTTCTATTTTTATGGAATCAAATTTAGTATCTTGTGTAGTAGCACTATTAAATAATATCAAGGACTAATTTTATTTTTATTGGTTAGACATGGAATTATTTAAGAAACTAAGGTAATGATTGGGTAGAGCATGATTTAGAGGCATGTGGGAGTATACCTATTTCTGGTTTTGGGCCACAATATTCTAATTTGTGTTTGATATTGGGATGAAAGCTAAAAATATAGGACCAAGATTAAGTGGGGCCAATGATTAGATGTATGATTTTAATTGTTTATCCATGTTTATAACTTCAACATAAGCCAAAGGTAGTGTGTCAACACTATTGACTTTGTATAGAAAAATAATAGTCATAGGGTCTAGATCATTATTATACATTTTGAGGGCCAATGGCTTAGTATTTTTTAGCCACTTCCAAGATGGGTATATATATTTTGAAACCTAGCATTGAAGGCTTAAATTGGCTCTTTTGGTTATCTTCTCATGCTTATAAGGTGTTGGAAAATAACACTTGCACTGGTAATTTGGTTGAAATGTGCCAAAAATGTGTTTTGCCATTGATCCTAAGATGTAATTAAACCTTTTAAGACATTAAGAAACCAATCATAGGTAATATCTTGCAATGTGAATGTAAAAATTCTACATGCAATGTCTTTGTGGACATTCAATATTTCCAAATCAGCCTTGAAGGTATTTATGTGTTCTTCAATAGTCCTAATCTTGAGGGAGAAATGAAGTAAGATATTTTTTATATTTTATAAGTAAATCATGTATGACTCTAATGATGTTGATACTAGAACTGGTAAGCCAAGCTAGATATTGGGCCATTATGTATAGTGAAAGGTAGGTTGTCTACTTGGAGATAATGATTGGGCATGTGGTCCTCTCGAAACACTTTATCAGAACTAACTTGTATATGGATTTATAAAGGTGTGTATATCAATTTAGTGTTTGAGCTAGACCTTATTAATCTTTTAAGTATATCTAGTGTAACTCAAGTGATATTTTGAAAGAAATAGAGGCAAAGGTGTAGGCCCTCCTTCTAGAGATAGATTAAATTCTTGTTGATTTAAGTTTTATGCATAACTTATAAACCTTACAAGGTAGCATATAGCATTTAAATATATATGAATAAAGTTTCACTACAAGTAATGAGTTACATGGTATTGGGTTTTATAAATAACCTATTGGTGGAATAATAGCTTGTAGCTAAATTTGTTTACAATTGATAAGTTTAGATATGGATGAATCTAAGCCTAATTGAGATGGGTGGATTTATGATGGATATAACCTAAGGTGGGTAGGAAAAAAAATAACTCAAAAAAATGGGAAGGTAAGGTACAAAAGGAGGCTTGTGGGTCAATAAAAATGAAACCATTATAATCCAACACTTGAAAAAAGGTTGGATGAGTAACTATAAAACAATGTTTGATGTAAGTTATTAAGAGCACACAAATAATAAAACATAGTTCTAAGTTAAATAAATAGGAAATACAATAAACTTAAGCATATATAATCAAAGTTTTTCATGTTTATAGTATTGTGTTGGCATATATACAAGGGCGTTTATGATTAACATACAAAAAGTAATTCAAATCAATAATTAAACAATATGAATATTTGTATTGAAAATTATATTCATGTACAACTACAAAACTAAGTTGCTAGGATGACAACACCTTTTGTGCAATCTATAGTTTTGGAGAAGAATCAAGATTTACACATCAAGACCAATTAAAAAACTTTACTTAGAATTTACTATTAATCTCAATATCCAAAATTATCCTCCGTTGTGGACTCAAAAGATATAAATATATATAAGGTTAGGATGGGTAAGGCCTCATCTCTTAATAAAAGTCTAAAAATACATGTTTAGAAATAGAATTATGTGTCAATTCTCATGCAAATCATGTATGTACAATGGTTATTTATCATAATATAAATATTAAAATATAATACAATATATATGCCAAAATAAATATTGAAATATTAGTTCCATATTAGCCAAAACATGCAAATACATATGTGCAATTAGAGGGGTGATGACATGGCACTGCTGAAAAAGAAAACTATGGAATAACCACTATAGAAGATGAAGTAGATAAAACTATCATTATCACTTGAGTTACATGTAGAATTTTTACTATTACTAATGATACACCTAAATTTACCATAGATTTAGTTGTATAAGTCAAAATTATAAGTGGCACATACATGGTCTTGGTCTATGTTTGGACTAGTGTGTATTTCAGAGCTCAAGTACCCTGAGGTGGTGTAAGTGTTGTACCCTACCAAAATTGATTGTTTTATTACTTTTATTTTTAAATATAATACATGGCTCGCCTATAATTTAATGTCAATGGTATAAAAATCAAGTAAATTACTCTTGAAAAATTATGGAAGCTTGTCCATCAACTTCTTATGTGTACATAATGCAACTTTCACCTCCAAATGAAGTGTATCAATTCCTATGATTCAATCTCTTAAAAAAATCACTAGCTACATAATTCAATCATTGGTCTTATAGATTGTGAACCTCAATCTCAGTTCAAAATTTTTCAATTACTACTCAAAGATTTTTTTCAAAAATGGTCTTAGGCACTAATTTCCCTAGGGGAGTACTTACCTAAGTGATTATCATATCAGTAAAAATAGAGACTGACCCTCTTTCTTGATTTTAAAATTATTGTGTCAAACATCACATCTCTTAATTCCATTCAATAAATTTGTCTCTATCATCAACAACAAAATTTTAGAACCATGAAACCTTAGATGTTATTATTAAATTTAAATGGGCACAAGCCTTATTTCTAGTTACTTAGATTAGAAAACAAAGTTTGCCATCAATGCCCAATTATTTTTTTGAAAAAAAAATTATGTGGCCCACTTAGGAGAGGATTTAGTATTATTAGACCATATTGAATTAATGGTGTCATATAGACTTTGATTTTTCCATTTAAGTTATCTAATTATTTAGGATATTGAATAGTGCTCCTTTTCGGTGTCCTTTGAATAAGTTGATCATATCTTCTAAACATTTATTTTATCACTCCTTTTGTATCATACACAAAAATGTAATTATCTTCTCTTTATCTATCCAATTCTGAGGGATTTAAATTTCATCTCTTTTTTAGAGAGAATATGTATTCTCTCTACTCTAAATAGACATGTTATCCTTCTACAACCATAGTATTTATTTTAACCTTTCTCAAGGTATTCATTTGTCTATCAAAATAGAATTTGACTATTGGTTGTTTAGTAATAACTAGGCCCTGGTTTCCTTCTTCTTTCTTTTGCATCCATTTGATCTATAAAGGAATGATTAATGTAACCTGATGCTCTTTTTGATATATAAGAATATATAAAGGAGATTACCCCAGAAGAAGCATGGTTATGGGGGAAGATGTCCCCACTACAAGGAAATGAGGAATATATTTCCTCCATATAGTGTCTTGATTTTGGAGTTATCTATTTAATAAAGTTATATGAGAGTCAATTTGTGTATCTTGGCCAATGGGCATTCCCAATTGTGTAAACAACCTAGTATGGGTAGCTTATGTATCAAAAATATAAGTGGACATTAGGTTTAAAAATTTTACACTCTTTGATTGGTCAAGATACTAAGGAATAGTTCCACTAAATAATGAATAAGCTTTTGGGGTGTTAAGTAAATTATAAAATTAATCTATCACTGATGTATATGAAACCCTAGTAGTTATAGTAGTAGTATCAGGATCCATAGTAGTAAATTGGGCTTTAGTAGTAAAAATTAACACTACAACTACTTGAATATTATTTATTTGACCCAAATAATGTCAAAATGAACAATATATGATATACTAATTATATCAACAATAATAAAGGAAGTAATCAAAGAATGAGGAATTGGTGGATTTATAACATGAGGAAAGATAGTTAGGGCACTAGTTGTTATAGTTTTCACTATAATAACCTCAGTTGGAGAGATTAGAGGTGTATTTAATGATGCCTCATACATAAAAATTTAAAGTTATGACTCTAAATACTCTTTTATATCCTTTTATTTATTTGAAAATAATTTTGAGGCCAGCAAGTTAACATCTCCTTGGTCAACCTCTTCAGATTCTCCTAATATTTTAGTCCATTTAAATAGAGTACTTACTTTAGTCATCCTTTTATCTTCTTCATCTAATTAAATTTTATTATTAAATTAATTTATCTCCTCTATGTCTATCTTAGACACTCATTCTTCCTTTGTTCCACATTTCATCTTCTTCTTCATTGTTAAAAACCTTAATAGGGTCTAACCTCAATCTACCCTTTCTTGTATCCTCTCTTTCCTTTGGAACTTATGCATGTTTCACTTGTACCTATACCTTATAGGGTGAAGTATAAGGATTATTTGGATTCATTTTATATTTAATTATTAGTTTATTATAAATAGAGGCTGGCCCTATATAGGGTGGAATGGGAGATGAAGGGACCATAGTGATGGCAGATGGAAATAGAGTGGGAGGAGTAGTGACTATTGGAGGAATTGTAGCTAGTGAATATGGTTGCCTAAGAGGTCAAGGCATTATTTATAGTTTTGTTTATATCAAATATGTGTAGACCTATAAAAATAAACAATGGAAACATGAGATAATAAATTAGGAAGACTTACTTGTTGTGCTATAGTCAAATGAGGTAGCGGCAACAATGAAAATATTCTAGTGTTTGTAGTAGTACTTGAAAGTATCTATTCACTACCTATGTGTGGATAAGTACTAGCAACTATTTATATAGGGGAGCTTGGATTAGTCTCCACTCTTACTTCAATATCTCCTTTCCTATATGGGCTAACTTGTTGTTATATATACACTTATATATGAGGGGGAGTTCCATGAATAAATTTATAAATCTCTTATTCCTTTTTAATTATTTTAGGGACCTCCTCAATGATAGTGGGATCATATTAGCTCCTCTAAACTATAATCATTGACATATTTACCTAGCACATTCTTATAGTAACTTTAGTGTCATCTTTTCCATTCATGAAGATACTATCATGACTATAGGATTTATGTCCATAATTTATTTTCACCTTCCTATCATATCTCTTGATATGTTCTCTAATAGTTTTCCTAGGGTCCTAATACCTAAATGATGCCAAGTTCAATCCATAAATTGTCCTAATTCATCCAATAGATTAGAATTCTCCCACCTTGTATATTTGATTATACTAATGCTGAGAGGGGTTGGATGGATAGATGCTTGCCTATCCCTTTTTAATTCAAAATATAAATTATTAGTCAATTGATAAACAATTTCTTACTCAACCAATTTATCATGCATAATTTAGGGTAGGTATAAAGGTTGTACCTTAGTACCTTCAATATTGATTATAGTACACTTGATATATAACCAGTAGTTGCCCATATTTTAAATAGTCTTATTTATAGGATCTATTAATATGGGCATGTTATTCTTAGATATTTTCACATATATCTTAGGGTAAAAGGACTCAATCAACCTTTTCATATTATTTATAAATTGGTGCACATGGAGGATATTAAATTCAGCATAAATCCTATTCCTTGGTTATTTTATAGATGGTTTCTAAAGTTCTTCATATGATGAATACATAGTTATAATGATAACATCTACTATAGAAGACATCATATGGAATTTGACTTCAGATAAACTTCCTTTATTTATGATTTAGATGATCAAATTAGAGCTAATAATTTCCCCCAAGGCTATGATTTTTTTAGAGGTTATAAAATGTCCAACAAAGGGACCTATATTTCATTGACATAAGAAATGGTTGAGAAACCATATATGTTATTCATTGGGGACATGATAATTATCAACCCTTGTCTGATGATGATGATGGGGATAGCTAAAGTAGGGCCATAAACTACTAAGTTTCTTGGGTTGTAAAACCATTCTGGTAACTTGTTACAGATGTTGTTGGAAAGGAGCCATGAATTTACCATATACTACATATAGGTCATTTTGGACATATGGAGTCTGTAATACCTCTCAAAAGCATTCAAACTTAAGTACACTATTAGAGTTTTTCTCATCCTAAAATGTAATATTTTACCAAATATTTTCCCATTTATAAATAAATCAAATAATAGGTTAATGTAGGGTATTACCTTTAGTTTTGTTGTAACATTATGGAAAATGATTTGTTTTATTTCAAACAAGTCATCTTTTTACCTCTATGTAAAGATTGAGATTTGGTCCTTAGCCTTGTATGGATTGACTGTATCAATTTATTCTTAAATAGAAGAGTAATACTTTGAATCTTGATTAAGGTCCACTAAATCAAATATTGTATTAGTATATCCAATTAGTCTTGCCATTGACGATGCATAAAGAAATAGAGTGTGAGATGAGGAATCCATTGAAAATATGGTCTAAAAATTATTTTTTTATGAAAATTATGTAATATTTTGGTCCCAATGGAGTTCTAGGTTTGAAATTTTTAATAGATCCCAAAATTCATAGTTTACTCTAGATATCTAGAAGGCAATGTGATTATACTGAATCTATAAATTTGAATTATATTAATTTTGATGTGTTGACCATGATAATTTAATGTATAATTCATGAATTTGTGTAAATTAATTACAACAATGAATTTCACTGCATTCATTTTTCACTCTTTTCATTTAAATTTCATAATTCCAATTTCCATGGATTTTATTTCCATGTGGCTTATTTTACCTTCCCCATGTGTGTAGTTAGCATAATGTGACATATGTCTTCTTTCCTTACTTATGACCTTGGCATTTTTGTATTTTTTATTTACTTAGGTGGTTGAAGGACATGTATTTGAGTATCACTATTCTTTTCATAGTTGAGCTATGGATTACTATACTTTATTCCTTTTAGTTGTGGGTTAGTAGGATGATGAAGCAAGGATGGCTCTTAGTAATCCACTTCCCTAGGATAGTCCATTCATGGAACTATGCTAACATCACCTCTATGTTAGCAAGATGATGACATGAGTATGGATATCATTGTCCTACTTTCTTAGGATAATTCATATGAGAGGATATACTAAAATCACCTCTATATTAGTGGGATGATTATGCATGGATGGATCTGATTACTCTTATTAATTAGGATAGTGTTTACAAGGGGATATACTAATGTCACTTCTAGGTTAGTGTGATGATGATAGTCAAATGACTCTCACTACTTTGCTTGTCTAGGATAGTCCATACAAGGGGATCTACTAACATCACCTCTAATTTAGAAAGATGATGACACTTTAATGGCTCTCACTAATTCACTTACTCGTGATAGTCCTCACATGACTTATTATTATGTCACGATCATGTTAGTATAATGATGACACATGGATGGCCCTCAATGATCCACATTCTTTAGATAGTCTGTACATGGAACTACACTGATATCACCTCTATGTTAGTAAGATGGTGACACTTGAAAATATCTTAATGATATACTTGATTGACAACTTGTAATATTTACTTCAGCCTTGGGTTAGCTAAATAATATAATTTGGCAAGGGTATATGGGTTTTAAAAGTGTTCTAAATAAATTATTTAAGTGTATAATGACCTACTTGAGACACAACTTAGGCAACAAACCAACTAAATAAAAACATGTCATCCTAATTAGACTTTAAATTGTAAATCAATCACTCATATAAGTACATATAAGATTTGAATCTAAATGAAAATTAAAGAGAAAATATAAAGCATGCATATGGATTATTCATAACTTTGATTCCTCTTTTAATATCTTTAAAACATATTATAAATTTTGAAATGACTTATAGTTTATTATTTTCAAATTACACATCATAGACTTCTAGCTAAAAATACCTTGAATTAAGATATTAAATCAAATAGTGTGTCCCTATTTGAATTTTAAAATGGTGTGTGTGTGTGTGTGTGTGTGTGTGTGTGTGTGTGTGTGTGTGTGTGTGTGTGTGTGTGTGTGTGTGTGTGTGTGTGTGTGTGTGTGCATGTGTGTGTGTGCATGTGCGTGTGCGTGTGCGTGTGCATGTGTTTGTGTGTGTGTGTGTGTGTGTGTGTGTGTGTGTGTGTGTGTGTGTGTGTGTGTGTGTGTGTGTGTGTGTGTGTGTGTGTGTGTGTGTGTGTGTTGTTTTGGCACAAAAAATGGTGACTTAAAGGTTAAAATACACTCGAGTATTTGAGAACCCATAATATTAGTAATGTATCATAAAAAATATATTTATCCCTATAGAGAGAATAATAAACACACTAGACCTTGAAAAAGACTCCTACTTCCTCACGTAACATACTAACCCTTTACATTGCTTAGATTTGAATGTGTCATTTTTGTGAATTTATTTCCCCTTGTTTTGAGAGTTTTTATAATGTCTTGGATAAACACTGTAACTTTCATTTTGAATTTAGATTTTATAAAAAAATAGTAAAATAAGCCTATCCATTACTCCATTTCAAGTCAGGCATCTATAGCCTTGACATAGATACCTCTGATTTTTATTAAATTGTTGCTCTATTATCAGCTAGGCATATATGGCCCCTGTTGAGATTACTTGAATCACCCATTTTCTATCAATTTGTATTGCTTTTTAACATAAATAAAGGAAAGGTTAAGAATCACCATTTATTAGGTGTATGTATAAGAAAACTTATTTAATCAATATATCCCTATCAATGTGTATCCATTTCTATGTTTATTACCTCTCATCCAAGCTTTATCATGTAATGGTGAAGTTAAGCTTTGAAAATGGAAAGCCTTTCTTAATTTTTCATGACTATATCAGAGTAATTCCAAGAGGTCCAATGAACTTATTCAATCCAATCACAACCTAATTTAGTCATAGCACATACCACAATCCTAGAGGCTCTATTACTATCAAAATAAATATTTATGAAAATTAATTGTGTATCCTTGTAAATCACCCCCTTGTTTCTAGCAAGTCTTTGCAATTTAATCTTAGGAAATCAATTAGGCTGGTCTAAAATTTTATAAAACTAATCTGAAAACTAATATACTAAAAGTGAATGTAAAAAGTAGGAAATCTAATCTACTCATACTTATACATTTCCACTTATGGTCACTCAAAAGCATATCCAATTGGAGCAGCCATGAAATAATATTTCAAAAAATGTCCATTGAATGTTAGGGTGATGTCATTAACTTAAAGAAAATTTAAGAGGAAGACATTATTACCTAGAATTTTTTATATCTGATATGACCCATTCCATAGAGGAGTGAACTTATCATGTTTTCCTTTATTATCACGTATTTTATCCCATAGGAACACTAGGTCCAAAATCCTTAAGACTTTGATCTTATATCCCTTTTTAAACCAAATTTTGATAATATCAAACCATATTTTGATAATATCTTGATGTTTACTTAAGTTGTGTAATGATTTAGTTCTTAAATCTTCCATCTGGACTATATAAAGTAGTCTAGACTATAATCTTTCATCTTCCCCCATATAATATTGCATGAATGGGAATGTTGGGATTTTTAAAGTAATGGGGAAGACTAGTTGTTACCCATATACTAGTAAAAAAGGTGAATCCTTGAGATATTTCTTATGTTTGGTTTAATCTACCCAAAATGCATACTTCAATAATAGATGTCATTCCCTTAGTTTATCATGTGTTGATTTATTGATGACATCCATCATATTCTTATTGGTAGATTCAATCACTCCATTCCCTTGTAGATAGTAATTTGAAGAGAACTTGATGGTGATTTGATTATTTTAATCCCACTCTATAAAATTAGTAGACTGAAAAGCTAGACCATTATCACAAACTAAATAAATTAGGGTATTAAACGTGGTTGGTATGTTCTCTTTCAAAAAATTTATGACATCCAGTGCTCTAGAGTTCTTTGTTGACAAATATTCTATCCATTTGGTATAATAGTCAATAGCTATTAGGAAAAAATTATGTCTTGCTAAAGAGTTTGGGTTTATTACCCTAATAAAGTCAAATATCCATTGGTTAAGAGGGCATCCTTATATGATTGGTTTCAGTGGCATGGAAACATTCACCTCCCTTTTTATAAATACCTATCATTCATGGTAGGTCCTAACATAGTGATGCAGAACTTTAAAGATTGTGGGCTAGCAGTATCCCACCTTCAAAATTTTTTGAGCTATTATTTTTATTAAGGGATGTCCACTGCCAATAATTTGATTTATATTTTCCAAGATGTCCATAATTTATTTTCTTGAAACACACCTTAAGTAGATTCCCCCATAGTTATTTTTATATAGGAATCATTTCTTGATCATATAATGAGTTGATTTGAGATTAAGGACTCATTTATGTTTTCTATTTAGATTAAGAGGACATGTACCTATGATAAAATAATTGATGATCTGAGTATACCACTCACCATAAAATACATGAGTATCATTGATTTATTTAACACTAATTCATGGATCATTATCAATCATCATTTGGATGATTTATTGGCCTCTTACCATATTTGTTGGTTTTATTTCAATATCAAACTCTTGTAACTTTTCCATCCATTTGCCTCTTCTTTCACTCAATTCATTCTATCTAAGTGTGAGATTGAAACCTAGGTCTAGGATGATGGCATATGTTTTGTTCCTTGAAATATAATAACTAAACATTTTTACAACTTTGATCAATGTATATATTTTCTTGTCTATCATATAGTAGTTAAACTTTACATATTTTAGATTGGTTCTCATGAAGGATATTTATTTTCATTATCTTCCACTTTCTATGTAAGCACAACATCTATAGTATGTTCTGAGGTAAATGAATAAATATAGAAATATTTATTGAAGTTTGGGATAATCATAACTAGAGCTTAAATAATGGTTGTCTTGATGTCTTGAAAATATTTCCTAGCCTTTATTATCCACTCTATATTAGCATCTTAATTCAACATAGCATTTAATGATGATAATCTCTATAAAACTAGGAATTAATTTCCTTACAAAGTTAATCTTACTAAATAAATAATTCAATTCTTCTTTGTTGTTGGGAGGTGTTAGTTTAGAAATGTCCTAAACCCATTATTGATCAATTGAGATCCCATCTTTAGTGATGACATGGCATAATAATTTTCATTTAGTAATTCCAAATATGATCTTCTTTAGATTAAGATAAACTCTATATCTTCAAAATCTATCAAATACCCTTTGTAAATGATTTGCATGATCAAATATGTCTTTTGAATACACTATCAAGTCATCCATGTAGATTATGATGCATTTGAAAATAATTACTTTACAGATAAAGTCCATCACTCTCTATAAGATTTATCCTACATTAATTAGGCTAAAATATAATTTTTTATATGAAAAATTTCTCCACTTGGTGGTAATGGTAGTTTTCATTCTATCTTATTCTTCCACCAACACTTTGTTATAGCCTGAGAATCCATCTAAAAAGTATATCATCTCATATCTACTGACCATATAGATCAATTCATCTAGGGAGGCTGAAGGATAGTTATCCTTTTCTTATTCTTGATTCAGGTTCTTAAAGTCAACACAGAGTTTGATTTATCTATTATTCTTATTGACTAGTACTAAGTTAGCTACCCAAGTAGAATGTCTAATTGGAAAAACAATCTTGGCATCCAATAGATTGTGTACCTCTATCTAGATGAGATATTCTAAAATTGAATAAAGTGGCCTCTATCTTTATTTGAAAGGATTATGCTTTTGATTTAATGAAATGGTATGGGTGATGAATTTGGGGTCAAATATTTTTAAGTCCTCATATGTCAAGGCAATCATGTGCTTGTATTATATTAGTAGATGCTTCAAGTTTTATTTATCACTTTTAGTATAACTCAAATCAATTCTCTTTGATGAAATAAAAATTAGTTTCTTTAGACTAATTTTGCTTTTAAGCTTGTGGATCTACATCAAAATATCATTTTAAGGAAACCACTACTATAAGGATGTAGTTTTCATTCAGTTGTATGACACCATCCTCTCCCAAGTCTTCAATATGCATGGGCTCGACATGTTTCTCATCTATCATTAGAGATTCAAAGTTCCTAGAATAACTCATGAATTTGAAAATCTATTGGTCATCCTCAAACACCTAGAATTTGTCCACATTGTCTAAAATGAAAGTGATAAGAAACTAGCTCCACAAATAATTTCTACATTTTAAATTCTTGGAGTGGTGCCAAATTGGTGTTTGATGCTACTAGTGAATCTACCATCTATCTTTATTCTATTAGGATAACCTTGATGTTGAATTCTTTAAAAGAATCAATTAGGTCCCATGATTGGTGTTTATAATTCTTCAAGTAGGTGAGCTTGCATTGATATTTTATCTTTGATCTCTTTAACAACCATCTTATAATCACCAAGGATTTGTAACTACTTGACATTATGATTTAATTTGAATTGTAGACCAAGGATATTAACTACATACTCAACTCTATTATTGGTATAATGAAATTTTAACCTTTAGGTAGATAGGTGTTACTTATAATTTAGGTCTGTCATGGCTATGCCAACACTAGAACCTTTTTTTAAATATATCTCCATCAAAATAGAGAGTCCATAATTGAGAAGGACCTTCAAATTATTGTTCATTAATCTCCTACTTTGTAATAAATGTGTATACTCTGACATGTGGAGATGCAAAATCAACCTTATCATTCTTGGAGTTGTACTTAATGATTAGGTACTTCATATTTGGTTCTCTTTCCACTTAATCTACTTGGATACTCCTTTCCAAGGTAACCTCATATGTGAGAATTTGGTGGCCATGTACCCATTCAGTGTCTTTGACGAATCATGAATTATTATTAGGATATAAGATTCATGAGTATCAATGACCACAATATCTATGTACTCTTATACACATTAATTTGATGTCATTTAGATGTGTGCATTTGTCAATTCTCCAATGCATGGTACAAAAGACTTGTTAAAATATAGGACCACTCTTTTTGACTTATCTAGGGTCAAACCTAGCTCATTACATATAGTTATTGGCATCACATTGACTGAGGTGCCTGAGTCAACTAGCCAATTATACACATTCTTTCTGACCATTTTGACTGTTAGCAAAAATAATGGTACTTTAGGTTTATATTTAAATACCATCATGTTTACATGCATAGATTTGGACTTGTCAGATGTAGAGGCTCTCTCAATTAGATCCTTGAGTAATAACTCCCTTTGATCAAAAATTTGAGCTTGTTTTAATAGGGTGATATTAGCCTTGATATTTTTCATGCCCTTAAAAATGTTATACCTGACTCTGATTTATGGTTCTACACTTTGCAAATGATCATCCCTCTTAGGGGAGGTGAATTATTATTGGGCCTACAATATGGAGGACTAGTCATATTATTATTCAGAGGCATTAAAGTGGTAATAGGCTTTTATTCCTTAAATTGTAATAATTACTCTAGAACTCTTAGAAGGCATGGATCTCATCTATTTTATCCTCTGGTTCATTCTCATCCTCTACTAGGAATGGGAATTCATATCTCTCAAACATTATTACTGTGTTGGGATGTCCTAAAGTATTAAAGAAATATGGTTTGGTTAGATTGATAAAACCTTTGTATATTTCCACCTCCTCATGAAATATCTTGAAGGTAATGTATAATTCTATGCAATCTAACTCACCATGTTGTGTTGTGAACCCGATACTAGTTAGGATGAGTTGCTTCCATGATATTTATTTCTAATACCCTATATGGTTCTTGTTACTCTAGATTTTTTCTAGTCTTACTGAAAGGCCTATTGTATCTTTGGAATCCAAAGATCTGATTGGATTTATGTCCACAATAATTACCCATGCATTTCTACATATTCAAAAACTCATTACTTAATTTTTACACCATCATGTAAATAGATTCTAATTATATTTTTATTGAATTAGAATTAATACACTATGAAGCAGTAATATTGACTAGTATCAAATATTGATTATAATTTTGTTGGTTAGGTGTGGAATTGTTTAAGAAACTAATATGTTGATTGGGCTGAGTATGACTTGAAGGCACATGAGATTATACTTGGTTCTAGTTTTGGGTTGCATTATTCTTATTTACATTTAGGTATGGGATGAAAGCTAAAAAATTTAACCAAAACTAAGTGGGGATAATGATTGAATCTAGATACTCAATTATTTATCCATGTTGATAACATAAAAATAATCCAAAGGTAGAATATCAAGATAATTGACTCTATGTAGAAAAATAATATTCATTGGGTCTAGATAATTCTTATACATTTTGATTACCAACACCTTAGTGGGTTTTTAGGTAGTTTTAAGATGGGTATACATATTTTTTAACCTAGCATTGAAGGATTGAATTGGCTCATCTGGTTCTCTTCTCATGCTTGTAAAGTGTTGGTAAATAATAATGGCACTAGTGACTTGGCTAAACTATGCAAAAAATGTGTTTTGACATTGATCCCAAGATGAAAGTAAAATTTTTAAGACATTAAGAAACCAATCATAGGTAGTATCTTGTAATGTGAATGGAAAAAGCATGCATGACATGTCTTCATGGGTTACATTAAATATTATTAGAGTAGTTTTGAGGGCCTTTATGTGTTACTAAATAATTATACCTCTTGAGGGATAAAAGGAAAGAATATACTTCTTAGGGTTTATGGGTAAATCATGTACATCTCCAATAATGTTGATAGTATAACAAGTTAGCTAGGTTAGAGCTTGGGCCATTATGAATAGTGTAAGGTAGGGTTTTCTACTTGGAGAGAATGATTAAGCATGTGGTCCTCTTGAGAAAAATTTATAAGGCATAACATCTATATTGATTAACAAAGGTGGGTATAACAAGTTACTATTTGAGGTAGACCTTGTTAATAGTCTAAGTATATCTAGTGCAACTCAAGGGATATTTTCAAAGAAATAGAGGAAGAGTTGTAGGTCCTCCTTCTAAAACCAAATTAAATTCATATTTATGTGGGTTTTATGCACACCCCAAAAACCTTACGAGGTAACCTCTAACATTTTAGGATCTATGAATAAATATTCACTCTAAGGCATGAGATTTAGGGTATTGGATTTTTTTAAAAACCTATTGATGGAATAGAAGTGAGTGGATTAGTTTTCTGACCACATATGAGTTTGAATGTGGATGAATTTAAACCTACTTGAGATGGGTGGATTGATGATGGATCTAATTGAAAGTGGGTAGAACCAAAAAAAACTCAAAAAAAGGGGAAGGTAAGGGAAAAAGGGGGCTTGTGGGTCAAGAAAAATGAAAACTTTGTAATCCATCACTTGAAATAAAGGTTGAATGAGTAATAATAAACCAATGTTCAACACAAGCTAATAATATTACACCAAAAATCAAGCATAGTTATAAGTCCAAAGAAATAGGACATATAATAATCCTAAGTATATATAATCAAAGGTTTCGATGATTATAAGATTTTTTTATTGCATCTATCAGGGGGGATTATGATTAACATACAAATCATAATTAAAAACAGAAATAATATAATAATAATAACTATAATAAAAGTTTAACTCATGTATAGCCAAAAAATTGAGATACCAAAATGATAATATATTTTTCATAGTCCACAGGTTTTGAGAAGAATCAAGATCTACACATCAAGACCAATTGCATAACTTCCCTTAAAAAAATTTATTAATCTCAATAGCCAAAATTCTCCTCTACTTTGGACTAGGTGGATACAAATATATATATAAGTTTGGCATGGGGAAGGCATCATCTCTCAAGAAAAGTATAGAAATATAGGTTCATAAATAGAATTGTGTGTCAACTATCATGTGAAGTAGGCATGTATAATGATGATTACTCAAGATACAATTATTCAACTATAATATAATATATATGTGATAAAATAAATTAATAATAATTAGTTCTAATTTATGAATAACATGAAAATACATATGTATATTTAGATGGGTGATGATCTAGCATATTTGGAAGAATAAAACTGTGGAATAATAATTATAAAAGCTGAAATTGGATCTATCATTATAACTTATGTTATAATTAGAAAAATAAATTTAATTATTTATATTCCTAAATTTATCATCCATGTAGTTATAATAGTGAAAACTAGAAGTGGCACATATGCAATCCCATTTTGTAATTTCACTAGTGTGTATTTTGGAACCCGAGTGCCATGAGGTGGTGCAAGTGTTATCCCTACTATTGAAGTTGATTTTTTTAATTCTTATATTTAAAAATATAATTTTTTTCTCACCTAGAAGTCAATTAAAACAATATAAAAATAAATAAAAGGACTCTTGAAAAATTGTGGAAGCTTGTCCATCAACATCTTATGTGTGCATAATGCATATTTCATCTCCACATAAAGTGTTTTAGTTCTTATAATTTGATCTATCACAAAATTTAGTAGAAGAATTATATCATCATTGGTCTTATATACCATGCCATCAATCTCATCTTAGAACCTATCAACTACTGATCAAAGAAGATTTTTAAAAAATGGGCTTAGGGAATAATTTCCCTAGAGGAGCGCCTACCTAAGTGATTTTAATATTAGTCAAAATAGAGACTACCTCTCTTTATTGATTTGAAAATTTTTGTGTTGAATCTCACATATCTTGATGCCATTAAATCAAGGTTTCCCTCTTAGTACTATAAAAATTATGGTCCCACACAACCTCATATATTGTTATTAAATTTGAATGAGCATAAGCCTAATTTATAGTTGCTTGGCTTAGAAAGGAAAGTTTTCCATCAATGTCCTTTATTTTATTGAACAAATGATTTATGGCCCCCCACTTATGATGGGATATAATATTATAAAACCTTATTAAATTAATCATGTCATATAACTTTTGAGATTCCCCCATTAATTTATTTAGGATACCGAATGGTGTTCCTTTCTAGTGTCCTCTGAATAGGCTGATCATATCTTTTGAACATTTCTTTTTTCAATCCTCCAGTAGCATCCACAAAACTATAAGGATCCTCTCTATATTTATCTAGGTCTAAGGGAATTAATTTTATTCTCTTTTTTAGAGAGAATATTTCTTCTCTCTAATCTAACTTGACATGTTGTCCTTCTACAACCATAATATTTATTTTAACCTTTCTTAAGGTATTTGTTTATCTATAAAAATGGAATTTGACTATTTCTTGTTTAAAAATCACTAAGACCTACATTCCTTCTTATTTTTGTTGTAGTTATTACATCTATGAAGGAATTTTTAATTCAACTTGATGCTTTGATTTCTCTGTAATAATATATGAGGGAGATTGCCTTAGAGGAATCATGGTTGTGGGGAAAGACATCCCCACTATAGGTAAAGGAGGAATAGTTTTCCTCCATCTAGTGACTTGATTTTGGAATGGTTTATTAATTATGTATTTAGTCTTCTTTGTATCTCTATGCACTAAAAATATAGGAGAGTTTATTTGTGTAGCTTAGCTAATGGGGATTCTAAATTGTGTAGACAACCAAGGAAGGGTGTCTTGTGTATAAAAAATGGAAGTGGAAATAAGGTTTTTAAAATGTACCCTCTTTGATGGATTAGGAAACTAAGGACTGATTTCACTCAATATTGAATAAGTTATTGGGGTGTTATGTAAATTTTTAAGTAATACATTACCAATGTATATGCAACCCTAATATTCATAGTAGTAGTAGTGGTATCCCTAGTAGTAAATTAATCTATAATAGATAAACTTGGTACCTTGAATTCTTGAGGCTTGTTTATTTGACTCAAATAATGTAAAAAAAAAATAGTATCTGGTATAACAATTGTAGTAACAATAATAAAGTAAGTAATCAAAGAATGAGGAATTGGTGGATTTAGAACTTGAGGAGAGATAATTGGGTCACTAGTTTTTTTAGTTGTCACTATAGTAACCTGAGTTAGATAGCTTGGAGGTGTAGTTAATGATGTATCTTACATTGAAGTCTACAATTTTGACTCCACATCCTCTTCTATATGCCTATTCTGATCTCAAAATAATTTTATGTCCATCGAGTTAACATCTCCTTGGTTAACCTGTTTAAATTATCTGAATATTTCCATCCCTCTCGACTGATTCCTTCATTTAGTCATCCATTCCTATTCTTTATCTAACTCATTTGTCTCATCAAATGACTCTATCTCCTCTTTTTTTATCTTGGGCACCCATTCTTCTCATGTTCCCCATCTCTTATCTTTTTTTTCACCATCATAAATCTCAATAGGGTCTAACCTTAGTCTATTATTTCTTCTATACTTCATTTCCTTGGGAACTTCTATATGTTTCTCTTTTACATCTATATTCTAGGTTAAAATTGGAGGAGAATTGGGATTCCTTTTATATTAAATTATTGGTTTTGTAATGATAGAGGTCGGCCTTGTAGAAAGTGGAATGCAAGATGAAGGGACCATAGTGATGGCATGTGATAATAACGTGGAAGTAGTGACTATTAGAAAAAATATGGGTGGTGAAGATGGTTACCCAAGAGGTTGAGGAATTATTACTAGTTGTGTTTATATCATAATATGTGGTGACCTACAATAATAAACAATGGAAGCATGAGATAAGAAATTAGGAAGACTTACTTATTGAGCTATGGTCAAAGGATGAAGTGGTAACATGGAAAATATCTTAGTTGTTGTAGCAAGAATTTTAGGTATCCTTTCAATACATATATGTGGAGTAAAATTAGAAACAATTGTGTTTGTATGGGATCTTGGAGCATTCTCCACTCTTTCTTCAATATTTGCTTCCCTATATGTGCCAACTTGATTTTGTATATCCACTTCTATATGAGGGTGAGGTCCATGAATATGTTTAAAAATCCATTGCTCTTTGTTAATTCTCTTAGCATAATCCTCAATGATAATGGGATCATATTATGTCCTCTCATATATAATCATTAACATATTTACCTAACACATTATCATAGTAACATTAGTGTCATCCTCTACATTCATGAAGACACTATGATGACTATAGGATTTGTGCCCATAATTGATTTTCACCTTCTTGTCATATCTCATAATATATTCAATGGTAGTTTTCTTAGGGTCCTAGTACTTGAATTATGCCCATTTCAATCCATAATATGTCCTCATTGTTCCAATAGATTAGAAGTACTCCCACCTTATATATTAAATTCTACCAATGCTAAGAGGGATTGGATGCATAGATGCTTACTTAGATCTTCTTAATCCAACATCTACATTGTCATTTAATTGAGCAAAAATTTTATGCTCAGTCAATTTATCAATAAAATTCCAATATAATTATAAAGGTTATGCCTTAGTACCTTAAATATTGATTATAGTGCATCCAAGATATAACTAGTAGTCACCCATCTTTCGAATAGTCTTATTTATAAGATCTAAGACTTTGGGAATGTTCTTCTCATATATTACCTGATATACCATATGGTAGAAGGTCTTAGTCAAAATTTTCATAGTATTTATAAATTTATACATATGGAAGATATTAAATTAATCACAAATACTATTCTTTGGGTTATTTTCAAATGATTGTCAGGGTTACTAATACAATAAATACATGATTGCAATGAAAAAATCTATCATATAAGACATTATGTAGAAGTTACCTTTTGATAAACTTCCTAGATTTCTGATTTAGAGGACAAAATTAGATCTAATAATTTCCCCTAAATCTATGATTTTGTTAGAGGTTAGAATAATGTCCAAAAAAGGGACCCATATTTTGCTGAAATAAGAAATGGTTGAGAAACCATATATTATGTTCAATAGGGCCATGTAAATTCTCACCCATGGTTTGAATACAATGATGGGGATAGATAAAGTAGGGCCCTAAATTTTAAATATTCTTGGGTTACCATCCCACTCTTATAACTTATTGCTGATGTTGTTGGCAAATAACCATGAATTCACCATATCCTACCTATAGTACATTTCAGGAACATATAGTTTGTAATACCTATCAAAATCATTCTAAATTATGTATGATGTTAGAGTTTTGCTCAACCTAAACTTTAATATTTTCCCAAAGATTTTCCCATTCACAAATTTAACAAACAATAGGTCAATGTAGGGTATTAACTATGGTTTGGATATAGTATTATGAAGACTAAATGCATTTATTGATATCAAGTCATCTTTGTACCTTTCTGTAAATATCGAGAGCTAGTCCTTAGCCTTGTATGGCTTGAATACATTAACCTCATCCAAAATAGCAAATTAACACTGGAAATTATGATTAAGAGATACTAAATTGAATGTTGTATTAGTATATTTAGTTATTCCTAAAATTGAATATGCATAAAGAATGATAGTATGAAAATGAGGAATCCATTAAAAATCTGGTCTAAAAAATACATGTGATGTGAAAAGTTTATAATATCTTGGTCACAATGGATTTTTGGATTCACATTTTTTAATAGATCTCTAAATTCATAGTTTGATCTTGATAGCTAGAAGATAATGTTATTAGACTTAATACGATAATTTAAATTATATTTATTTTGATCTATTGGCTATGAGAATTGATTATATTAATTCTCCAATTCATGTGAATTAATAATAAAAATGAATTTCACACCATTAATTGTTTATTATTTCCATTTTAAATTCATAGCATAGAATTCTATGCAATCTAACTCACCATGTTGTTTTGTGAACCCGATACTAGTTAGGAAGAGTTGCTTCCATGATATTTATTTCTAATACCCTATATGGTGTTTATTACTCTAGATGTTTTCTAGTCTTATTGAAAGGCCTATTGTAACTTTTGAATCCAAATATATGACTAGCATTATGTCCACCAGTGTTACCCATACATTTCTACATATTCAAAAACTCATTACTTAATTTTTACACCATCTTGTAAATAGATTCTAATTATATTTTTATTAAATTAGAATTAATACACTGTGAAGTAGTAATATCAACTAGTATCAAATTTTGATTCTAATTTTATTTGTTAGGTGTGGAATTATTTAAGAAACTAATATATTGATTGGGTTGAGCATGATTAGAAGTCACATGGGAGTGTACCTAGTTCTAGTTTTGGGTTACATTATTCTCATTTACAATTTGGGATGGGATGAAAGCTAAAACCTATAATGAAAACTAAGAGGGGATATTGATTGCATCTAGGTATTCAATTATTTATCCATGTTGATAACATTAAAATAAGCCAAAGGTATAAAATTAAAACTAATGACTCTATGTAGAAAATTATTAGTCATAGGGTCTAGAGCATTCTTGTACATTTTGATGGCCAACACCTCAGTGGGTTCTTAGGTAGTTTCAAGATGGGTATACATATTTTTAAACCTAGAATTAAAGGATTGAATTAGCTCATTTGGATCTCTTCTCATGCTTGTAAAGTGTTGGTAAATAATAATGACACTAGTGACTTGGCTAAACTATGCAAAAAATGTGTTTTGACATTGATCCAAAGATGTAATTAAACCTTCCAAGACATTAAGAAACCAATCATAGGTAGTATCTTGTAATTTTAATGGAAAAATCATGTATGACATGTCTTCATGGGTTACATTCAATATTAGTAGAGCAGTTTTGAAGGCCTTTATGTGTTATTCAATAGTGCTACCTCTTGAGGGACAAAAGGAAGGAATATACTTCTTAGGGTTTATGGGTAAATCATGTACATCTCCAACAATGTTGACAGTATAACTAGTTGGCCAAATTGGATCTTAGGCCATTGGGAATAGTGTAAGGTAGGGTTGTCTACTTTGAGAGAATGATTGAGCCTGTGGTCCTTTTGAGAAACATTTATAAGACCTAACTTTTATATGGATTTACAAAGGTGGGCATAACAAGTTAGTGTCTAAGGTAGACCTTTTCTAAGTATATCTAGTGCAACTCAAGGGATATTTTCAAAGAAATAGAGGTAGAGTTGTAGGCCCTCCTTCTAGCATCAAATTAAATTCACATTGATGTAAATTTTATGCACACCCAAAAAACCTTATCAGGTAACCTCTAACAGTTTAGGATCTATAAATAAATATTCACTGAGATTTAGGGTATTGGATTTTTTAAACAACCTATTGACGGAATAGAAGTGAGTAGATTAGTTTGTTTACCACATATGAGTTTGGATGTGGATGAATGTAAACCTACTTGAGATGGGTGGATTGATTATATATCTAACTAAATGTGGGAAGACCCAAAAAAACTCAAAGAAATGGGAAGGTAAGGGAAAAAAGGTGGCTTGTGGGTCAAGATAAATGAAACCTTTCTAATCCATCACTTGAAATAAAGGTTTAATGAGTAGTCATAAACAAATTTTTACTACAATCTAATAATATCACACCAACAATCAATCATAGTTATAAGTACAAGGAGAGAGGACACATAATAATCCTAAGTATATATAATCAAAGGTTTCCATGTTTATAAGATTGTGTTAGTGCATCTATAAAGGAGAATAATGATTATCAAAAAAATTGTAATTAAAATCAAATATAATATAATAATAATAATAAATATATTAAAAATGGAACTCATGCACAACCAAAAAACTGAGATACCAAAATGATGATATATTTTTCACAATCCACAGGTTTAGAGAAGAATCAAGATCTACACATCAAGATCAATTTCATAACTTCCCTTATAATTTTTTATTAATCTCAATAGCCAAAATTCTCCTCCATTTTAGACTAAGAGGATATAAATATATATAATGTTGGGATGGGGAAGGCATCATCTCTCAAGATAATTCTAAAAATACAAGTTCATAAATAGAATTATGTGTCAACTCTCATGTGAAGCAAGAATATACAATAACGATTACTCAAGATATAATTATTCAACTATAATATAACATATATATGCCAAAATAAATTAAGAATAATTAGTTCCAATTTAGGCATAACATGTAAATACATATGTATATTTAGATGGGTGATGATGTGTCATATTTGGAAGAATAAAACTATGGAATAATAATTATAGAAGCTGAAATAGATGGAACTATCATTATAACTTATGTTATAATTAGAACAATCACTTTAATTATTTATATTACTAAAGTTATCATCAATGTAGTTATAATAGTGAAAATTAGAAGTGGCACATATACAAGCCCAGTCTATAATTTCACTAGTGTGTATTTTGGAACTTGAGTGCCATGAGGTGGTACAAGTGTTATCACTACTATTGAAGTTGATTTTTTTACTTCTATTTACAAATATAATGCTTTTCTCACCTAGAAGTTAATGTAACCAATCTGAAAATAAATAAAAGGACTCTTGAAAAAGTTTTTAAGCTTCTCCATCAACATCTTATGCGTGCATAATGCATATTTCATCTCCACATAAAGTGTTTCAGTTCTTATAATTCAATCTATCACAAAATTTAGTAGCTACATAACCTCATCATTGGTCCTATATGCCATGCCCTCAATTTTAGCTTTGAACCTATCAACTATTGATCAAAGAATATTTTTAGAAAATGGGCTTAGGCAATAATTTCCCTAGAGGTGTGCCTACCTAAGTGATTTTAATATTAGTCAAAATAGAGACTACATCTCTTTATTGATTTGAAAATTTTTATGTTAAATCTCACATATCTTGATGCCATTCAAGCAATATTTCCCTCCTAGTAGTATAAAAATTATGGGACCACACAACCTCATATATTGTTATTAAACTTGAATGAGCATAAGCCTAATTTTCTAGTTGCTTGGTTTAGAAAGGAAAGTTTTCCATCAATGTCCTTTATTTTATTGACCTAATGAGTTATTTCCCCCCACTTATGATGGGACATAATCTTAGAAAATCTTAATAAATTAATGGTGTCATATAAATTTTGAGATGCCCTCATTAGGTTATAATTTATTTAAGATACTAAATGGTGTTCCTTTATAGTGTCCTCTGAATAGGTTGATCATATCTTTTGAACATTTCCTTTTTCACTCCACCTGTAGCATCCATAAAATTGTAAGGATCCTCTCTATATTTTTCTAGGTCTAAGGGATATAACTTTATTCTCTATGTTAGAGAGAATATGTCTTCTCTCATCTCTAACTTGACATGTTGTCCTTCTACAACTATAATATTTCTTTTAACCATTCTCAAGGTAGTTATTTTTATATAAAAATGGAATTTGACTATTGCTTGTTCAAAAATCACCAGGACTTGCCTTCCTTCTTATTTTTGTTGTAGTTATTACATCTATGAATGAATGTTAAATGCAACTTGATTATTTTCTTTCTCTATAATAATATATGACAGGGATTACCTTAGAGGAATCATGTTTGTGGGGGATTATGTTCCCCCTATAGGTAAAGGAGGAATAGTTTTCCTCCATCTAGTGACTTGATTATGGGATGGTTTATCAATTATGTATTTATTCTTCCTTTCATCTCTATGCACTAAAACTATAGGAGAGTTTATTTGTGTTGCTTAGCTAATGGTATTTCTTAATTATGTAGACAACCAAGGAGGGATGTCTTGTGTAGAAAAAATGGAAGTATAAATAAAGTTTTCAAAATGTACCATCTTTAATGGATTAGGGGACTAAGGACTGATTTTACTAAATAATTAATAAGTTATTGAGGTGTTATGTTAATATTTAAAGTAATATGTTACCAATGTATATGCAACCCTAATAGTCATAGTAGCAGTAGCGGTATCCCTAGTAATAAATTAGTCTATAGTAGGAAAACCTGGTATCATGACTTCTTGAGGCTTGTTTATTTGAAACAAATGATGTAAAAAAATAATAGTATCTGGTATAACAATTATAATAACAATCATAAAGTAATTAATCAAAGAATGCAGAATTTTTTGATTTAGAACTTGAGGAGAGATTTTTAGGGCACCAATTTTTTTATTTGTCACTATAGTAACCTAAGTTAGAGATCTTGGAGGTGTAGTTAATAATGTCTCAGTCTAAAATTTTGACTCCACATCCTCTTCTATATGCCTCTTTTTATCTCAAAATAATTTTATGGCTAGTAAGTCAACATCTCCTTGGTCAACTTGTTTAGATTCTCCTAATATTTCCATCCCTCTGGACTGAGTACTTCCTTTAGTCATCCATTTTTATTCTTCATGTAACTCATTTTTCTCATCAAATTACTCTATCTCCTCTATTTTTTTCTTGGACACCCATTCTTCCTTTGTTCCCCATCTCTTATCTTTTTTTCACTATCATAAAACTCAATAGGGTCTAACCTTAATCTATCCTTTCTTCTATACTCCATCTCCTTGGGAACTTCTATCTATTTCTCTTTTACATCTATCTTCTAGGGTAAAATAGGAGGAGAATTGGGATTCCTTTTATATGTAATTATTGGTTTTGTAATGACAGAAGTTGGCCTTGTAGAAAGTGGAATGTGAGATGAAGGGACCATAGTGATGGTAGATGGTAATAAAGTTGGAGTAGTGACTATTATAAAAATTATGGGTGGTGAAGATGGTTATCTAGAGTTCGAGGCATTATTACTAGTGGTGTTTCTATCATAATAGGTGGTGACCTTGAAGAATAAATAATGGAAACATGAGATAAGAAATTAGGAAGACATACTTTTTGAGATATGGTCAAAGGATAAAGTGGCAACATGGAAAATATCCTAGTTGTTGTAGCAAGACTTTTAGGTATCCTTTCACTACATATATGTGGAGTAAAAGTAGTAACAACTTTGTTTCTATGGGATCTTAGAGTAATCTCCACTCTTTCATTAATATTTTCTTCCCTGTATGCACCAACTTGATTTTGTATATCCACTTTTGTATGAAGGTGAGGTCCATGAACAGGTTTAGAAATACATTGCTCCTTATCAATTAACTTATCATCCTCCTCAATGATAATGGGATCATATTATGTCCTCTGATATACAAATATTGGCATATTTACTTGACACATTATCATAATAACCTCAGTGTCATCTTCTAATTTCATGAAGACACTATGATGACTATCGGATTTGTGCCCATAATTGATTTTCACCTTCTTGTCATATCTCATAATATATTCTATGATAGTTTTCTTAAGGTCATAATACTTGAATTATTCCCATTTCAATCCATAATATGCCCTCATTGTTTCAATAGATTAGAAGTTCTCCCACCTTGTATATTACATTCTACTAATGCTAAGAGGGGGTGGATACATAGATGCTTACTTAGATATTCTTAATTCAACATATACACTATCATCCAATTGAGAAAAAAAATTATGCTCAACCAATTTATCAAGCACAATCCAATATAGGTAAAAAGGTTATGCCTTATTACCTTAAATATTTATTATAGTTCATCTAGGATATAAATATTAGTCACCTATCTTTCAAATAGTCTTATTTATAAGATATAAGACTTTGAGAATGTTCATCTCATATATTACCTGATATACCATATGGTAGAAGGTCTTAGTCAACCTTTTCATAGTCTTTCTAAATTTAAACATATGGAAGATATTAAATTGATCATAAATCCTATTATTTGGGTATTTTGCAAATGGCTTCTAAGGTTATTAATATGATAAATACATTATTGCAATGAAAAAATCTATCGTATAAGACATTATGTAGAAGTTACCTTTTAATAAACTATAGGGATTTGTGATTTAGAGGATAAAATTAGAGATAATAATTTCCCCTAAGTCTATGATTTTGGTAGAGGGTATAATAATGTCCAAAAAAGGGATCCATATTTTGTTGACACCAGAAATGGTTGAGAAACCATAAATTATGTTTAGTAGGGCCATGTAAATTCTCATTCATGGTTTGAATACAATGATGGGGATAGCTAGAGTAAGGCCCTAAATTTGAAATATGCTTGGTTTACCATCCCACTCTTGCAAATTACTATTGATGTTGTTGGAAAAGAGCCATGAATTCACCATATCCTACCTATACTTCATTTTAGGAAAATATAGTTTGTAATACCTATCAAAATCATTCTAAATTATGTATAATGTTGGAGTTTTTCTCAGCTTAAAGTGTAATATTTTCCCAAAAAAATTCCCATTCATAAATATATCAAATAATAGGTCAATTCATGGCATTACCTATGGTTTGGATATATTATTATGAAGACTAAATGCATTTATTGATATGAAGTCATCTTTGTACCTTTGTGTAAAGATTGAGAGCTAATCCTCAGCCTTTTATGGATTGAATACATCAACCTCATCCAAAATATCATATTAACACTTGAAATTATGATTGAGAGATAATAAATCAAATGTTGTATTAGTATATTTAGTCAATCCTACAATTGAATATGCATAAAGAACCATAGTATGAAATGAGGAATTCATTAAAACTCTAGTCTGAAAAATGCATGTGATGTGAAAAGTCTATAAGCTCTTGGTTGCAATGGAGTTTTGGATTCATAGTTTTCAATAGATATATAAATTCATAGTTTGATCTTGATATATAGAAGATAATTTTATTATAATGATTGTGATAATTTAAATTATATTTATTTTGATCTATTGGCCATAAGAATTGAATCTATTAATTCTCCAATTCATGTGAATTAATAATAACAATGAATTTCACACTAGTCATTATTTATTATTTCCATTTGAATTTTGTAACACCAAAATGTATGGGTTTTAATTTTATATTGCATTTTTTTCCTTCACCAAGGTTCCTAGTCACTATAATGTGACATATGTCTTCTTTATGTTCTTTTGGTTTTGGCATTTTTATCTTTATTATCTATTTATGTGGTTGCAGGACACATGTATGAGTATCACTGTTCCACTCATTTATAAGTTTTGGCTTACTATAATTTTTTATTTTTGTCCATGGGTTACCTTTAATGATGACATATAGATGGCTCTTGATGATTTGCTTGCCTGAGATAGTTTATATATAGAACTGCATTTACATCACCAATTGGTTATCATAAAGATGACATGGGGATAAGTCTCACTACTCTACTTTCCTAAGATAGTCTATACAAGGGGATCCACTAACATAACTTATAAGTTAGTAATATGATGACATGTGGATGGATCTTGTTACTTTGCTTATTCAAGATAGTCTATATAAGTACCTCTATTAACATCACCTTTGAGTTAGCAGGATGATGACACATGAATAGATCTCACTACTTCACTTTCTTGGGATAGTTTGTATAATAGGATATTTAGATGTCACCTATGAATTATTTGGATGATGACACATGAATGACTCTTTCTACTCTACTTACTTGGGATAGTATGTATATGAACTATGTTGATGACGCCACTCGGTTATCAGGATGATGATACATGGATAGTGTATACACACAATATTTTTAAAATTTTATCAATTAATATGTTCTCTCTTTCAAGATCCCATAAAATATAAATATCTTTTAAAGTATTCCTTAAATGGTGCACCAAGAAATAGGTTACAAAACCTTTGGTTCTTCACAAGATTGTTGTCCCATATACTATAAATACAAGTTACTCCTATCCATTTCCCTATTCTTTGAAACCTTACTTATACACTTTCCTAAGAAACTCACTACCTAAAATATCCCCTAATTAATCAAAAAACCCCTTTTACCATGTATCCTACTAGGCTGATCCTATTAACCCCACTCTAAGATTTACCATGTGTTATGGAACTAGGTCAACCTAAGCTAACATAGTTTGAGACCTAACAACTCTATTCTTGCCTAATGAGATCAATATTATTGACTCCATTGACTTAATTTTAGGGAGGGTTTAGGGTCAATCCATGTCTATATATACCCCCTTTTATTTCATTTATAATACATGATCAATCAATTTTTGATCATTACTACTCACAAATCTTCTTATACAATCAATAGGAGGTTTCACTGTTTAGGTTATTATCCATTAAAAAGTATAACTTATATTGAAAGAATATTAGATGCATAGGATAGGTATTATACCCTAAAACTAATTTATCTTTATGATAATTAAAATCCCAAAACAACCTATTTCAAAGCACCATTGCCCAAGGGAGAGATTGAAGCATGATGGGTTCACTTTGACAAAGGTAAGTATATTCTTAAGCCCTTAATATTTTAGTAAGTATATATTACAAAGTTAATGTGTGTGTGTGTGTGTGTGTGTGTGTGTGTGTGTGTGTGTGTGTGTGTGTGTGTGTGTGTGTGTGTGTGTGTGTGTGTGTGTGTGTGTGTGTGTGTGTGTGTGTGTGTGTGTGTGTGTGTGTGTGTGTGTGTGTGTGTGTGTGTGTGTGTTTGTGTGTGTGTGTGAATGTTTATTATCTCTCCCATTTATGCCACAAGATTTGGTGAGCACTAGATTATCTTACAAAATGTATTTACTAGATTAACTTACATAGTTGTTTAGTGGATTAGTTTTCTTAGTAATTTTTACAACCATAGAGACCTAGTTAGGGTTATGACAAGATGGAATTTTCCTAGAGACCTTGGTAGCCTCTCTTTTGATATAGTGTGATAAGAGATCCCATAGTATAGGTTTAGCAAATCCATTATTTGCCATGACCCCAATTTGAATGTATCTACAAGTGTAATTGTTATTTTATTACCTTCTCTTAGATTAAATATTATTAAGTAGGATAAGTTATATAACTATCTATTTAAAATTACATATATGTCTGGTGAACTTGATGTGAATCTAATCCTTACATATTTTTAATTTTTATTTACAGACAACTGGGATTGACCCTATCAACCTAATTTAACATTTTATTTGTAGGTTTTCATACTCTATAGACCCTATAGTCCTAGTTTTATACTATGTGTATAGGTTTTTATATTCATTCAACCTAGTCAACTTTTTTTGGCTCTTTGTACACCTTTATATAGTCGGACATTGACCCAGTTGACCTAGTTAGGGTGATTTTTCATAGGTTTTCCAAATAAGGTGATCCTATCTATTTTTTTAGCTCTCTACACACACATTTATAGATTTAGAGAAAACAAATTAGATCGACCCTATTGATATAGTTTATTTTCCTATTTTTTCATCTAACTAAATTGACTAGCTAGATTCCTTTATTTTTATGCACTTTTATTCAGTTAACTAGGTTGATCCATTCGACATAGTGTTATTTAGTTTTATAATTTATTAGTTTTAATTATGTTTGATTGATTAGCTCTAATCCATTTGAATATTATTGATTTACCACTATAGGTTTAAAAATATGTCCATAAAACATAGGTCAAAACAAAAATTTAACAACTTTAAATAAATTACTAGATTGACCTGATCGACTTAGTTTACAATGAACCACTCTTTTTGAAATTCAAGTTTTAGTATCATTTTTCTAGTTTTTTAGTTCTATAAAACTATAGTTTTACAATCAACTTAGTCAATTGGATCAACTTATTTCTATGTCTACTTTCTATCTAGGAAACAAAATTGATTAGCTTGACTGCATTCTTTTTGGACTATCTTTCAATAGACTGAGTTGACTAGCTCAACTATGTTTTGTTCTATTTACATAACTAAGTCAACCAATTCAACTTTATTCTATTTATTTTTATCTTAGTTCAATAAATGGTAACTAACATACATGGATATTAATTAAAATAAATTTACTTTTTAGTTGTTTTCCTATTTATTTACATTCAAAAAATTATAAAATAGCTTGTAAGTCTTTGATTTTCACCTTTATTTTTCACTTTATTTGGTTTTCCCTAGAAACTATATACTAGTAATTTTTAAAACACTTGTCTATTATCATGAAGTGTTACTTGATACTTTATTTAAGGTCATATTATATCATTTACAAATATCATGACATGAAGAGATTTTCCTAATACTCATATGTATAGTATAAATATAAACACGGTCTTTAGTTTTCCCTACCTCAGTATTTTATAAATGCTTAGGATTTACCTCTTTATTAAACATTAGGAATCCATCCATCCATTTTTTTGTGTGGTGCATTGGTTAGTGGTTAGTGCTTAAAAGTTACTTCCTACTTACCCTTGAAATTAGCTTTAGTGAGATATGGGATGGTACTTCCTCCATAGTTACTTCTCTAAAACATTGGGCCAACACTATCCAATAGACAAACAAGTATCTTTGAGAGCCTAAACTTTCAATCAAAACCCTTGGTATAAATTCCTAATCTTATTTTCTATACATTAGTTAGATATATTATAAAAATCATTATTACTTCTTGATTTTTTCAGATTCTATGTCGTATTATAAACTTGTATTAGCTAGCATTGATACAAGAATTGTGTTGTGTAGTACAACTAGGTTGACCAAATCAACCTGGTTACTCGTGTGTTTAATTATATTTTCTATAAATAAAGACTAAAACATATAAATTTAGATAATTTGCCTTTTTATACCTACATAACTAAGTTTACCATCTTATCCCAATATTTTATGGGTTATTTTTTAATCTCCTTATAGAACTTAATAAACTAGCTTGACCCAGTCTTTTATAGACTATTATATTTATCTTATTATATAACTAAGTCAACTAGATTGATCTAATATTTTACAGGATATTATATTTATCTTATTATATAACTAATTCAACCATCTCAACCTATTATTTTATAGGTTGTTCTATTTATCTTCGTATAGAACTACATCGACCTGATCGGCCTAGTAGAATAAAAATTATCTAGTTTATCAATTAGTGTTATTTCAATCCTTTCATGTAACATTTTTTTGATAATTTTATAGATAAAAATAAAAATAATATGAATGTTTTAATTAATCCTAATTAATTTACAAAAACATATTTTTTGGTAACTAACCCAGATCAAATCAATATCCATGTTACTACTCGAATTACTAACTATACGACTTCTCCCTACTCTATGACACTTAACCCCTTGTTCATGTAAATGCTAAAATATGAAAATTATATTTAATACATTGATGAAATGATTATGTTCATCAATGAAAATCCTCAACATAGAGGTAAGGATCCTATAGTCATTTATAACCTCATCATGGGACCTCATATTGGAGAACCCCATTCACCTTCACCTAGTTTTTCCATAAGATTTTGGGAAACTCATTTTATGATTTCTTCCACACCTTTACCTTATATCATATTTACTTCTAGCACTATTATGTCATCCTCCATTTTTTTCTTCACCTCCAATCATAATTATTTATACAAATGTGGTAGGTGTGACCTTTAGTGGGTCTCCTCAAAATACCCACACTAATACCCAATTTCGTACTAGTGCTTCTCATGCTACTAGTGCTTCTGACACTACTAGTGATTCACATGCTACTAGTGCATCTCATTATCTTAGTGCATCTAAAAATATTAATACTTAACATAATACTAATACATCTAATGCTACTTCTACTACTCAAAATATTATTCAAACTAACCAATTACTATTGCAAACTCTTAACCAAATGGATACTTTTCAAACTAATAATGAAAATCAAATTATGTAAATGCAAAACCAATTATTACATATCTAAAACTAGCCTCAACCTACTCCATGGAGAACACAAAATCCTAATAATCCACACCTCCACTTAGATATACACATGGTAACCTTATACCAAAACCCCATTTTATTAAGAAAATTATTCAACATTTACAAAATGAACCTCTTGTTCCTCAAATTATAAACATTGACATACGGGGAATACATATTCTATCCCCATATTAGTTGAGAAAATTTTTACCCAAAAAGATGACACTTGTATAAAATATGCTATTTACTATATTAGTCAAGGTTTAATTGACTATGAGATCAAAATGCTATATCTGACTCTCTCTTCATTGACATCCTCATTTCACCCTCACCAAGTACTTCATGGTTCTTAATTTCTTATCCAAATAAGAAAACACCTTCTTATTTACAAATCAAAATGATTCACTAATATATAACATTGAGGTTGTTACTATTAGACAAAGCCCATGGTATAAAAATATAATTCAATTTATTTAACATTAAACTTACCCTCTAGACATGAATTCATGTGAAAAGACTCAGATACGTAATAAATATTTCAAGTACATACTTTGATAAAACATCCTTTAATATCATAATGTAGAAGGAACATTACTACTTAATGTAATGCTAGAGTAAGTTCCTATTCTCCTAGAATAAGCACATGGTAGCATTGGTAGTGGTCACTATAGTGGTCATGATATAACTCATAAATATTTGTGTATGGGTTAATTTTTGCCTACTCTATAAAATTATTCTATAAAAATGTAATCATTATCAACTCCATGATGATATCATTCATGCCCCTCCATCCGAACTCCATACAGTGGAATCTCATTGGCCATTCTCTATGTAGGGATTAGATCTCATTGGTAAATTACCTTGATCACAAGATGGACATGTATTTATTACCATTACTACCAAAAATTTTACCAATTGGGTAGAATCTATGTCTCTTGTTAATGTCACCAAAATTACTATTTAAAAATTTATTCTCAATCAAATAGTCTATCATTTTGGAGTCACCCATATCATCTCTGATAATGGCATTGATTTCAAAAATAAAGTTATGAAACAATTGTGTGCGAAATTTAAAATTTCTCACAAATTCTCAACACCTTACCATCCTCTATAATGGCCAAGAAAAATCCACCTAAAAAACTTTTTAAAAAAATATCACAAAAAACTATTAGAGAAACTTATACTGATTGGCACCTCCATCTATATCCTACACTTTTGGCTTGCCACACTAGCATACATACTACTAATAAATCAACACCATTTTCAATTGTATATGGTTCAGAATCAATATTACCATTAGAGGTTGAAATCTCATCTCTATGTATATATCTTCATGTTATAATTATAAATGAAGAATTAAGTGAATCTCATCTTCATGCTTTATACTTTATTGATGAACATTATATGGCCACTTTATAACATAATCACCAATAAAAGGATCACATTGCTAAACAACATAATAAAAATGTCAAAGTATGAACTTTCAATGTTGGTAATTTAGTCCTCAAATTATATTATACACATGATAAATAAAGTAATTATGATAAAAAATGATGGGGTCCTTAATAAAATATATCCTTCATCCTAGTACATATGAATTACAAAATAATGGACATATTTTCAAAGAACCTACCATTTCTCATTTATTAAATAAATATTTTACTATAAAGTTTCCTTTCTTATCATATTTCCATATATTGTAAATACTAACACTATTTCTAGGCCTCCTAAAATAATATCTAATTTTTAGTCATATAGTTTACATAATAACCTTATTCCCTATCTTTGGTCCTTGGTTTCCCATTTTATTTCTATAATTTTATTCATGAGTTGCATTATAAGACCAGAGATAAGACCCAAGCTTCCTCATGAATATTTTTTTTACTTCATAAATCCATTTTCAAATTTATTCTCTTTGGCCATAAGTTTGTCATTTTACAATTTTATTCATTATTTATTTTGTGATTTATAGTATAAAACCTTGGATAGGACCAAGCCTTCCTCAAAATATCATTTATTTTTACCATATTTTAGGCTATTTTCATTATTTATTTTGTGAGTTATAGTATAACACCTTGGATAAGACTAGGCCTTCATCACAATAACATTTTTACCCACCTTTAGTTTATATTTTTTGAGTTACAGTATAAGACCTTGGGCAGGAGTAGGATTTGCTCATAAAATCTATTAATTTTTCAAAACTATCATAATATGTATTATTTTTATTATATTTCAAGGCATTAATTAAGTTTTATGATCTCATACTATTAAAATCAATTTTTTTACTTTTGAGGTAACATCTTCATAAAAAACTATTTTGGCATGTTTTCGTACACATCCATCACTTCATATGATATGGAGTCATACTTAGTTTTCATTTTATCCTATTCACATTATCACATTATTTGTGATTTGAGGTAACTCAATCATTGTACATTCATTATCCTTTATTCCCATACTTTCATTCCACTATGGGCATAACATGGTCCATTTCAAGATAGTGTTGTTATTTAACTTGCAAGTACAAGAATCTAATAATACATTCTCTCTAAGTTATTTTACTTAACCACCAGGTTTAAGTTTTTTAGTGATTATCATTTTTAACATGCATGTTGGTTTTCCAAATTTTCATGGAGGAAGAATTGAAAATGCCATTAAAAAGGCTAAAATATAAATCATTTAAAATAAAATTCAATTAAAAATCTAAAAATTAAAAACCACACCAAAATAAGTGATTATTAAGCACACATTCTATTATAGTTGAAGCTCAAACTTCAAAGCTGGCCTCATGATAGACTCAAGGCCCATCAGGGTATGGTAGGCTAGTAGACTAGGATAGAATATTCAAAATCATATAAAGTGATACCTACTTTCACACATAAGTACCTAATCTTCTAGTAGACATATGACTCTATAAGGGGTACTAAGGAATTGGGAACATGTTTTAGAAAAGTCGGTCCATTTTACTTTTCATGAATATAACCTTCATGGGATGATATATATGCTTCATTAGTTAACACAAATTTGTGTGGATAAGTTACGTTCTCTAGAGTATTTAATGTCAAAATCCCTCATGTTTTTTCAAATTAATTTGAGTGTCTTGATTATGATAAAGATTTTATACCTTAGTACCACCTATATTTCCCCCACCACTCATTTAATTTCCCCCTTTGATAGGTATGTTTATTTCTAAATCTATTTTCCCAATTTATTTATTCCCTCTTATTCACATCTTCTTAAAACATGCTACCAATAGTTTTGTTTTGCTTCTATTTACCTTAAGAACAAATCCATATTTTTAAGTGGATATACATCACTTTCTTATATCACTACTTTATTCTTCTTGGATTTTCTTAGTTTCTTCTAAAACTTAGAAACATTGCTTATCAATATTTATGCAAATCATCTTATTCCATTTCTATATTTAACTTTTTCCATTATTGAATGAGTTTGGATTGTTACTTATCACCCATAGATGTTGTTTTAATTTATGTTCATTTTACATATTTATCTAATTTTAAATTGTTACTTATTCTACAATGATGTTAAAATTGTCATTTTACTTTCATATGTCCTTGGTTTGATTTGGTTTATTACTCTTCTTAAAGTTTTTTTTGAGTTTTTTGGTCATGTAATAACCTTGGATTTTTTGGTTACCCAATTTTACTCTCAATTTTCATTGGTACTTTTGGTTCTAAATTATCACTTATCACCCTATCTTACCAATTGACCAAGTGATTTATTTCAGTTCTACAAAGTTTAGTTACTTTGATTTCCCTATGTTTTCTTATTTTTTTCTCTTTAATTTTATACCCCTATGGTTTATCTAAATAAATTAATTATAAATTCATTATTAAAATTATAAATTATAAATATAGTAAGGCAACCATTCAGAGACAAAGGTAAATCAAGGTACGTATATGATACTTTTAATTATTTTAGTCATTTCTTTACTATCATTTAAATTTATGTTTTGTTTAAAAAAAATATATTACCTCAACGTTATGGGTTTATATGTTATTTATCTAAGCACTATCCAATGTTACAACTGTGTGACATATGATGAGATTTGAGTGGGGTATATCTATACACACAATATTTTTAAACTTGATCAATTACTAATTTTGTATCTCTTGTAGAGACCCATTAAATCTCAATCTCTTTGAGTGTATTCCATAAAGGGTGCACCCATGAAATGGGTTGGCATAACTTTGGCATTTCATACAATTTTTGTCCCCTATAACACCACTTAAAACCAATGTAACCTACTCCTATCCATTTCCATAGGCTTTAAAACCTTAATTATACACTTTCCTAATCAACTCACCACCCAAAATAGCCCCTAACTAAGTAAAAACCACATTTCACCATGTATCCTACTAGGTCAATGCAATTAACCTCATTTTGTGATTTTCCACATGTTAAGGAAATAGGTTGGCCCAATATGACATATTTCGATAGCTAATGTCTCTATTTCCCACCTACAAGGTTGACCATGCTAACTATATTGACTTAATTTTTAGGAGGGTTTAGGGTCAATCCATGGCTATATATACCCCCTTTCATTTCATTATAAATAAAGGATCAATCAATTATGCATCATTACTACTCAAAAATATTGGTATACTACCAATAATAGGTTTCAATTCTTAGTTTTTTCCACTAAAGGAGTAATGCTTATCTTGTGGAAGTCTTGGATGTGTTGATAATTTTGACCTCATGGGTCAAATTGTCACCCCTATCATTCTAAAATTTATCTAGTATGCTTGTTTATTTTTTAGGTCAATATTTTAGTATTTAAATTTCCTTAAATTGATCATTATAAGCCATTATTAATAGATCTTAATGTTGATTAGGTGAGTTGATGTTTTGTCCTTCATTTGTCTTGTGCTTGTCTAGTCATTTTTTGCCATTTTTGAGCCATTTTCAATGATGATAAGAGTCTGGAGTGTCCTAATGAGTGTAATATCATGTGTTAAGTTCATTTTATGCCTAACATATGAACAATCAGGTTGATCACATTCTGGACTAATTTCATGACACACTTCCATGTAATTTTGACCATTTTGTGACCTCCAAGGAAGGTATCGTAAGGTTTTTAAATTATATGATAAGGAATAATATAAATTTAATATTTATTCACATTATCATACATTTTGAATAATAAAGAACATGTTTAATAGAATTTCAATCAGAGCTCCTTAGTAAAATTAGCTTTTCTAATGCAAAAAAGCTTTTTATTAGATCCATACATGTTTTTAGAGGTTTTTTATGAAAAAATAATATTAGAGACTTCATTTATTCCAAAAAATGTCATATAAATGGTTTTTATGAGGTTCTAGCTTAAAAAATAGCAAAAACCTACTTTTCTCCTATATTGACCTCATTGGTAGCTCTAGAAGGGCAGTTTTCAAATGCTCGATATGGAGGAGAGAGTTAGGAGATGAAACTTTTGAAATTTTTAGGGTTCATATTAGTATTTAAAAATTTTGAATTATTTTTCATAATTATGTCTTATTATTTATGAACCATCCCTAAGAATGATAGCAGATCACTATTGCCTATAATATGTGAGGGGTTTGTTCTTGCACCTATTCTCCAAATATGAATATGATGGAGAAATATTATTTTTATAATGTTTTATAAAATTATTTTATATCAATTTCATGGTAGTTTCATTGGCTAATTAATTTCCATGAAGAATTTTCACTTAAAATAAAAGTATCTTGATGAACAAGTTGTTTCAGTGAATAATATTGAAAGTTTTATTTTATCTTCATGGTGGTTGCTTTAATAGGTTTATAATACTTCATAACTAATTTAATATCACTAAAATTCATTTATTTTATGTGTTTTTGTCCGATATGTTTCTCTTTTTCCATAATCTCTAAGTGTCTTTCTCTTTGGAGAGCTTTTATGGTACTTGAATGATCTTCTCCAAGTCTGAACATCATGTTAGCCTTTTATGGAAATAATAATCCCATAGTGACATTAAATAAAAATAATTTAAATATTGGTAGTGCTAAGTAATGAAAACCATGGTCTAAATCTATATCTTGATCAAGTTTCATGAAGACCTTCAAGCACCTACAAGCCTACAAACTTACCAACCTACATTCATGAACACAAATCCATGTTAAGAATGTCCTAAACAAATGGAGAGGTATGAGAAGGCTCATACACACTCACAAACCTTTTAATAATTATATAACATAATCAAGAGACTCAATTCTTAATGCACAATATTTTTAAATAAGCACATAGTAAGTACACATAAAGGACAAGTGTGAAGTAGTGTATGGTGTTTGGCAATAAATTCCTTAGAACTATGAAATAGGTGACCAAATGATGAAATATAGATAGTCAATAATAAAAAGAGTTAACCTTTAAGGAGTGCACACAGTTGGTCATTACCTATAGGTGAGGTATAAGGTAGACATGAGTGTTTATCATTGTGAAAAGTGCCATAATGTTGAGGAAGTTATGTTGAATGTTTGAACTCATAAGACTTATACCACCTTCAAGATCAAGTGACATCATTTATCAAAACAAGGAATAAATAATAATACAAGGCTAATCTTAAAATGTCCACTTACATCCAAATCTATATCTTGAGAAAGCACAGTGAAGTGTAGGTTGGCATAGGTTTGAGATGTTGTGAAGAAGTTGAGGGGAGTCCAAATCCATGTTGAGCATACATTGACATCATAAAGAGTATGAAATTAAATCTTAAAATATAATTCATCTCTTTAAATGAATTAAATATCATCAATAAAATATATTTCTCAACACATTATCATTCTCAGTCCATACACCTTCTTTATAGCTGTGTCAAATTGAAGAGAATCAACAAGGTTTGATGATTGGCTTCATATCTTCAAAGGTTCATTAGATTTCAATTTAATTAGTGAAATATTTTTAAATAATGAGGTATAAAAGACAAAGTAAGAGGTTCTCAAATGTTTTAAATGAACCAAATGAACATTTATAGAAATCCAAGCTTCACTACAAGATGCAGATGATCTTTATTGGTCATGGAGATCTATCTCATGGAAGTTTAGTGATCCTACTTGAAGGACTGATCAGCAAGACAATAAGTAATAATATAATATAATTAAAATCTCAATCTTGGGAAGTATTTTAAGATATAAAAACCAAACTTGTTCCCTCTTGTTAGCATTTTTTAAGGTTATTTTGTGAAGATTAAGGTAATTAATGTTTATTGGTTTTTTCTCCACTCAATCAATATGGTAACCCAATTCACATATTTCATATTAAGTGGTGTGATCAATGAAAATCCAGAGAAAGTGTAGGATCAAGTTATCTAGGATGATCCAAAATCATATTATCTCATTTCTCAAAGTTTTCTTAATTCATACAGTGGTTTAATCTACATCTACATCCATTCAATGGAAATAATGAAACTAGAGGTGTAATCAATAAAAAGTAGTGTATGTAGAGGTCATTTAGGACCCAAGTGGGAAATCCAAGAAAGTATGAGATAATTTAAGAGAATAGGAGTTTATATTTAAGTTTATTATATTAAATTATGAAATGAATAGGCCTAGATACCATAAATACCAACCTACAACAAGGTCTAAGTAGACCTAGATAGTTAGACCAATGGGGGTACAAGCAGATTAAGTAAGAAGGATCAAGCATAAGATAATTATATGTTTTACATGATACAATGTATATCATGAACATATTATTTTAGATTTAGTGACATGAAAAATTATCAAGGATATTTCATTGGATACCTCACCACTCAATCTATACAACAATAAAATCATTCTTACCTACAACTATGTGTTGAAGGAGTGCACTAAAGTGGTAGTGAATAGAATAAGTTGGAAATCTTGGTGTATAATTAAATTTGAGTGATTCATGGATATAAATAAATTGTATTTAAATACCCTATGAAATTATCCATGAGAACTTAGACCTCGTGAGAGGTAAAGTACAAGATAACTCAGTCTTAGACTTTGTGAGGAACAAACAATGATTTGGATTGGAAATGGTTGAGAAACCTAGGTATTGGTCTATGTGAAATAATAATAATAATAATAATAATAATAATAATAATAATAATAATAATAATAATAATAATAATATAAACATTTTTGATATGGGTAGTGAGCCAATAAGTATCTTTATTATTCATGAATACCTAAACAAATATTTATTTAAGGGTTGACCACCTACAACCAATCTGGACATGAAGATCAAATGTAAGGATTAAGTCTTAGTCTATGTGCTGTGTGAAAGAACTCCAAGGATGTATGTGATTGTGATAAAAATTGAATAAAATGAGAATTTTTAGCATGTTTTATGAAATTATATTATTTATATATCTCATATTAAAGATACTAAATGAATAGATAAACACGCAGGTCTGTGTACAGAAGAAAGGAGAAAATAAAGATTCAAAGAGGTTATAAAAGGGCATAGGTCCATGTTATGGACTTAAAAAAGGTGGAAAATGATTTAAATAAATTTTTTAAATACATATTAACTTATATAATATACTAATAAAATGATTTATATACACCTACTATTCCAAATGAGTCTATAATCTGGAAATCTTCACCTACAACTGTGTTTGGAGATAATAGGTGTTTGACTATGTGGGGTATTGGGATGGAATAAAATAGTTAATCTAAGATAACATGATGGATATAAATATTATAAATATGAAATAATAAATTAAAATATTTTAAAAATACTCAATGTTTTCATGGTATAAAGCCTTCGTTATGATAATAACACCTACAACCAGTGTTGGCAAGGTACAAATTAGTAAGCAATGAGAAGAGATGGTGTGCTGATATGGTGTATGGGAAAAATAAATGAGTAATAAATGGAAATTAAATTTTGAAATAAATAATATAAAATTAAAAATTCCTTTTCATCACTCTCATTCCATTATGAAAAGGTAAAATAAGGTAAACTCAGTCAAGAACCTAGGAAGCATAAAAAACCAAGCAACTAACTAGGTAGTTTTAGGAAAAATTAGTTTTGGGGCATCTAGAGGTACAATAAAGTTATTAAATATGGTAAATTTTGTGTTATTGAGTATATTTATATTTATATTTTATTACTTATGTCATATCAGTAAGTAAATATCCACTATTTTGTCTCATGCCTAGGCTACTCTAGTTGCAGGGTCTATTCAAGATACCCAGAGATTCACCTAAGATCAAGAGCATAAAATAAATGCTAAAAAATTAATTAATGGATTAAAAGGTATATTAAAAGAATATAAATTACCTACATACACCCTTAGGTGATAATACATTTATTTTCTCAGTCTAAGTGCCCTTAAGCGCTTGCAAAGGAGAAGCAGTCTTAAACCTCAAGTGCCCTGACTAATGCACCAAAGGAAAATAGATAAATATTGAGTACTTTAGAAAAATTAGAAACATGGAGAATATTTATTTAAAATTTTATGATATTATCCAAACATTTGGAATGATATATCATACCCAAGACCCATTTTTGACACCTCTCATGCTCAAAGAAAGTTAAGATAATCACTTGAGGAGCAACTTCAGATGCTCGTTCCATTTATCATAATTTGAATGGGATAAATTGGTGTTTTTAGGTGTTATATGGGTCCAATTAAAATAATATTTTGGAATTATGAAGTCATTTGGATGTCTTTTCTTTATGAACAATTATTAAGACCTTATTCAGGTATTAAACCCTCTTAAAACCCTAGTTATGACTAGTTTTTAGAGATGGACTTGGAAACCACCTAAAATGCCAAAATTTAATAGTAAAACATACCATAGTTTTTATTATACTCTCATAGGATCCTCAAAATGTATTTTTTGGTAACTTCACTTGTATAAAATAGTACAAAAACTATACTTTTTCATGATTTTGAGATAAAACAGGGATTCTAAAGAGTATGAAATGATGCCAATAAATGGGTAACACAAATATATATTTTTTAAAGTTTAAAAGTTTAAAAATATATATTAAATAACTTAGATGTGTCCAAACCATTTAGATTATTTGGGCTAGTCATAAAATTCTTCAAAAAGACAAGCTTACTAATGGCCATTTCAAGGTTCTTGTACTTCCAAATTTTTCTAGACCACAAAAATTGATAGGGGTCATTTTAAAAGAATGGGTAAAGTAATTAATTTTTTTTTTGTTATTTACACAGTGTGGTGGGTCTCAGGATCAATATTTTCACTTTCTAGGCCTAGGTGGGCTAATTATGCCTAATTTGACTAAAAGAATGTGTTAAAAAAAGATAATTAAACTCAATTTTAATACACCAAATTTTATGTGGATTTTTATGGGGATATAGGGTATCTATAATTTCTCTTATTTTCTCATTATCATATCCATATTCTCCTAGAAAAGGAGATTTTCTAAAAAAAGAATATAAGGAATTAAGAAGAAATACATGGTTTTGGTGTAAAATCAGGTCTTTTTTAGTATTTGATGGATCAAATTACCTTGTTATAGATATGGTAAATTACTTAGAAGCCATACATGGTGTAATATTTCTTGGTTCAATGTAAAACTCTCATTTCTCTCTCCTTTGGTTTTCATTCATAAGGAGGAATTAAGTGTTTTCAAGTACTAAATGATGCATGGGATTTTTCCAATGGATTTTCAAGACTCCTACCCACCTTTAATGCCACATCAAAGTATTTATCAAGTATAATTAAGTTATAAGAAGGTTTAAAATGTTATAAAAGGTCTTAAGGACTCCAAAAAGAGCTTCTTTCCTTCCAATGCTTAGGGTGTGGAAGAAGTCAAACAAGCATATTGGACCTTCTAAGAGTCCAAGAAAGGTGTGAAAACATCATTAATGATTTAAATAATAGTTTATATAAATATTTTATCAATTCATGATAACCTACTCTCAAGGATTAAGGCATACTTTCAAGGAAGATGACTTCTTCACCAGGAAAATAGAGCTTTGGATCAAGGATTTAGGCACTATGATTAGTCAAACACCACAAATTAAGGTGAAATACTTCTTCAAGATTTTAAAATTAATCACCCATAAATTGGTACACCAATTTTCACAAGCAAAGGAAAAGGAATAATAGAAATGCTACGTACCATTTTGGAGAAGCTATTTTTGAAAGAACATTTTCCTAGTTTTGAGGCTTCTTGTCTCCCTTTCATATCTTTTCTCTTATATTGTACTTGTTTTTTAGTTAATCATATCACTCTCTAATTTTTGTTATTCATAAAGGCTAAAAAAAATTGTACTTACCTTTTGAGAGAAATAATAATATTTTATTCCTCCATTTTCAAGTGTTTTGAGTGAAGTGTATGTGTTTGTCATTGATATAACCTAGTGAATCATTTGTTTTCCTATGTTATTGTACCTTAATAAGACATATTTTATGTTCTAAAAGTCATTTTAAGTTTCTATATCATATTTATTATAATCATTGGATGTGAGTTCATTTCCTTTACATTCCTTCCTTGCACAAACTAATTTTGTCAAATCCTTCTAAAACACTTTTGTAGAAGTCATTCATGAGAGTAGAGAATGTGTAAAAGTTTATCCCTTTCATAATAGTGTTAATTAAAAGCCTAAGTTGTCATAAAACATTGGTTCATCACCTTCATTTCAGTTTTCCTTTCAATACCTTTGTAAATAGTGTCTTTTCACCCTTTTCATCACCAAAATCAATAGATAGTAAGTTAAGATTAAGTTTTAGTGAAATAAACAAGGGATCTAGACCTATATATAGTTTCTCTCCCTTCCAAAGTCACCCACACTTAGGAGAGATTCCATGTTCTAGTAAGAGTGATAAATAGCACACTTTCTCTCAAAGGCATACTCCTGATTGACAACATTTTTTAGCATGCCTAGTGAGACTCATTCTCCTTGACATAACTAAATTTTAGAGATGAGGAAATGTACTTATAGAAGTATAGGATATTCATTATCATCATAACTTGAATATTTATTCAAGTTTCAAAGTTTTTAGTAGCATTTAGGTAGTACTTTCATTCCAAAGGTTACCACAAGATCATCTAGTAAAGGTATTCCTCTTGAGTTCATTGATTTGACTTTTACTTATTACAAAATATTAAGGTTTAATAAGAAAAAACCCTATCATAAAAAGCAATATCTATCTCCTATTCATCCTATTATTTTAAATAGTGAAATTCCTACTATCTAGATGGCCATCAAAAAGCAAGTGATTATACCATTCACTAGAGGTAGTCCACTAAATTTAGCCTTATTTGATGATATAACTATATTATCTCTTAAGAGTATCTAGTTATTCTCAAGAGAAGATCAAATAAATCCTATTGAGCACATCAATTATGTTTCTAACCTCTATTCAGTCCATAATGTCATTCAAGAGAATGTGTCTATTAGATTGCTTACTACTTCTTTCAAAGGAAATGCATTGTAGTGGTATTGAAACATCCCACTAAACTCCATTGCTTTTTATGATGACTTAGGTTCAGCCTTAGTCAAATAATTTGAGGAAAAATCTAATCACCTATTCTTAGTTAAATAAGTAACTACCATAAAGAGGGTTCTTCATGAGTTCATGACTAACTTTAACCTTAGATTCCAAAAACATGGACTAGGATACCTCTATTGATTAGGCAATCCCTATAATATGCCTTCTTTTACCATCTAATAGCCCTCAATTCTGAGATTAGTGTTATGATATAGTCAATGGTGGTAATACTTTGCCTAATGATTTTGAAGTTATAATAAGAACTAAGAACATTTTGATACAAGATAGAAAATTGGCACCTAGGCCTCCTATGCCTTTTTCCATAAAAAAAACCCATACCAAACCCTTGATATCCTAAATTGACTCCTATTCTATCCTCCCAAGCATAAGCATTAACCCCTCCTAGCTAATCAACTAAGATTGGATAGCCAAAAAGGATGTTGTAGTCCTTTGGGAATGAGATTGTCCAACTAAAGAGGTAATAATATCAAGAAATTAAGCCTTACCAAATGCCTAATCAACCTAGTTATCAACCGTTCAGGGATAATAGGCCACCCTATCAAGGTTTTAGAGAATGGAGACCATCCTACCAAGCTTGAGGAGTCATAACTCAAGCTAATACATATGTAGCTATTGATCCTAATGTAATTTTCACTTCAAAGGCTATTTTTCATATACCACCTCAAAACACCTTGATGAGACTCCAAATAGCCAAATTACAACGATTACTAGAACTAAAAGAAGAGCCATTGATGAGACCCAAGAAGTGATTCATGATTAAATTACTCCTAATTATTTTTCCAAAGGTACCAAATATTAGTTTTTTGCCCCAATTACTTAGAAAAATTATAATATATAAGCTAGAAAAGTACATCAAGTACCTTTAGTTCAAGAGCATCCAGTGGTTCAAAATGTACAACCAAAGGTTAGTGAGACTTTATTAAGTATTATGGATCGAATTAATAAGTGTAACATCAGAATATGTATATGGGATTCATTATCTATTCTAGCATAAAAAGACATACTCATCAATAGCATTTAGCTCTCAAGTTGTCTCCAAAACTAGTTGAGAAAGAGAATTTTGTTTTGACTAATTCAAACTAGTCAATGAAGAAACAAGTGAAAAAAGTACATGATATTGTAAAGGTGGACAAAATTGAGATAAAATTATATTAAATTCCTCCTTTATATCTCTCTTTTATTGTTGGTGACACTTTAGTTCATAACTTTATGGTGGATAATGGAGCCAATAGCATTCTCATGCCTAAGAAAATTATGAATAAGCTTGGTTTGGCTTGGTATTTAAGCTAGATGGGTCACCAAAAAATATATTGGGCATGATTAAGAACCTAAATTTGACACTACATGCTTTTCCAAATGTTACTATTTAGTAGGATGTAGTGGTGGTGGACTTGCCTCCTTACTTTGCCATGTGTTTATCAAGATACTTCACCTCAAAGATTTTGGGATACCTATCAGATGATTTGACATACTTAATTTTTATAACTAGGTATGGTATAAAATTAAAAATCTATTCTAAACACATTGCACATTTCTACTTGGAGCCATATATGCCAAGTGTTGTAAACACTAACTATGTCATTTCAGATGAGGAACTTGAAGCTAGTGGAGTGAAAATTAACTCACCTTTGAGTTCTAGATTTATTCCTTGATGAATGGGACTCAAATTTACATGATAATGATCCTTATAAGCTGATTTAAGATAAGTGACTTGGTGTTTATTGCATCCATGAGAATGATTCACTAATTCCATCCATGGTGAAGGATGATGAATCTAGTGAAGGTCTATGGTAGTTGTACTTAGATGGATCAAAGAAAAAACATGGTATCAAGTCTAAAATTATGTTTATTTATCTAAAAAATAAAAGTTATTTTTAATAAAATAATTTTTAGTTTGGTTACTCAAATAATGTTACAGATTATGAGGCACTAGTTCATGGTTTGTAGTGGGCTAGGAAGATCAGAATCAACACCTTGTAGGTTTTTGGTGATAGTGAAATTATAGTTCACCATGTAAGAGGTCTTAACATATGTAAAAACACATTTCTTATATATTATAATCATAGGGTGTGGGATTTACTTGAGTATTTTCAAGCTTTTAACATTCATGCAATACCAAGACATATTAATAAACATGCAGATAGGTTGGCTAGCATAGGTGCTCAATTTAGCATTCTAGCTGATATTAAAAATGAGAAAACTCAGTCACACATTAAGGTGGTTGTGAGGCCTTCCATTCTAGATAACCATGAGAATTGGTAGGTATTTGATGAGGACAATTAGATTTTTAGGTTCTTGTAAGAGGAGGTTTATTTCTCCTCAAAAAATTAGTCAAAGTTGTTGTAACAATATGGGGATCAGATTATGTAACTAAAAACTAATAAGTTGTCCAAAGGATTGATCACACTTGAGAACATATTAAGTGGTGATGTTTATATGAGAAAAGAGAAGTCGTCTTTGTTGACCAAAGAATAGCACTATGCCAATGTGGAGATTGCATCTAGATAGACCTTAAAATTGGGTAAAGTATGCACTCCTTCATAAAAATAATATTTCATTGAATTATGTATGAATTTTGTTGATGTGTTTACATTTCAATATAGTGATCTAAAAGGATTTTACCCAAGTCTAACTCAACACACCATTGAGTTAGAGGTTAAAATTAAACTAGTGAGACAAAGGCAAAGTCCAATAAATCCAAAACTTGAGCCTTTGATGAGATATGAGATTCATAAGTTTATAGTGTGAACCATAAAATTGTTAATCAAGCACTCTACTTGGGTAGCAAACCTTGTTCCAGTATAAAAGAAGAATGGTGATATTAGACTATGTTTTAACTTCTAAGATTTAAACAAGGCTTCCCTTAAAGATCATTATCCATTACCATTAATGGAATGAATTTTATAGATGGTTTTATTTTCATATAGGTTCTCTTTGTTATATGGATATAGTGGCTATAATTAGATCCTGGTTAAGGAAGAGGATCAGTTCAAGACAACCTTTACTACAAAATGGGGGGCCTTTGCATATAGAAAATACCTTTTAGTTTATTTATTTCTAGAGTAACCTTTAATAGGTACATGGATATGGCATTCTAAAGTCTTATTAATAGGTTTATACTTGTCTATTTGGATGACCTAACCATGTTTTCAAAGTGTGAAAGTGAGCATATGGTCCATCTCAAAGAAGTGTTTGAAAGGTGTAGGCAATTTGGGGTTTCTCTTGATCCTAAAAAGTGTGTCTTCTCAGTTCATGAAGGTAAGCTTCTTGGGAATGTGGTTTAAAAAAATGGCTTAAGTATAGATCCTAAAAGAATAGATTCAATTATTAATCTTTCCTTTCCTAAGCACAAAAATGGATTACAAAGCTTCTTAGGAAAAATCAATTTTATAAGAAGATATATTTCAGATTTTGGCACTTTAGCTAAGCCACTTACTACCATGATAAAGAAGAATCAAAGTTTTAGTTGATCTCATGAAGGAATGAAGAGTTTTGAAGAGATAAAAAAATGCATAGCTAGTTATCCTATACACATAAATCTATATTTTTTAAAAATACTTCATCTTGTACACTTATGCTAACATGGACACCATTTCGACTATTATTATGCAACATAATCATGAGGCCTTAGAGAAACCAATAACCTTCATCAGTCAAGGCTTGTAAGTGTATGATATAAGGTATTATTTTATTGAAAATCATGTCCTTTTAGTAATTAGGTCTCTCAACAAGTTTAAATACTTGTTATCTAACAATAGAAAACACCTAATGGTTTCCCATCCAAGTATCAAGGAGTTCCTCTTGAAAAAGAATATAAATGAGAAGAGAGATTGTTGGATAACAAGAGTAATGGAGTATGATGTCTAAATCAAAGTCCTAAATCTAATTAGATGTAAAGGAATTTGTGAGCATATATCTCAAGACTTGTAAAAGGCTAATGAGGTAGTTTTAGTGTTGAATGATAAAGAAGTTGTAGTTAATCATACCTCACATTCTAGTTGGTTTCATGACTTGGTAAGATATATTCAAGATGGTTATTATCCTTCTCATTTAAGTGACTTAAAAATAAGATATTTTAGATTGAAATATATTCCATTTCTTCTTAGTGATGGTGATCTTTCCAAGAAAGACATCAATGGTATGTTGCTAAGGTGTATAGAGCCAAGCCAAACACAAAGGTTGCTTGAAGATTTCCATGATGGACATGGTGGAGGACATTTTTAGTAAGTACTACATCCTTTCAGATCATGAGAGGTGGGTATTATTGGCCAAGTATAATTTTTGATTGTCATGGATAGGTTAGGAAATGTAAGTAATGTGTTATGTTTATAGGAAAGGTGAAACTTGTATCCATACCTATCCAACCAATTACGGTGGACCAAACTTTTGTCTAATGAGGATTGGACTTTATTGGCCTAATTAACCCTCCTTCAAGCTTAGGTCATAAATGGATCCTTACTTCTATGGATTACTTCACAAGATGGATAGAGGAAATAGCATTGAAAGAAGAAAATGAATCTAATGTACTAGATTTTTATGAAGTTTTGCTTATTAGATTTAGGGTTCCTTCAACCATAATTTTAGATAATGCCATACCTTTTTTAGGAGATAATATTAGCCAATGGGATATTTAACATGGTGTTTAACTTAGCACTTCATCAAACTACTATCCACAAGTTAATGGCCTTATTGAGTCTTACAATAAGAACTTGTTAAAGATCATAAGAAGGAATATTAAAGATAATCAGAGGTCATGGAATTTAAATTTGAAGTTATCTCTATGGGTTGATAGAATCACATATAAAATATCAATAGCAAACTCTCCATACAAGCTAGTAAATGGTAAGGAAGCAAGGTTACCCATTTATCTTAATTTTCTTGATTTAGAACTAATGCACCAGCTTGATTTGTTTGAGAATGAACTAATAGATATCAGGTATTTTGATCTTATGGATCTATCAGTCCATACTCACAATGAAAATTCACTAAGAATAAGTGAAGAGAGCCTTTGACAAAGGATCTTCTTCATGAAGTTTTAAAGATGGAGAATTGGTTCTCAAGTGGGATGAAGATAAAGCTAAATTAGGAGGGTATACTAAATTTGAATCCTTTAGAGTGGCCCATACACAATCTCTAGATGTAAATCCCACAATGCCTTCCAACTTGTAAATATGGATGGTGAGGAGCTTCAAATCTTGGTTAATGGGATACATCTAAAACACTACTATTAAGAGTTAAGTTCCTTGTATATAGTTAGCTTGTTTGTTTTCCTCCAAGTGTTATCATATAAAATTAGTTTGTTTATGTTTTGTCTCAAATAAGTGCTTTATTTTCACATTTGCTTTGTTAGTTAGTTTCTCATGTTATGTGTGTTTCTTTCCTTATTTTGGATGAGAAAGTGGTCTTATTTCAAGTCAAAAGAGTCCTATAGTCATGAATCAAATTTGTCACTATTATTCCCAAATTTAAGTGTTATTTTATGAATCTAAAATATATGTAAATTATGTTTGTTCTCAATCATAACAGGCATCCTTCCCAATCGAGTCATTAAAATGTTGACAATTTTGACCTCATGGGTCAAATCATCACTCCTATCATTCTAAAATTTACCTCTCATGCTTGTTTGTCTTGTTGGTCAGTATTTTATTGTTTAAAATTATTTAAATTGGTCATTATAATCCATGATTAATATGTCTTAAGGTTTATTAGGTGAGTTGAGATTTTGTCATTCATTTATCTTGTGCTTATCTAGTCATTTTTGGGCCTTTTCAAGCCATTTTCATTGGTGATAAGAGTATATTTTTTTTTTTATGATTTTAATATCATTAATAAAGTTAATTTTATTCCTAAAATATTAAAAATTATGTTGATCACATTCTGGACTAATTTCATGACTCACTTCCATGCAATTTTGACCATTTTGTGACCTCCAAGGAAGGTTTTATAAGTTTTTGATAGTATATGATTAATATAAAGATAAATTTAATATTAATCCACCTTATTATACATTTTAAATACTTATTAACACATTTTAAATTATTTCAATCAGAGTTCCTTAGTAAATTTGGCTTTTTTAGTGCAAAAATAGGCCTTTTTATTGGATCCATACAGGTTTTCAGAGGGTTTTTGTGTTAAAATAATATAAAATGGATTATTTAATCCCAAAAAGGTTTTATTAGTGGTTTATATGAGTTTAATGGTGAAGAAATAGTAAAAACCTACTTTGTTCTATATCGACCTCCTTGGCAGCTCTAGAAGGGCAGTTTTCAAATGCTTGGTATGAAAAAAGGAGACAAAGTTATGATATTAAACTTTGTAAATTTTTATGGTTACCATTTATATTTTAAAAAAATGAATTATTTTTCATATTTATGTCCTATTATCTATAAACCATCCCTACGAGTGATAGTAGGTCACTATTGCATATGCATTTATCAGGGGTTTATTCCTGCACCTATTTATCCAACTCAAAAGATGATGGAGAAGAATTATTTTTGGGATGTTTTATAAAATTATTCTATATAATTTTCATGGTGGTTTTATTAGATAATTAATCTCCATGAGGAAGTTTTACTTGAAAAAAAGGTGTCTTGATGAACAAGTTATTTTAGTGAATCCTTCTGCTAGTTTTGTTTTATCTTTATGGTGGTTGATCTTAGAGGTTTATAATAATTCATCACTATTATATCCTCCCTCAAATTCATGTAGTTAACTTTTTTTATGTCTGAGATGTGTCTCTTTGTCCATAATCTCTAAGTGTTTTGCTCTTTAGAGAGCTTATATATTACTTGAATGATCTTCTCCAAGTCTAAACATCATGTTAGGTTTGAATAGGAATAATAATCCTGTAGTGAAATTAAATAAGAATAATTTAACTATTAGGAATCTTTAGGAATGAAAACCATGGTCTAAATCTATATCTTGAGCAAGTTTCATGAAGAACTTCAAGCACCTAAAGGCCTACAAGCTTACCAACCTACATTCATGAACACAAATCTATTCTAAGAATGTATTGACAATATGGATATGTATGTGAATGATCATACACACTCACAAACCTTGTCATAATTATATAACACCATCAAGAGAGTCAATTCTCAATGCATAATATTTATAAAGAAGCACATAGTTTTTACACATAAAGGACAAGTGTGAAGTAGTATATGGTGTTTGGAAATGAAGTCCCTATGAATATGGAAGAGGTGACCAAATTATACAAGATTATCAATACAATTTTATGAAATTTATATAGTCAATAAGTAAAATATTTGACCTTGAACGAGTACACACAATTAGTCATGACCTACAAGTAGGGTACAAGGTAGACATGAGTGTTTACTAGTGTGAAAAGTGTCGTAATGCTGAGGAAGTCATGTTGAATGTTTAAACTCATAAGACTTATACCACCTTAAATATAAAGTGACATCAATTATCAACACAAGGATGAACTAAGCATGCAAGGCTCCTCTCAAAATGGCCACCTATATCCAGATCTATATCTTAAGCAAACATAGTGAAGAGTAGGGTGGTAGGGGTCTGAGATGTTGTGAAGAGGTTGAGGGGAGTCAAAATACATGTTGAGTATACATTGACATCATAGAGGGTGTGAAATTAAATCTTCCAATCTCATTCATCTCTTTTAAGGAATTAAATATCATCAATAAAATATCTTTCTCAACATATGATCATTTTCAGTCTGTACACCTTCATTACAATTATGTCAAATTGAAGAGAGTTAGCAGGGTTTGATGATTGGATTCATGTCTCCAGAGGTTCATTAGAGTTCAAGTCACTTAATGAAACCTTCTTGAATAATGAGTGAAAAGATACAAAGTAATAGGTCCTCAAATATTGTCAATGAACCAAATGAACACTTACAATAGTCTAAACTTTACTACAAGATGTAGATTATCTTGATTGGTCATGGAGATCCATCTCATGGAAGTTCAATGACCCCATGAACAAAGTAATAATGAGGTAGAAGAGACAAAGTAAGATTAGATTATCTTTATTATCAAAAGGTTCTTAAATAATGAGGTAGAAGAGATAAATTAAGAGGTTCTCAAATGTTGTCAATGAACCAAATGAATACTTACAATAATCTAAGCTTCACTAGAAGATGCAGATGATCTTGATTGGTCATAGAGATCCATCTCATGGAAGTTTAGTGACCCCACTTTAAGGACTAATCAAAAAGACAAGAAGTAATAATATCATCTAAGTGAAATCTCAATCTTGGGAAGTAATTTAAGATAGAAAAACCATATTTTTTCCCTCTTGTTAGAATTTAATAAGATTATTTTGTGAAGATTAAGGTAATTGATGTTTCTTGGTTTCTTATCCACTAAATCAATCGGGTAACCTAGTTCAAAGCTTTCATATTAAGAGGTGTGATCAATGAGAAAAAGTGTAGTAGTAAATTCTCTAGGATGATCCACTTTCATCTTATCTCATTTCTCAAGGTTGCCTCAGTCCATACATTGGTCTAATATACATCTATTGAATAAAAATAATGAAACTAAAGGTGTAATCAATTGAAGGCAAAGTATGTGGAGGTCATTTATGACCCAAGTTGGAAATCTAATCAAGAATTAGATAATTTAATAGAATAAGAGTTGATATTGAAGTTATAAGAGATTAAAGTATGCAATGAATAGTCTTATATGCTATAAATACAAACCTAAATCAAGGTTTGAGTAAACCTAGATAGTTAAACCAATGGAGGTACAAGAAGAGTAAGTAAGAAGGATCAAGCCTAAGACACTTATATGTTGTCAATTATACCATGTATATCATGAAAATATTCTTTTAGAGTCAGTGACATGAAAAAGGCTCAAAGACATTGCATTGGACACATTAACACTCAGTTTGTATAACATTAAAATTATGCTCACCTATAACCATATGTTAAAGAAGTGTACTAAAGTGGCAGTGCATAAAATAAGTGTTAAGTATTAGTTGATAATTTAAGGTGAGTGAGTCATGGAGAGACCTCAAATGGATTTCAAGAAACCTATGTAAGTATCCATGAGAACTTGGACCTATTGAGAGGCAAAGAATGAGATAAGTCAATCTTAGACTTTGTGAGGAAAAAACAATGTTCGGGGCTGGAAATGGTTGAGAAGCCTAGGTCTTGGTCTATGTGAAATAATAAGAAGATACATAATTTTTTTATGGGGAGTGATCCAATAATTATCTGTATGAGTTATGAAGACCTAAATAATGATATATTTAAGGGCTGAGGACCTACATCCAACCTAGACATGAAGATCAAACATCAGGGTTAGTTATTAGTTTGTGTGTAGTGTGAAATAACTCTAAGGATGTATGTGATTTTGAGAAACATTGAATAAAATGATAAGGTATAGCATGTATTGGAAAATGATATGAGTGATATATCTCATATTTAATATACTAAATGCATAGATAGACACACAGGTTTGTGTACAGAAGAAAGGAGAAAATAAAGATTCAAAGAGGTCATAAAAGGGCATAGGTACGTGTTATGGACTTAATTGATGCGTAAAAAGATTTAAGGAAATGTTGTAAATATATCTTAACTTATCTTAGATACTATTATAATGATATATATACACCGCATATTCTAAATGAGTCTATAATCTGTAAATCTCCACCTACAACTATGTATGGAGATAATAAGAGTTTGACTATGTGGGGTACTAGGATGGAATCAAATAGTTACTCCAAGATAACATGATGGATATATATATTATGAATATGAAATAATAACTTAAAATATGGTCAAAATACTCAAAGTTTTCATGGTATAAATCCTTCATTATGAGAGTAACACTTACAACTAGTGTTGGTAGGGTGCAAATTAGTAAGCAATGAAAAGAGATGGTATGGTGATATGGTGTATGGGAAAAATAAATGAGTAATCGAAGGAAAGGAATATGTGAAATAAATAATATAAAATTAACAAGGAATTTTCATCACTATAATGTCATTATGAAAAGGTAAAATAATAAAAAAAATCAATCAAGAACCCAAGAAGCATAAAAAACCAAGCAACCAACTAGGTAGTTTTAGGAAAAATTAGTTTTGGGGCATCTACAGCTGTGTATGGAGATAATAGGAGTTTGATTATGTGGGGTGATCCAAGATAAAATTATGTATATAAATATTATTAACATGAAATAATAACTTAAAATATGGTCAAAATACTCCAAGGGTTCATGTTATAAAGCCTTCATTATGAGAAAAACACCTATAGCCAATGTTGGCAGAGTGCAAATTAGTAAGCAATGTGAAGAGATGGTGTGGTGATATGGTGTTTGGGACTGATAAATGAATAATGTATGGAAATTACATTTTGATATAAATAATATAACATTAAAAATTACTTATAAAAACTCTCATTCCATTATGACAAGGTAAAATAAGACAAACTCGGTCATGAACCTATGAAGCATAAAAAAAACCATGTAGCCAACTACCTAGTTTTAGGGGAAATGATTTTTGTGGAATCTAGAAGTAAAATCAAGTTATTAAATTTGGTAAAGTTCATACTAATGAGTTCATTTATATTTAAATGGGTTTTTTTAGGTCATATAAGTAGTATACATGTCCATTATTTTGTCTCATACCTAGGCCATTCTAATTGTAGGGTCTATTCAAGAGACCTAGAGATTCACCTAAGGCCAAGAACACACAAAAAAAACTTTACAGACCTCATCAAAGGATTGAAATTTATATTATAATAATTTAAATTACCTACATAAAAAATTATGTGGAAATACAAATATGTTATCAGTCTGAGTGTCCTTAATGGATTTTAAAGGAGAAGCAATCTTAAACCTCAAGTACCTTGACTAGTGCACCAAATGCAAACAGATAATGTTTGGGTATTTTCATAGAAATTATAATCATGGAGGATATTTATTTTAAGGTTTTTGAGCTTCTCCAAACATTGGGAATGATCTCTCAAACCCAAAACCCATTTTTGACACCTCTCATACTCAAGGAAAGTTTAGACAATCACCTAAGGAGCAACTTTAGATGCTTGTAATGTATCTCATAATTTTAATGGGAGATAGTGGTGTTTGGAGGTGTTATATGGGTCCCAAAAAAATAATCTTGTGGAATTATGAGGTCAGTTAGACATATGTACTTTATGAACAATTGTTAAGACCTTATTCAGGACTTAAACCTTCCTAAAACCCTAATTGTGACTAGTTTGTAGAAATGGACTTGGAAACCACCTCAAATTCCAAAATCTTGTCCTAAAACATACCATAAGTTATATTATACTCTCATAATATCCTCCACATGTATTTTTTATATACCTTCACTTGTATGGAATAGTACAAAAGTTATATATTTTCATGATTTTAAGCTAAAATAGGGGTTCTAGACACTATGAAATGATTTCAATAATTTAAGAATGTATCTAGAGACTTATTTTACCTTTAAAATCTTAAAAATATGGATATAATAACTTATAGGTTCCAAAATGGCTCAGATCTTTTGGGTTAGTCAAAAAATTCTTCAGAAAGGCAAGCTTGCCAATGGCCATTTCAAGGTTCTTATTCTTACACAGTGTTCCAAACAACCAAAATTGAAATTAAGAATGGTTAAATAATGTGTAAAGTTAATCCAATGTTTTCATAGAGTTTCACATATGTGGGAAGTCTCAGGATCAATAATTTCACTTTTTAGGCCTAAGGGGGCTAATTAGGCCTAATTTTACTGAATGAATGTGCTAGAAAAGACACACTCAGTTTTCGGACACCAAATTTTTTGTTAATATTTATGGGAATAAAATTTATATTTAATATTTCTTAATTTATCATTATCATCTCCATAATCTCCCATACAATGAACTTTGCTGAAAAAAAAACTATAATGAATTGAGAGGAAATACATGGTTTTGGTGTAAAATGAGGTACTTTTGAGTATTTTATGGATAAAATTTCCTTGTTACATGTATTTTATTCTATTTATAATCCATATATGGTGTAATATTTCTTGTTCCAATGCAAAACTCTCATTTCTCTCTCCTTTACTTTTTGCTCATAAGGAGGAATTAAATGTTTTCAAGTACTAAATGATGCATGGGACTTTTCTAAAGTATTTTAAAGACTAATACTCACCTTCCACACTAAATTATAGTATATAAAAATTAAAATTAATTTTTTATAATGTTTCAAATGTTATAAAAGGTCTTAAAGATGCCAAAAAGAGATTATTTCCTTCCAACAACTAGGGTGTGCAAAAAATCAAACCAGCATCTTTGACCTTCCAAAAGTACAAGAAATGTGTGAAAACCTAATTAATGGTTTAAATAAGATTTAATATAAATAATTTATTAACTCATGATGACCTAATCTCATGGATTAAGACCTACTTTCAAGGAAGATGACTTCTTCACCAAGAATATAGAGCTTTAGAGCAAGGATTTAGGCACTATGATTGGTCAAACACCACCAATGAAGGATAAAGACTTATTAAAGATTTTAAAATTAGTCACACATTAGTTTATATGAAATTTTTCTTAAGGAGAGGAAAAATAAATAATATAAATGTTATGTACTATTTTGGAGAAGCTATTTCTGAAAGGATGTTTTCCTAGTTTTGAAGATTCTTGTCTTCCTTCCCTCTCTTTTATCCTTTATTGTAGTTGATTTTTTAAATTAACCATATCACTATTTGATTTTGGTTTTGCCTAAAGGATTTAAAAAATTGTACTCACATTTTGAGATAAATAGGAAGTTTTTCTTTCCTCCATTTTTAAGCTTTTTGAGTGAAGTGTATGTGTTTGCCATTGATATAACCTAGTGAAGCATTTGTTTTTATATGTTATTATTTGGTTATTATACCTTAATAAGATATATTTTATGTTATAAATTTAATTATAATTTTTTATATCATATTTATTTTAATCATTTGATGTGAGATCAATTCCTTTACATTCCATTGCATAAACTGAATTTGTCAAGTCCTTTTGAAACACTTTTATAGAAGTCATTACTAAGTGTATAGAATGTGTGAAAGTTTATCCATTTCATAATATTTTTAATTTCAAGAATAAATGGTCATAAAATATTTTTTCATCACCTTATTTTTAGTTTCCCTTCAATACCATTACAAACAGTGTCTTTTTCACCATTTTCATTACCATAATTAGTAGATAGTGAGTTAAGAATAAGTTTTAGTGAAAGCACCAAGGGAACCATCCCTCTCTAGAGATTATCTCCCTTGAAAATTCACACACACATGTGATATATTTAATTCTCCATTAGGAGTGATAAATGTCACACTTTCTCTCAAGGGCATACTATTGATTGACAACATGATGCATAAGAGAGGTCTTGTAGCCTAGAGATGATTTATCCTTATGAATTAATGACCATTAATTTCACCATTACTTTTGTAATTGAGTATTTTTAATTTCAAAAGTTATTTCATCATAATTTCAATCCTTTCATTAATTCAAATATGTCTAGTGAAGTCACATTGAGGTCATATTGAGATTTCCCCTTAGTCTAGGAGTCTAATTGAAAAAATTAATCATTTATTGTGCCCTCTTAGTATGTTTCAATAATATTTTGAAAAAAATAAGGTATTTTTGAAAAAATTAAGGTTTATTTTTTTTAATATCTCCCATTAATATACTCCATAAAGAGTTTTAGTTAAGTTTTAGTCTTCATAACCACTTCTTGGTTGACCATCTAAAGCTTTTAAAACATGCCAAGGCGTGGGTGAAGGAAATTAAAGGCAAATTTGAAATAAAATTAAGGATGGCACATATGTTGAGGTGAATAATAATTTTAATACCTTTAATCAAGGATTTGGAGATATTATTCATGCATCTACAATAGTTGTGAATATCTTTTGGTGTTCCAACTCATGTGTAACGATGTAGGGGCAATTTTCATGAATTTTCAAAGGCAAAAGATTGAATTTTTATTGATTTATAGGTAGATAAATTGTTATTCACAAATTTATAAGACTATTTTATGTTTATTAGACATTTTACAGTTGTCAGGAACTCAAAATATGCTTGAATTATGCTAAGATACCTCAAACTTGATTTTCAAGCTTAAAATTCCCCAAATCCAACATGGTAACTTGCTGGAGAGTTTTCATGGATTTTAATGGTTTATAATAGGGTTTAATATGTTTTTTTACTTTAATATCATTTTTTTGTCACAAAAATAAATCTATATCTTTATGAACAATTGTTAAGAAGCAAGATTGCTCCAAAACCCTATCTAGAGAGCATGAAACCTATAAATTTGAAATTTTTAAAGTTTTTTGAAGATTTATAAATCATGAATAATGATTTTTATTATATATACATGATATTAATAAAAATTATACTAATTTAAAGTCATTATAAAATGTTTTATACCTAAAAAATGGACCTAGATGACAAGCATACATGAGAAATGAGCACCTACAAGCTTGCAAACCTAAAAGTGTGTTTTTGGAGTGTTTTTTTCAATTAAACATGTAATTTAAATGATTTTAATATTTATATGGGTTCCATATATTCATTTAAAAAACTAATGATCTCTTGTGACCATGTATAGCTTAAAATGTTTTTTTTTACTAAACTAGTATGATTGTTGCCCTAAGAGATCCTAGGTCCATAAAAAGGAGCATAACATGATTTATATTGATGTAAAACATATTAAATTTGAATTAAATGTATATAAAATATTTAATAACATTTTTTTATGGTCTCATGTTGATAAGGCACCTAAGGAGAGATAAAATTCAAAATTACAAGCCTATGCATGTAAAATTATTGAAAATTAGTTCTCAAGAAGACTAAAAGTGCAACAACTCGTGTTTTATTAATAAAAATGCCTTAAATTTTTTTAAATAGGTTTTAAAATTTTTTATAAATGAAATAAAAAAAATTTGAACATTCTGAGGCCATTTACGAAGGAATTGAATAAGAGAGATATCTCTCCAAGAGCTTCTCAAGCACTAATGGAGATCACACCTACAAATTTGAACTAAGTCATCCTCAAGAGACATGAAGGACATTATTATAGGCCTAAAATTATTTTATATCAGGTATATGTTTCATTATTTAACCTTTCCATGTATTTTTTCATGTCTTAAATCTTACTCATGGAACTTTTAATGCAAAATAAGAGGGTGGGCATAGTCAAAAATTCATAAAATGAGGAGCTAAATTTGTACATTATAAATGTATCATTATCATCATCACCATCATAATCATCATATAAATTAAAAATAATACCTTAAATTAATTAAATAATATCATATCTTCTTTCCATTCCAAAATCAAGGAGAATAAGTCAAATTAAACAAGGACTTCTCAAAGTGGAGTTTCATCATGCAAAATTGGAGGAGTTAGTTGAAGGCTAATAAAAGATTTAAATTACAAAAGACAAATATCATAAAAATTAGTGAAAATTATTTATATTTTAAAAATTCATGCTTCCAATAATGACTTATAATCCCCCTCTAAACTTGGATACTTCAAATAGAGTAGTGATACATTGAAGAAAGAAGAAGATGTCAATTAAAGTTAGACTTCATTCATGTTTTAGTTTTCATCCTTAATGAAGGAATTAATGAGAAGATTACATGATGTTACCCTCACTAAAGGCTCTTTTCACTATATTTACTTGATTTTTCCAAGTAATTTCAAATACTTTTATCTATTTGTGGCTCAGCCCTACCAAATTATAGACTTGTAAACACCTTCTTGAGAAATAAAGAAACTGATTTTACCTTATCATATGCTAGTTATTGTATATAATTTATTAATTCTTGATGTATGTTCATGATAATTTAAAAATATCCCTAATTTGTGTCCATTTTTTTCACCTTTATGCATCTAACTTGATCTTGTGCAGGTTATAGTTTGTGTCTCTAAGAGTTTACACAATTCATAGTTGTGATGAATGTTATTTGAGCTTCCTAAGATAAGCAGTCATCCTTATAGGTAATGTTATAAGATTAATCCTTTATACAAAAAACATATTCCCATTATTCATTGGTTAGTTGTGATTTTTTCATGTGTGAGTTATTTTTGAGCTCATTATGTGTGTGTCAAAACAAGTTGAGGTATTCAATTTTGGTGCATCACCCCAAAATTAGTCATAGAATTATAGGAATCTATCTCTCTTTTCATTGTCAAGAAGTAGTTTAGGTGAGGATCAGGGTGATTCATCAAGGTAATTATCCCTATGTGGAGTTTTAATTCCATTATAAGACACCCACAACCTATAAATGATCCCATTATGTCAATTGGGTGAGGAGACTTGAAGACCTTCCTCAAGGGTGCAACTTAAATTTAACCACAATTTTTGGCATGTCCAATGGGACAATAGATTATAATATTTATAAATATTTGTTTTGTTTTTATCAATTTTGATTACATACATTACTTAGTTTATTAGCATCTCATGACTCCATAAGCATACAAACATCTTGGTAGTAGATTAGGGCATTTTCATGCAAAAAATCATAATTAAATCAGCTACAAAAGGTATTATTTTTATTTTATTGAATTACATTTAAATTCAACAAAATAAAATAGGTTCTTCAAATCCATTCCACACACCAAACATCCCTCTACCTTAATACATCAAAAATTACCTCAAAAAAACCCTATATGAAAACTAAATTTTAGTATGGTTGTCTCTATAAACCAACTTTTTATGCCTTTTGATGGTGAAATCCCTTTAAATGTTTCCCAATACAATGATATTCCATCCTTAACTTTTAAAATTTTACCTTTATTCACTAGATAAGATCAAACCACTCATGTAGAACACATTAGAGATGTGGCTAACCTATGTTTTATGCATCATGTAATCTAATAAAATTTAGTTATTAGATTACTTGTTGCATATTTCAATAGAAATGATCTATAGTGGAAAATAACCTTTCTCTCAATTCCATTTTAGTCTATGATATGTTAAGAGTATCCTCTACAAATAATTTTGGGACAAATGAGACCACCTCTATATAATTGAGAAATTGACTACTATTAAGAGAGATACCCATGAATTCATGGTTGATTTCAACCTTAGGTTCCAAAATACATGGCACATGATCCCTCCTATGATTATACCATCTCTTTAATATGAATTTTAGTATTTTTTGAGATCTCTAAACACTGATATATCGATGATGGTTTAGTCAATAGATGGGAGGATATTCCTAAATGTAATTGAGGTGGACATGAGGATAGAAAATAGCCTTATGCAAGATATAAAACTTATACCAAGGCATCTTATGCCCATTTTCCGTAATTTCAACCCATTACACCCTTTCAAGTGCCCATATTAGTCTCACTTCCATCTCTATCAAATCAATTTGCGTCTCTTCCTAACAAATCTAGTGAGTTGAATGAACTAAAGGCTCTTATGTAATCATTTGGAAATGAAATGGTGTCCATAAAGAGATAATTATCTCAGCCTAATAAATCATATTATACTCCTTATCAGCATAAATATTAAACTAATAGGCCTCCTTTTCAAAATAACCATTCAAATAAACCTCCCTATCAAGGACAAGGAGTGATTACACAATCTAGTCCATATAACACTATTGATCCAAGTACTCCTTCCTATCATAAATATATTTTCCATGCTAAAAATAACCTCATGAAAGAGAAATAATGGTGTACTCCATGTAATCAACCCCATAATTAAGCCTCTTTCTCGAATCGAATATTGAATCAAGATCTAATTATGCAAGGTATGTCAATGCCTTAACTATCACAAAATAAAATTCCACATTAATGAGAGATACATGATGTTTAAGGAAAATATGATGGTACATTTTTAAATTGGAAATAATTAGATAATTATTCCATGAATCAACAAATGGATACAAACAAGGTGATTAGCCAAATAATAGTTATTAAAAGATCTAAGAGGAGAACAATAGATTGTGCAAAATAAGTACCAAAAAAATTGATTTGTCTTATTAATATTATAAAAATACTAATGATCCCTATGTAGCCCAAAAAATACAATAAAATTAGAAAAAATAGGTTTTTGGAGGCAATGCAATATCTCAAACTTCTCATATTCAAGAGAGCACTACTATTCTGAAAGGGTAGCCAAGGATTAATGAAACTCCCCTTAACATCATAAACTAAATTAATAAGTCACATGTGAGCATATAATTTTGGGACACTTTAAATATTCTAGGATAAAATTATTTACTCCAAGAAGAGCTCTCTAACCTCCATATCTCTGCTAGACCTGTAAGGAAAGAAACTGTGCTTCTCACTAATTTTAGATATCCTATTAAGCAAGAGGTATAACCTATTAAAGATAATTTACAACCAATCAAGGTTGAACTAAAACCAAGTAAAAATATTAAACCTCCTCCATTATACCTTAATTTTCTCATTAGTGATTATCTAGTTCATAACTATATGATTGATAGTGGTGCTAGCATTATGATTATGCTAAAATAGAAAGCTGATAAGCTTGGTTTGAAATATGAGCCAAAAACAAATGGAGTGATGTAATTAGATGATAAAACTACCAATAAAATAGGAATAATTAAATTATTATAGTTTAATTTTCATTCTTTTCTAGGTATTTATATTCTTCAAGATGTTGCGGTAGTTGATTTTCTACCATATTTTGCATTATGCTTGTCAATGACTTCACATTGAATATTGGAGGGTACCTATCTTTAGATTGGTCATATTTATTTTTTAGAACAAGATATGGTACAAAGGTTACTATCAAATTATAACCTATTTCTAATTTTTATATGTAACCTTACATGTCAAGCATTACCAATGTGAATTTTACTTGATGAGAAGGAGCATCTAAGTGATCAAGAACCAACCTTCTTCTTGAAAGTAGTCCTAATATTTTCCTTGATGAGTTGGGGGATAAACACCATGAATTTTATCCTTATAAAATCATATAGGAGACATGTATGATCATATATATTATTCATAAAGATGTTGATGAACTTACAGAATTTGGCTTTAACAAACTTCTTGAAAAGGTTGTTTTAGGCAACTATATATTATTTGAAGAAGATTGCATTATTCTAGACATTTTTTAGCATGGGAAACGCAATGAGTGTGATGTGGTAGCTATATAAATGTATAAAAATTACGAAAATCAACCTCAAGAAGAGATTTATGAGATGTGGCACTAGTACTATGAGCTAATTGAAGAGTTTGAAGCTATTAAAAAGCCTACTATCTCTAGAAATCATAGTGAAGACCTTAATAAAGATGTCAAAAAATTTAATAAACATTATCAAGGTATAATAAAAATTGATAATTATCTCAAAATAAAGGACATAAAGACCTCAAAAAATCTTGGTAAGTCATCTTTTCCATTCAAAAAACAACATTTCATGCATTTTTGTCACTCATATGGAGATATATTCACATGGAGTCAAGAGGATTTCATGAGTATTTGATTTGATTCATACTGAGTAAGCAGAAGATGTTTTCCATGCCTCAAATAGGTTTTTAGTTACTTTTACATCCTAGTGTTATATTTCACTTTCCTCCAAGTGTTTCTATGCACATATTCAGTTGGTAGTTGTAGTAGCTTTCAATCACCTAAGTGTTATTGCACAAGTATTGTTGTTACTTTCAAGACTCATTGTTTAGTTTTAGTTTTGCATAAGGTAAGATAGTGTTTATCATATTTACATCATATTTGGTGATGATTTTCATGACTCCATGCCTAATGGAATTCATAAGGTAATTAGTCTTTTGCTTATCAAGTAAGTAAATTTGTAGAGGTTGCCAAGAATGTTGACCTTTTCAGTCACCATTATTTTTGTCATTGAGTGTGTTTATTTTCATAAGGTATTTCATCATAATTTTCATCCTTTCATTAGTTTCAATATGTCTAGTGAAGTCACATTGAGGTCATATTGAGATTTTCCCTTAGTCTAGTAGGCCAATTGAAAAAATTAAGCATTTATTGTGCTCTCTTAGTATGTTTTAAGGTTCTTTTGAAAAAATTAAGATATTTTTGACAAAATTAAGGTTGATTTTATTTTAATATCTCCCATTAATGTCTACATTATATATTATTAGTTAACTTTTGGTCTTCATAACCACTTCTTGGTTGACCATCTCAAACTTTTAAGATATGTCACGGCATAGGTGAAGAAAATTAAAGGAAAATTTTCAAGAAAATGAAGAATGGAAAATATGTTGGGATGAAAAATAAGTTTAATACCTTTAAAAATGGGTTTTTATATATTATGCAAGAATATAAAATATTTTTGAATATCTTTTGGTGCTACAACTTATATGCAAGGATGTAGGGGTAGTTTTCATGCATTTTCAAAGGTAAAAGATTATATTTTTATTGGTTTACAATTGGTGAAAGGATTATTCATGGATTTATAAGATTCATGGATGTTTATAAAACATTTTTATTCTTTTTATATCTTGATATATGCTTTATATATGATAAGATAACTCAAGTCTCCCTCAAAATTGATTTTTAAGCTTAAAATTACCCCAAATCCAATGTCGTAACTTGGTGGAGAGTTTTCATGGATTATAATGATTGATATGAGGATTTAAATGGTTTTTATACTCACATATCATGGTTTTTAGTCATGAAAATAAGTTTTTATCTTTATAAACAATTGTTAAGAAGCAAGATTGTTCTAAAACCCTTTAAAAATCTATCTAGAGAACATGAAACCTACAAATTTGAATTTTGAAGTGTTTTGAAGATTTATAAGGCATTAATAATGATTTTAATTCCATATATATGATATAAATACACTTTATAACAAATTACAATTATTATCAAAGTTATTATACCTTAAAATGGACCTAGATAACAAACATGCATGAGAATGAGCACCTATAGGCCTATAGACCTAAAATTGTGCTTTTGGAGTGTTTTATGAAATTTAACATAAAATTTAAATGATTTAAATATTTATAATGGATCCATATGGCCATTTAAAAAAAATAATAAGCTCTTGAAACCATGTAGAGATTAAAATTTAAAGTTTTACTAAACTAGCATGTTTGTTGCCCTGAGAGATCCTAGGTCCACAAAAAGAAGCATAACATGAGTTATATTGATGAAAAAAATATGAAACTATAGATTAAATTAATTATAAATATTTAATATTTTTTTTGGTTGGTATCATGTCTATATATTAATTTAGGAGAGATAAAATTCAAAATTATAGGCATGTGCATGCAAAAGTGTTGAAAACTAGTTCTCAGGAAGCCCAAAAGAGTAAGAACTCAATTTTTATTGATCTAAATGCCTTGAATATTTTTATGTAGGTGTTAAATTTTTTTATAAATTAAATAATTTTTTTCAACCTTTTTAGGCCATTCATGAAGGAATTGGAGAATAGATATCTATCTCTCAAGAGCTTCTCAAACACTAATGGAGTTCACACCAACAAATTTAAACTAAGTTATCCTCAAGATCCATGGACATTGTGAAAATCCTAAAATTTAATGATAGATATTAGTTATATGTTTCATTATTTAACCTTTACTTATATTTTTTAAAGTTTTAAATCATGCTCATAAAAATTTTAATGCAAAATAAGAGGGTGAACATAGTCAAAAAGTCATCAAATGAGGGTTTGAGGTTGTGCATCATCATCATTGCCATTAAAAATAAGACCTTGAATCACCTTAATAATATCATCTCTTCCCTCTAAACCTAATTCAAATATAATAAGTTAAATCAAGCAAGGACTTATAAAAGTTGAGTTTCACCATGCAAGATTTGAGGAGTTAGTTGGAGACAAAGTGGAATTTCATCATGCAAGATTGGAGGAGTTGGTTGAATCATAATTAAAGATTTAAAGTTTAATATAAAAATATCCTCCAAAATAGGTTAAATTTCTAAGTATAAATAACTAAAAAAATCTTTATATATATTTTCATTATGGCCTCATTTGAATAGATAGTTAAAAACACACCTCTAGAGATATAGGGTACTATGAGTGCAAGTTATTCAAATTTCATACCCACCTACTCTGGAGTTGACCCTAAATTAGGTCAAAAAATAAGACATGGGGATCCATCCACTTAGCATATTCCTAGCACAACCCTTGTTATTTGAGGAGATAGTCAATATCATGGTGAAAGTCAAAACCTTAATCTAGATGTCACTGAGAGGATGCAATCCCTTCTCATCCAAAACCAAGCTCTCATCACCAAATCCAATGATCTTCAAATTAATGCATCCTATTAAAAATATAGGCTAAATGAGAAACCCTTCTTTTTGACCATGTCAGATCTAAATTTCATTTATATGCAGAATGAGATGAACATCTCAAAGTTGAGGTAGAAGCTCATATTATAGAAGTTCATCAAAAGGCCAAATTTGAGCTCAAAAATACCATTCGAGTTAAAAAATAGATTATTTATTCTTCGTCTCCTTCTCTTTTGATCATCATTGACATGTTTACTAAGTTCATGGATGCTTCAAATTCTTAACATGAAGCTCTGGAGACTCAATTAGATACTCTTCTTCATTTTAGATAGCCCTCTTCCTTAGGACATGATGAAAAATATCTTTGAGTTCCCATCCATCATACTAAAGTCAATGTGAATGCTCTTCAAGATAATGCAGATGTTCCCATATCTAATATAGAAGCAAGCATATGCACTCCTCATGATGACACTTTTGTTACTCCATAAAATTAGTAAAATAAATTTTTGGATCAGATTCTCACCTTGGTCTCCAACGATTTTTTTAGTACAAATGCCTCTATCTCAAAGTAGAGCATTCACATGAATTTATATGGAAACTCAATGTCTTAAAATATGTTGTATTTCTACCAAATAATTTATAGTTAAATCCCCCTAAGGTTATCATTTATGATCCAAAAGGGCATTCAATTCTATCTACCAAATTAGAGAGTATCCAAGCTAAAGCCAATAGGCTATTTCTTGATGCTTATATTGACAACCTTTCTTAATCTATCAAAAATTAATATGTGGCCTTATATTATTTTGTATATTCCTTTCAATCCTCTCTAAAATGGAATTATTTAGTTGTTTGGCATATTCCTCTTTTGATTAAATTCTCAATCTCTAGTGATGACTAGCTTGTTGAAGCCACCAATATATTTTAGATTGAGCATGCCCTTAAGAAAGCTGCTAGAGAATAGGTTGAATCATTTCTCCAAAAATTTTGAGATGAATCAATAATAGATGTAGACCAACTCCCTTAGGATAGAACCATTTCTAAGTTCATCAATGAGAATGTGAATCATAATGTTGGTGACATCCTCAAAGAGTTGAAAGAGCTTCAATCTCTTTTTGGAAAATATTCTACTCTTCCCCAGTAAGAGAAACAACAACAGTGGTAGCAAAATGAAAAGAACAAGAACAAGAAAAAGAACAAGTCTTCACCTATTCAAAATCAATTGGATCCTACAAACACACCCCCCAAAAAATGACACAGTAGCCAAGTGTAGCATCCCTTCGAATGCCAACTTGGCTACCTCTAGAATATTAGGCTCAAGACAAAATTTTATGCCTCTCATGAACAAGGTTTATGCTCCATCTTTAGTACCTTATTATTCATCAAGAGGCATCAATAAAAACAAAAGAACCAATAGAGGTAGAGGTAGATGTAGGAGATCCAGTGTTGGTAGGGTTCGTGGGAGAGGCAAGGGATTGAACTATGGAGTTATGAATGACCTTGCACTCACCTAAATTTTTGGGGTCTAGATATTTATCTATCATTCATGGTCATCTGCTACTTCTCCAAGAAGACTTCTTTGGAAGTTGATCTTATAATATTGAATTTGGCCATCTATAACCTATTTTTTTAGAGACTTTAGTATGATGACCTAAATGTGTCTGGTCTTGGTGTGAAGTTCATACCATGCCCACCCCCTATGCCTATTGATTTTATTTTCAAGGAGTTCAGATCCTTCACTAGGAAGCTTCATATCATAGCCTTCTTTAGCCCTGATAAAGATTTTTATTTAGAGAGATCTCTTCTTATGGAGAATAATTTTTACTCTCATAGTTTTTCCCATATTTTTTATAGAGTTTCAGCATGCCCAATAGAGGGATCTTAAACAAGGCCTAAAAACTTGAATACATACATACATACATACATACATATATATATATATATATATATATATATATATATATATATATATATATATATATATATATATATATATATATATATATATATATATATATATATATCTGTGTGTGTGTGTGTAATTTTCTAAGTGCATATTTTCAATTTTATAAGTATAAAGCACTATTTTTTTCTAAGTATAAAGCATTATTTTTTTTCTAACTATAAATCACTAATTTTTTTTATTTTCTAAGTATAAAACATAAAGGGGGGGAAATGTAATCACCTAAAATTGGTAATTGGATGTTAAGAGTGTCACTGTAGTTACCCTATTCCTAGATTATCCCTAGACTTATCCTAGATCCTTAGACTTAATTTTAAGATCATTGTGTAGACCAAAATCACATATAATCAGTCAAAACATAGCCCTAGAACTATCTTCCCAGATCCCAATTTTATTTTCTTAACACTTTTCCAAGTGGACATTAGTGCCACATTTGGGACACTACAACCACATGGTGCTAGTATCCCTAATTAGGTGCTACTTTCCTTATCCATAGCTCTTCTGAATGTATATTTTTTAAAACTTGTGTTCCTCCTAAGGTTAACTTAAGAATATTTTATTATACACACAATCTATAAAATCCTAAAAATACAAGTCTAATTAACCTCTATTCACTAGATGGAAAATAGATGAAAAGGCACATTCAAATGAAAGAAAAGTTTAATAAAATTAAGGCATTTGATCCCTAATCTTCCCTAATTCTACATATTACCATCTACAACATCCTTAAACCTATTTTTATAATATTTTAAATCTCAATCACATTCAAGTCATCCAATTCCACTCTCATTCTAGCATTCACTTTCACTTGCATAAAGAACTAAATGGGAGAAATATATCAGGCTTGATCCCACTTTGGAGTATTGGTTTATAGATAACTCTCTTTATAGTAGGGTTTTGATGATGTCTATCCTACCCTACTAACAAACACATAATTATTTTTGATGCCATACTTGTAAGGAATATTAGCGTTTATACACTTAATCAGGTTTTTTATGCACAACATAGATCTCTAAGTTTCATGCATGTAGGAACAAGACCTTAAAACATAAGCACAGGTGATCCTAAAAAATAGGAATAGTCATATAAAAGGGACACTACTTCCACCTAGAGGACACTACATAAACATGGTGGTACTTTCCATACTAGGCACTACTACCTAGTGAGTAGATGAACACTAGAATATTATTGACAACACTCAAAATAGTCAAAAATAAAGTTTTCATAACCCAGATCATCTATGACAGTCACTTTTTAGATAAGTCAATATTTATGATTATTTATTGTTATTTTTATAAAGTCAAATAAGTTCAAATTATATAACAAATTAGTACTTAATCATTGAAATTTATTTAACTAATTTACACATCTCAACCCTTTAATCTAAACATAGGTTTTACATAGTTAAACCCTAAAAGGTTAAATGTATGCCTTGATATGTTTACATTTATACCACTTTCTAGATATTACATATTGTTATCTATCCTAGTATAGTCATTTTTTATCATAGACATATGCTTCACTTCTAAGTATCAAGTGCTTATAGATCCTAGATAGGACTCTAGTCCCATACATTGATCTATACCAGATATCATCTACACATTAGGGGAATTTACATTGATTTAGGTTTATAAATTTGATACATTCACCCCCTTGGGGAATTTCCTACATAATTATTATAACTAGGTTCTATCTTACATACTATACATTCTAGTTATGCATTAATTTATCTTGATATTGATCATTGCTTCTCATTTCTTAGATTTTTTTTATGACTATCATTAGTTACACTCAGTATATATGCATCCTATCATCTACATAGATTTTTAATACATAATTATACATGTTTTCATTTATATTTTTCCTAGATTATACTTGATTATGTTCCTATGATTTTTCCATCTTTGAGGGCATTTAAATATGCCATTATTCTTTGGCTCTACACCACTTCTATATTTGTATGCCTTAGACATGTGCCCATGTCCCTTGTGTATGATTTTCCCACTTCTATATGTGGACATTTGAACATGTCCTTGTATGTATTCATTCTCAGATTTAGTGACATGTGCCCATGTCCCTTGTATTATGGCCTCTTGGCCTACCTTTTGTGTGCTTTATGTGTTTGTATGTTTTATTCTTTATATAATTCTACACTATGACATTTATATTTTATTATTACACACAAACACACACACACACCATTTTTTGATTTTATGAGGGATATCATGAATCTACCCTTCCTACTTGGGTGTCATGATGGATATCATTCCCCATACCCCTAGGTAGTTACTCGAATTTTCTACTATACATATTTATTACATATATCCTAACACCCTTGTGAAATTCTATATTATAACATATATCTTACATTACTTACTTACCCTCAAATACTTTTACATTCTGATGTTATGTTTATACATTATATTAGAATATCATGCACATGTTTTGGCTAACACATTTTGTAAAGCTACTTATTTAGAGGGAAATTTTTACACATGTTTCACAGTTACCCTCAAAATAGGGGGCATTCATAGGATTTTTCCATGGATATTAGGATATTACATTATTTTTCATAGATACTTTTTAGCAAACAGGCTCAGTTTCAAACATCAGAATCAAGGTAAACACAGAATAAAATAGAGACTTAGAATCTAGTTTAGATCATTCAAAAATTAGACCATATAGACATTAGTACCCAAATTGGGACACTAATACCTAGATCAAGATACTAGCACCACAAAATGCTATTGTCAACTACAAGGTGATATTGTCTAGTAGCCCTAGCTTCAAAATAATTTAGATCATTTATACCATTACTCTAGGTACAATACATATTTACACAAACAGAGTCATAGGTTTTATAACTATGTTTAGATTTTGATCAAATTCATTTATTTTAGCTTAGATTAATACTAATTTCTTAGATTTTAGGGAATCATGCATAGTATTATCACTCCCACATTCAATTCAATTACATAGATTCAACTATTAGATAATTTAGATTCAGAGTGCTCAGATACCATATTGGGGGCATGTGCACAACATATAGTTTCCATATACTCAGCTATAAATAGGTTGATCATATGGAATGGTAAACTCCATGTCATTATATACATTGTATACACATTTATTATCACATTTTAGTTTCTCATCAGATTCATGCCTTACTTCATGTGTAGTGGTTATCACTCCCAAGTGGCCTAGAACCACCTAATATACCTGAGTGTCCATGGAGCCAAATATATAGTTATATTTAATCAGTTAGATACTTTTGAAACTTTACACAATTTATTTACAAATGTATTTACTTTACATAGGTGTGAAATGATGGATTCATGGCCTACTTGAATTCTTGAGCCACCTATATGAAAGGGTTAGACAAATTGATAGTCTTATCCAAGCTATTCATGGAGATCAAGATCCACTAAGAAGGGGTGGGAAATGATAAAGTCAAAATCAAATTGAGTTCTTGACCAACCCATATGAGGATTGAGAAAGCTATCAGCTTAGTCCAAGATATTCAATGATATGATCACTATGTACACACACACACACACACACACACACACACACACACACACACACACACACACACACACACACACACACACACACACACACACAGAGGTTGTCACTAAATTCATACATTGGTTCATGTACCCAGTGAGGTATATTCATTCCTTTTGTCTCTCTTTACTCAACTTTTTTCAGTTACTTTATTTTAAGCATAGTATTTTTCATTTGATCATCTCTTAAGTAAGGAATTATATTTACATGCTTCATTGTAGGACCTTGCCTTAGATCATGTTCCACATACATAAACCCATATTTGTTTGTTCATAATTAACTACATGGGCTTCACTTCCAAGGTAAGTCCAAGCACACTTATTTTTCCTTTATACTATTCATTTCACTTTGTTAAATTACTAGCATAAAGGGGGGCAAATGTAATCACCTAAAAGTGGTAATTGGATGATAAAAGTGTCACTTGAGTTACCCTATTCCTAGATTGTCCATATACATATCTTAGATCCTTAGACTTACTTTTCCATTCATTGTACAAACCATATTTTCCTATAATCAATCAAAACATAGTCCTAGAACTATCTTCCCAAATCCCAACCCAACTTACTCAACAATCTATTAAATGGACATTAGCGCCACATTTGGGACACCATAGCCACATGGTTCTAGTGTCCACAACTATGCATGATTATCCTTATCTCTATATCTTCCCAACATATACTTTTTCAAATGTGTGCCCCTCCTAAGGTCAGCCTAAGCATATTTTATTATCCACACAAGCTATATAACCCTATAAATACATGCCTAATTCACCTCTATTCACTAGATGGAAAATATATGAAAAATCACATTCAAACCAAATATAAGTTGAGTAAAATTAAGGTATTTAATCCATATTATACCTTACTTATACATACTACCATCTATAGTATCCCTTAGCTTAGTTTTCAAATATTTTAAAGCTCAATCACATTGAAGGCATCTAAGTCCATTCTCACTCTAGCATTCACTTAAACTTGCATCAAAAACTAGGTGGGAGAACTACATCGAGCCTATTCACCCTTCAGAGTATTGATATGTAGACAAATCTCTTCACAATTGAGTGTTGAGGATGTCTAGCCTGTCTTAATAATAAACACATAATAATTTCTCATGCCCTACTTACAAGAAGGATTAGGGTTTGTACACTAAATCAAGTTTCACGGCACAACACAGAGCTATAGGTTTCATGTGTATATGAACATGACCTAAAAACATAGGTGTATGTGCTCCTAGAAAATAAGAACCATCCTGTAAAGGGGACACTACCATTACCTATAAGACACTACACAAATATATCACTACTATCCATACTAGGTGTTATTATCTAGTGAGAAGATGAACACTATAATCTTATTGATGACACTTAGAACTTCCCAAAACCCAATTTTTAGAACCCAAATCATCCACAATAGTCACTTTTCAAAAAATTCTTTATTTATGCATATTTATTACTATTTTTAGAAATTTAAAGAAGGTTAAATGTTATAACAAATCAATACTTAATTATTACAATTTATTTAACTGATTTAGACATCTTAGCCCTTTGATCTAAACATAAGTTTTACTTAGTTAAACCCTAAAAGGTTTAATATATGCATTGTTATGTTTACATTTCTACTACTTGACAGATATTGCATATTTCTATATATCCTAGTCTAGTCAGTTTTTATCATACACATATCCTTAATATCAACTACTACCTCCTCAACAACTCTAGCTACTCTCAACTATCATCTCTTACCTATCCAAGGTATTGACTATTATTTCCTAATCACAAGTATATCCATAAGTACTCCCATGCCTCCACCACCTATCATCTCTCTCACATTATGTTTCCAATACTCATCAACTACTATAAGATTCATAGGATGCGGTGCCCTAAACTATCCAAGTAAAATAACAATAGGTTATGGCTCTACCCACAAAGTATAATGCCAAGTAATATGAGCACGAGTTAATCCATGATAAATCATAGGTTAAGTGAGCCAAATACCAAAATTATTCATATAATGATGCCATATAATATCACCACAAGTAGTTTTTCATAAGGATAGAGTATGTGGCACAACACATATAACATGGTCTTGTCACCATCTAATAACTTGAGGGGCATTATCATCAACAGCATGGGGCAACCCATCTAGTTGATATATGGGAAATATCTCATAAATCCAAATACAAAATAAAATAGTATGGCCCATAAGATTCTATCCATGGGATAGAATACCATAAATTTCATGGACCAAGTGCACCCAAATCATAGACCCTAAGTCATTCAAGGTAATCTAGTCCAAAATCAATTGGCATAAGGCAACCACATAAAATGACATATTCCCATTTAATCTATGAGAAATCACTTATTATGTCACAATTCCTATCACTACCTAATGCATATATGGAATGGTAGATATATACGCATCAAATAGTCACACCTATAAACCCTAATAATATTTCTTAGAGTTGATTACCCATCAAGTTAAGGCTCATCTCTCCAAATCTACCTCATGAGTGTCAAAAATAGCATGGTCCCACTAATGGGATTTCCAAGTAAATCATGGAAATCCTCTAAATTGATGTACACCTCTTTGGTATCCCATCCACTCCCATTAAAAAGTGTTGGTTAGTCATTCTCATGTTCCTAAGAGCATTACAATTAAGTCAACACTAAGGGGAATCCTCCACATTTTCATGGTACCACCAAAACCCAATGATGTTAACCATGAAAAATCATCATATGTCAATCCATCTAACATTTGAGGTAACTAGGATACATCTACCAAATTTTAGAGTCTCCATTGTCTCTTCAAAATGATAAACAAAAAAAGATGTATTAGTCCTCAACCTCAGATAATCAATAAAATATATACTCTAAAATTAATTAAAAAATTAAATACTTTATCAACTAATTCTTGAAATTTTTATACTACTTCATACTAAGTCATCCAGTTAACATATTATGTCAGCCATGGTGTCACCATTAAAACTAAGTCAACCATATTATATGCAAATAACCTAGTATCTAAACTAGATCAGCCATATCTTATGAAATTGAGCATGTTAATATACTATTTTGACCAAATAATATTAATTCAACCATTATTATAAACTATTTTGACCATTTTCATACACTACTAGTTTGAATTTCTTATACAGGGTCAATCACTACGTTTCATACTAAATCAGTTGCATGCTACACATTGGGCCACCTCTTTCTCATTCCATTTTTCTAATGAGTTAACTTGGTCAAGTCCATTAAAAAAAGGAGGTTAATTTTTACATACTTATCATTAATTCATTAGTAATTTATGACTATTTTCAAGATCTACCCATTAATCATCCTACCCTCTACCCTACCTTAAAAATTCATGGGGAAAATTAGGTTATATGGATTTACCCCACCATATAATTTTCCAAATTAATTAAATTTTTCAATAAAAACTTGAAAAAATATAAAAATTAAATCGTTACTTACTTGATATGCACTATGTACACCTTCTATGTGTTCCCTACCTCACACATGTCATCTGCAAGCCATAATCACTCTATTCACTTTACTAGGTCTCTTAGAGTTCTATTTTCTTATAATAGCAAAAGTACAAATGAATAGTTTCAAAATCCTATTTATATTTTAATTTTAAAAATATTTAATTCTCAATTGCTTTCTAAAAAATTTCATTTTTTCTCACAAATATGATTCTACTAGCACTTTTTCCGAACTGAAAGATATTCTAAAATCTTGACATTGTAGAGATTTCTTCTATATATAACACATTTTTGCAAAAAAATTAAATCTTCTCTCATTTTTTAAGTCTGCCTAATGTCCCCTAAATTGGATGCCTCTACACTTCACTCACAATATTTCTCTTCTAATAGCACCAAAGTAAGTAAATGTATGTATTTTTTTATTCTTTCATTTTAATTACTTTCATGTTTCTTACTACAATTTTTACTAGGTCAACATTGTGGGTTGTTATGTTATTTTCCTAAACCACCATCCCATGTTACAATTACATGACATGTGATGATATTTGAGTGGGGAATATTTATAACCACCATATATTTAAAAATTTATCAATTATTGATGTTGTCTCACTTGTAGGAACCTGTTGAACCTCAATATCTTTGATTGCATGCCTTGGTAAACCTTTGTTGCTTCTTAGGATTTTTATCCCTTATACCACCAATAAAATCTACTCTTATCCATTTACTTAATATTTTAAACCCTACTTATATACTTTCCTAATCAATTCACCACCTAAAATATCCCCTAACTAATAAAAATCCCCTTTTTACCATGTATCCTACTAGGTCAACTGGTTTGACCCAGTTCTCATATTTATTGCATGTTATGGAACTAGGTCGGCCCACATCAACATAGTTTGAGACCTAAAAACTCTATTTATTTCCTAATAAGTTTAATTTTGTACTCCATAAATTTAATTTCTAAGAGGGTTTAGGGTCAATATGTGGATATATACCCCCTTTCAATTCATTTCTATTAGAGGATAAATTAATTATACATCATTACTACTTGTAAAACTACTTACACAATCAATATGAGGTTTAATTATTTAGGTTTTTTCCCTTGAAGGAGTAAAAATTATCTTGTGGAAATATTAGATGCATAGGAAAGGTCTTGTAACATTTAGATAATTTATCCTTGTGATCCTTACAAGCCCATAATAACCTCTTGTGAAAAACCATTGGCCAAGGGAGAGATTGAGGAATGATGGATTAACTTTGATAAAGGTAAGTATATTCATAATCCATTCATATTTTAGAAATTAGATCTTGTAGAGTTAATAAATATATAATTTTATCTCTCCTTTCTTATATATTCTATATGTTATAGATAGATTAGTCTTTGCATGTTTATGATCTTCCCCATTTATGCCACAAGCTTTGGTGATCACTAGATTAGTATACATATGCATTTACTAGATTAGCTTACATATTTGTTTAGTAGATTAGATTTATTAATATCATTTATAGCTATATATACCTACCTAGGGTTATCATAAGATGTCATTTTCCTAGATGCCTTATAATCCTCTCCTTTACCATAGTTTGATAAGAAATCCCTTGATTTAAGCATATCTCCAAGCATATTTATTAGTTTATTACCTTATTTCATATTGAATATTATTAAGTAAAATAAGTTATATAACTATTTAGTTTCACTTGCATAAAAATAAATCTTAGTGATCCACTTATTCAAGATAGTTTGTACATAGAACTACACTGACATCATCTCCAGGTTAGTTAGATGGTAACACTTGAAAATATCCCAATGATCCACTTTCATGATGACTTACATTATTTACTTGGGCCCCAAATTAGTGGAATAATTCCATTTGGTAAGGGTAGATGAGATTTAGGACTATTATAGTGAAGCCATTTAAGCATAAAATACCCAGTTTGAGACATAATATATACAATAGACCAACTAAATTAAAACATAGCAGCCTAGTTATCCTTTAAATATAAAATCAATCATGTACTTAAGCAGGTAGAATATTTGAATCAAAAGGAAAAATCAAATTCAAAAGATAAATCATGAATATGGATTATTCACATCTTTGATTCCTCTTTTCTTAACTTTAGAACACACTAAATATTTAGAAATGACTTCTAGTTTATGCTTTTCAAGTTCCACATCATAGACTTATAGTTCATAAGACCTGGAATTAAGATATTCAATAAAATAATGGGTCCCTATTTGAATTTTCAAATGAGGGATGTGTGTTAAGGAACAAAAAATCCCTTAATGACTGATATAGTACTACACTTTTCATTATAACATTTAACTTTTAGCCTTAGAGCTCTTTTATGCATTCTATCCAAATGGGTCAGTGGATTTCTATAAAACAAATAATGGACAAATAAATAGTACCATGGACCAAATTGAAGCTCAGATTAATTAACTTCCATAATAGAGATGTTTTGATCCACTTCTAAAATTAACTTAGGCAAACCTTGACCACATACCAATTTTGTAGATTTAAATTCAATGCAATATTCCCTAAAGCTTAATAATCTAATGTCCACTTCTTTCACCTCAGCTTATTTTCTCATAAAATTTTATTGACCACATAGACTATAACTATGAAATGTAAGTTATTCCTCAATATGTAATGATGAGAATTTTTGACTAGTTTGACCAATGCATAGTACTACTTATCTAGCATAGGGTAATTTAGATTAAATTATTTCAAATATGCATTCATAAAGGCCATGTGTGCTCTCCATATTCAAATATTTTTGTTAACATTGTTATAATTATGTGATCAGAGGTAAATGAGTAGAGATATAAATCCTTAGCATAATTTAGTGTTGAATAATAGAAGATCTTGCACAATTACTTTCTTGATCACTTGAAATGCCTTCTTAGAAAAAGTATCCCATTCTACCTTAATGCATTGTTTTAACATGGAATTCAATAGTATAATTAATTCATCAAAACTAAAAATCAATTTTCATATGAAATTGATTTTACCAAAAAATGATTTCAATGATTTCCTAGTATTTGGTAGCTAAATTATGGAAATAACACTAACATGATTAGGATCAAATGGCATACCTTATTTAGTGATAATGTGATCTAGAAGCTTACCTTGCATTGTAGAGTATAAACATTTTTATGATTTGAGTGATATGCCAAAATTTATTTAGAATTTGAATATATTTTCTAAATGACTCAAGTGATTATGTATGTGTTTAGAAAATATGGTCAGTTCATCCATGTATACTATTATGCACTTACCAACTAGGCCTTTAAAAGTAGAATCCAAAGCTCATTGAAATGTAACAAAAGCATTAAGTAAACCAAATATAATTTTATTTTAGGAATAGGTGCCCAACTTGGTGGTGAATGTTATTTTGGATCTATTTTCCTTATCCACTAAGATATGAATATAACCTAAGAATACATATAAAAGGGTAGTTGTCTTTATTTGACGCATGATTAAGATTTATGAAAAGTTCACAAAGATGGATTTATCCATTTTTATTCCTTTTAGGTACTAGGTTTTCCACCTATTATATCCCAAATTTATACCTTTGTAATTTGTTCAAGCCTTCATAATTTGGGATAACATGGAGATAATCTTAGGATGTGGATGGCCTAATAGGTGGATTAAATATCTATAGTTTAGGGATATCTCCCCTTGATGTCCAATTAGGCTCACAAACACTACAAAAATAAATTGAAAAGGCAAATTAAGAGGGATAAAATGAAATAAACCTAACTAATGAGGTGATACACCAAAACTAATTGACCACTAGCAACTAGCTTCATGTGAACATCAACCATGAGACTAGCTTGAACATACACTACTCCTAATCTGCATCTCCTCCATCATCACTTCATGTGAAGGTTGTGAAATATGTTTAATCTAATAATACTAAACATGAGGTCCAAAATGAAACTAATTAATATAAAAACTCACTCAACCCTTGAACTTCACTTGAACATTTTGCATGACCCACAAACAACATTTTCAAACTACATATAGGTTTTATAATAGAATAGCATGTCAAGGAATACTAAGCAAATCACTTTAAAATATCAAATATCCATGCACAAACACTAAGTATAGTTATATAAAGAGGTAAAAATAGTATTATTCATTGATCAAAGGCATACAAATGAGTAGGTCCTCACCATACTTAGGTGGAGGATCCATTACAAAGCCATACAAGCTTATATATACAAAGAAAGTGTATGTGTTTGAGAGAGAACTACATTGGAGAAGTATTATCATGATAAAACAAGTTATAATGCATAAAATAAGTGAAAATAGGAATTATATAGGTATGTTTTAATGTTTCTTATTAACCCTCAAAGCCATGTGTTGATGAACTTCATCATGAGGGATGACATAGGAAAGACTCCTCATATTATTCGCTTGAAACTGCCATATCCTTCTTGATTGAAGAGTGGCAAGTGGAATTTTTGGTTAGTCACTCACCTTGAACTAACTTCTTCCCCTCTTATTGACACTTTACATATATTTAGGGGTTATTAATATTGATTTTAAAGTGATCATCATGTTTCATTAGGTGTCTTGAAGTTCATCAACCTCATTACACCATCTCCCTAAAAGTTATTTTAATGATATACTAACATATCCTAATCAATCCTATTTTAGTCACTTAATTATATTTTTCCATGGTCTAATTAATCTAAAAAAATCATCAACAATCACAATTAGTGGTGTTCATGAGACTCTCAATCTCTCTATGACCTTCCATATGTCTGCAATTAGGCTTCTCTCATGCCAACAAGAGAGAACTAGTTGTATTAGCTTGTATTAAGAACTTATAACCTATTAAATACTCATGTATACCTATGATGTGACCTATATAATACTATTATACTTTTTCTCATGCTCCATAGGATTTTTCAATTGATATTGGTGCTTTCATACAGTTAAATCCTTACACAATGGTTTGCAACTATCATTTTAAGCCCACTTTTGTACTATTTTAACTTCATACGTACCAATAAATATATTATTAATCTGAAAATATAATATATTAATATCATTAAAATCATTCCCAATCCAAAATAATCCACTTGATATCATTTAATTCATCTTCTCTCTCATCAGGTCTTTAAGAGGTTTAACAAGGGTTTTAGGTGTCTACCATATTAACAATGGTTTATAAGGTACATGGTCATAATAAAATAAAAAATGGAATAATATTTAATTAAGGAGGCCTAAATAACACATCCAAATTCCAATTGTCCTCATGTATATTTTGGTGTGAGATCTGAGCAAAGTTTGAAGCTTCTTAGGTAGCTTCTAAGCAGTCTGTGAGTGATATAGACTCTTGAGAATGGTTCATATTACACAAAAACATGAAATATCCTCTACTTAAAATAAAATTTGAGTGTTAATATATATAAAAAACCTCAAAACTTATTTTTCCCCCATTCAAAACCTTAGTTCAATTCTAAACCCTAAAATAGTCCCTTAGGTTAATAAACATGAACATGAAATCTAAGAAAGGTCTTTTAGGCCTTTAGAGCCTCAAAAAACATTTAATTAGTTATAATGGACTAAAATGACTATATTATAACCTATACCATATCTATTAACATTTACCAAAGATTTTTTCTCTCCAATTTAACTCTCGGCTTGACTTTCTTATACATAGGGTTTGTAAGTAGATTAATGCCTTCAACCCTAATTGCCTTGTTTTGATAATTTATTCCTATTTAAAAGTATTAATATTTTATGAATGTTATTTCATGAAATTATATAAAAAAAATTATCATCATACACCTAAAAACAATATAAATATTTCATTTTATCTCCATGTCTAGAGGACAGACATGTAGGCCTCCATTAGGCTTATCAAATTTGGGAGTATTTCTTAAGAGTGTATTTCTCTCTTTTTTACATGTAAAAACATTTTATAAATTTCCTCTTGAATCCGAAAAAACTCTCATGATATTTAGGTCTAATATCAATGCAATATCTACCTTAGTCTTCTTCTTTTCCCATACAAACCTATAGGTGTCCTTATTTTAAGTTCTAGATTATTATGGCTTTATTTGAATAAAATTGATAATGGTTTACAATATTTTAAAGAATAAAAGACCTCCTAACCCTATCAAGGTGTTTTTTTCATTTATCATATCCATTTTTAAACTCATATTAGGTACTCAAAATCATGTTCTACAACACTTAATGAGCAGACCTATAAGTCTTTGTTAGGACCTCTTTCTTGTGTTTTTCTCACTTTGAGCCTATAAGGATAATGATGATATTTTGGGAAATGTAGTATCTTGATTTATTAATTTATCCATACCCTTTACAAACTATTTTAGGCTCTTACACTTGGATCTCATGTGCAAACCTACCCCTTTCTCTATTATGCTTTGTTCACTACACATAGTCATGCATGAGATGTATGGTCATGATTTTATTTATAATTTAATGAGATTGATGGGAGTGTGAGGAATATGTATTGTTTTAGAAACACATAAAGTGAGTAGACCTTAAAAATAAAAATAAACCTACCTGCAACCTGACTATGACATGTAATTAATGAAGAACTTATTCTTGTTATGTGTACATGCATACATGATGTATTTGATTAGTTTTAGTGATATGAAGGATATTTTAAGATTATTATATGATTTTTAAAATGTTATATATACCTTATTTTATGTGTCTTAGGCTTTCTATTAGATGAAACACCTTCAAAACATCATAAATGTCTACTCAAACTTGCAAAATGTGAAAGTATACTCCCTAAGATTGTCATGATTAAAGTATTGAGATTTAGTAGGCATTGTAAAACTCCTTGAAGACCCTATGGGGAATGAATACAATATAAGGAAACTATGATGAACCATAAACCATCACTTTCATGTACTAGATCCTCTTAGAGACCTCATAACTTTAAAGTGCAAACTTGGAACCTCATCATTCTTAAAGAATGTTATTTAGTTTTGACTTGAATAATTTTGAATATTATTAGAGATAGTTCAAGAGGATTGATATTTTCATAACCTTACTCCATCAGAAATGAGCTCTTAATTTCATGGAAATTCCCAAAACTAAGCTTATAGGGTTTAGATAGGGCTTTAGACCTACATGCGATCTTAGTGATTAATCATAAAGGAGGGGAATCCAAATTGAGAACCAATGACATAAATATGAAAGACATTATAACCCATTTCTCTGACCAAAAGATTAGTCTTCCTATCTCTTTTATATGGAATGAACATTTGAAACCATTATGAGTTTGTCGAGGGATTAATGGAGATTTTAATTCATTTATTACCTTTTTGGGATTTGTTTAAGCTTATTGAGTATGGAATTGATCTAATTTAGGTGAATAGACACTACTACATGTGTTTACACATTAATATGGACCCCTCATGTCCATACAAGTGACCAAAACTATCTTCTTTGAAGTGATTTAGTCACTTTTATACATTGAACTGTAAGAATTCATAACTCTAACCCCTCTCTAACTAATTCCTAACATTATACACATTATAAATATATCTAATAATCTTTAAAAGTATCCTTTCATGCCTAAATAATTCACTTGATCACTTTCACTCACCTCACTAGACCCTTGATGCATTAGATAAGCCATGGAAATGAGCTATTTGACTAAAATATTTTAGAGTATGATATAACAACATGCATTATGACTCCTGAATATACTTGAAATTATTAAACCTATTAAAAATACCTCATATTACATCCTAAATATGCTTTAATATTATATTAAGTGTATGATTCAAGGAGAGACCTAAAATAATAAGGCAATTATGCAAAATACAATTCTTAACTTCTCTAAAAAAACCTTAAAATATACTAAGTTACCTTAATATTTTCTAAGCATGATATATGCCATTATAGATCTATAGATCTTCTTCATTTATTCTCTTTCACTTTTATCACACCTTCTTGGAGGCCTAATGCATCACCCCATTACTCATAACATACTATCACATGATGGTTTTGGAAACAACCATTAGTGTATATAATGAAACCTTAAATAATAATAATAATATGAGATCAAAAGACCATTATATTTTATCACAAGGCATAGGATCGCTATCAACAAGGTTAGGAGGTATGAAAAGTCAAGTTTTAAACTAATGGTTGACCTTTTTGGCTTGGGGGAAAAAATTGTTCAACATTTTGATAATTCAAAAGGCTAGCATAATTGCAATGCTAATAAACAAGTAGCCTTATCATTCTATTGGGTATTGGAGTCACTTACACTCATTTACTGACTGATATGGTACCTTAAATTTGGTTTCAAGACCCTTAAACAATAAAATCTAATTTATTTACCCTCCCAACATAAGAAAAACAAAAGAAAACACACACAATAAGGTTAAAATAAGAAAACACACCACACTTGTGCTAATAAGCATTTAGGGAAAACAAGACATATGAAACCTGCTACACATAATTAACCTAGATATCTTTTCCTCCTAGATCAAATATAAATATCTTAAGATTTCTATTTCCCCATTAAATTAGGTTGACATATGTTTATTAAATTCTAATTAGGAATTTCTCATAGAATGAGATATTCCACCTACATTATAAAATTTTGTAATACTCATAGTCTCCTTGACTATAAATCAAACCCTCTTTCTTCATTCCATTATCCATGGATTGACTATGTGATTCAATAACAAATTCATAATTACCCAAAGCTTAGCTACTTGTCACAAATAATTATATCTCTACCTCATCAATAGGCTACTCTTGATCAAACTGAACAATCTAAAATAGATCTTATGGCATGCTTGTAGGGTTGGCTTCAAGGAGAAATGCACCTTGCTTATTGAGTGCATGAGACCAATGGAGCTCAATTTCCATTACTTAAAGTGAAAAAAGGTCTAAAATTTTATTGATAGGTTCATAGCCTTCCTTAACTATATCGAATAAGGCATCATTAAGTGGAACTACCTCTTGGAATGTTATAATTAGAGGACTAACTCTTTCTTACATATTAACTTGTTTGACAAAGATAAATTCCTCTATTTTGATAAACCAATACCCTCCTTGAAAAATATTGAAACCTAATTCAATCACCTCAAACAAGTCCTCAAACTTCCTTTCATTATATTATAGATTAATTAGATCCTCTTGTAGTAAATTAAACTCATCTTTGTAGTAAGGGAGAGGCTCATAAACTTGAGGGAAATAAATAAGTTGAAAGTAGAAATTTACCTCCTTAACTTATTCATACTTGGTTTCCATCTCAGCCACTACTATATGGTCATATTTAACCTCCTCATCACCATAAAACACATGCCAATATGACTAATCATTTTGATCATTGATAACATTTAGAAAATCTACATGTGATTCTAACATTGTCAACTCATTAAGTCTTGGTTTCTCCTCATCTCTAAATATTTATTTGCATCCTTTTTTAACAAATGGTTATCCAATGATAACTTATTCATCATATAGAACTAAAATATCCTCTTTATATTCTTCTTGGGAGTGATGTATAGCTGAAATTTGATTGTTTTCCTCAAGAAGGGGCTGCTCAACCTCACAAACTAGTTTTAAGATCTCATAATCAATGAGCTTATCCCTCTCTTCCTTTCATTCACCAATCAATCCTTCAAAATTTTAAATGTTCAAACTTTTAATGGTCTTTTAAATTTATTTCCAAGATGGGAAAGTCTTAGGTTCTTCAATCTTCTCAATAAGTATTTCATTTTTATTTTGGATTCCTTCTTGAATTGACCTCCAATATGGGAAGGATGTAGGTTCTTAAGGATGGATAGGTGGGGATTGAGTAGGTTTAGGTTCTTATTTTTTCTTAATTACCCAGTATAAACATGTTCCACTTTGTTTATACCATGACTTCACCATTTGATTCCAACTTGGAATCTTAAGGGAATTTTTAGGGGGTTCTTGAAGAAGGGTAATGAAATTTTGTGCCAAGATAGCTTCATTAATATCCCTCTAAGTAGAAATCAAACACTACCATTTTTATTTATCTTGATCCTCGACCCTCTCAACAATAACTTCTTTCCTATTTTGGATGTTCTCTTAGAGTGAATTCCATGATGGGAAGGATTGAGGGGTATGTGAAGAACTTTAGATGCTTTGAAACTCACTTGACTTGATCTTTTGAGGAAGAATGGGTGACACAAAATATGGCTAAGGTGGTATAGGAGAAGACACATGAGGCTAATATAATTAAACTTATTTCCCTTCATGAACTATTAACTTGTCCTCTATGCATTTAATTAGCCCACTTATATCCATCATATCACTAGTGAGTTTTTAAAAAATTTCTCTATCAAAAGGTTCCCACTCATTTTTCATCAGATGTAATGAGTCTCACACATTCTGAGTGAGATGAGTATGAACACTTATACCATATTATTTTAATGTATTCATCCCTATCATATACCTTTCATAGACTAAGAGAGTTTATTTCTATCCTGACATAGACTAATCTAATATATCACTATGTTGACTAAGGGTAACATGGTATTGACAAGGCTAACTAGAGGGATGAAAAGGCTACCAAAGAGGTGGACTATCTTGGTAAGACTACTAAGGAAAAGAAACAGGCTAATAATCTTGATAGCAAGGCTGATAAGAATCAACACAATGTTGATAAGGCTCAAAAATTTGATGAAAAGGATCAACATGAGTTTGAAATCAACACCAAACTCAGTGATGAAACCTCATAAGAAAAGTAGAATGAAATACTAATTACTGAAAATGATACCTAGGCTACTAAAACTAGTTGAATTCATTTAGAGTTACCATTGGTGTTTGTTGAAATGCCTCCAAATTATATTTCATTGAAAAGAAACACCAAAACACTTCAATTGATTGCCAATCTAATCCCACAAGGTGTGCTAGAATTGTTATAGCCCAAATTTTCACCCTTGAAAGGTTATTCTAGCATTCCCAATTTGAGATAACATGGGGAAAATATTAGGCTATGGGTGACCTAATAAGTGGATTGAATCTCTAGATTTTAGGGTTAGATCCCCTTGATATATTAATTAGTCTCACAAATACTACACTACTAACTTGAAAAGGAAAAATAAAGGGATAACATGAAATAAACCTAACTAAAGAGGTGATACACCAAAACTAAATGACCACTACCAACTAGCTACATATGTACATAAACCATGAGACTAGCTTGAACATACACTACCCTTAATTTGTATCTCCTACATGGAACTTCATGTGAACATTATGAAAGATGTTTAGGTTATGAAGACTAAACAAGAGGTCAAAAATGCCACAAATTAATAGACAAACTCACTCAACCCTTACACTTCACATGACCTTCAAAAGAAGTTTTTAAACTATATATAGGTGTTATAATAGTACAACATGTCAAGTAAGACTAAGAAAATCACTTAAAAAGATCAACTATCCATGTACACACACCGAGCACAATTATATAAGGAGGTAAAATTAGTAGTTTTCATTGATCAAAGACATATAAATGAGTAAGACTTCACCATGTTGAGGTGGAGGATCCTTTACAAAGCCACACAAGGTTTTATATATAGATAAAGTGTGTGTGTGAGAGAGAGAGAAGGAAATTGGAGGAGTCTTCTCATGATTAATCAATTTACAATGTAGAAAAGAAGTGCCAATAGGCATGTTAGAGGAGTGTTTTCATGTTTATTATTAACCCTCTAAGCCATGTTTTGACTAATTTCATCATGAGGGATGACATAGGAAAGATTCCTCATATTATTCTCCTAAAACATCCATATCCTTCTTCATTGAAGAGTGACAAGTGGAATTTTTATTATTCACTCACCTTGAACTACCTTCTACCCCTATTCCTAACTTGACATCTATTTAGGGGTTATCCATACTAATTTTATAATGATCATCATGTTTCATTAGGTGTCTTGAATTTCATCAACCTCATTACACCATTTCCCTTAATGTTCTTTTAGTGATATACTAGCCTATCCTACTTGATCTTATTTTATTCACTTGATTGGATTTGTCCATGCTCTAATGAGGCTCTAACAAGCATCAAAAAACACTCTTAGTGGTGTTAATGAGATTCTCAAGATCTCTATGAACTCTCATAGGTATGTAAATAGGCTTATCTCATGCCAAAAAGAGATAACTAGGCATATTAGTTTGTCTTAAAGACTTAAAACTTGTTACATCCTCATGAAAACCAATGATGTGACCTAAAAAATACTCTTAGACTTTTTCTCATGCTACACGAGCGATTTCAATTTATATTGGTGCTTTCATATAGTCAAATTTTTATACAAAGGTCTAAAATTATCATTTTAAACCATGTTTCATACTATTTTCATTTCACATGTGCCACCAAGTGTATTTATCAGGTTCTCATGGGATTTATGAAGATTATTCTAAGCATTCCCAAGATAAAATAATCATTTTGAAGTCATTTTATTCATCTTCTCTCTCATTGGGTCTTTTAGAGAGGTTTAGAAAGGGTTTTAGGTATCTACCATCTTAATTATGGTTCATAAAGTATAGGGGCCTAATCCAATAAAAAAAATTGAAGATGGAAGTAAGTAGACCTCCCTAACACCCTAAAACTATAAGTGATCCCATGCATCTTATGGTGTGAGATCTTAACAAAGTCTAAAGCTTTTCAGGCAACTTCTAGGTAGTCTGTGAGTGATATAGACTCTTAAGAATGGTTTATATTGCACATAACATATGAGGAACCACCAATTCTAAGATATTATAGTGTTAACACATCTCCAACACATAAAAACTTATGTTTCCCCCATGAAAAACTTTAGTGCAGTTCTTAACCCCACGAGATTGTCTCTTGGGTTAACAAACTTGAGCATGAAATCTAAGAAAGGTATTTTACATATTTAAAGCCTAAAATGCATTTAATTAGTTATAATGGACTATAATTAGTTTGGTATAACCTATAAAAATTTTCTCAATATTTTCCCAAAGGTGTTTGCTCTCTAATTTGCCTCTAGACTTGACTTGCTTATGCATAAGGTTTGTAGGTAGATTAATGCTTTTGACCCTAATTGCCTTATTTTGATAATTTATTCCTATTTCAAAGTATTAAAAAATTTTGAGAGGTTATACCATAACCTTTTATATCCCCATTGATCATAATAAACCTAAACCAATACAAATATTTCATGTTCTATTTCAAAGTCTTAAAAATTTTTTTAGAGGTTCTACCATAACCTTTTATATCCCCACTGATCATAATAACCCTAAACCAATACAAATATTTCATGTTCTCTTCATGTCTTGAGGACACTCTGACATATAGGTATTTTTGGAAATTAATTATTTTGTTTTTATGACTCCATTAGGCTTATCAAATTTGGGAGTATTTATTAAGAGTGAATTTATCTCTTTTGTACTTGTATAAACCTTTTTAAAAAATTCTCCTAACTCTTATAGAGACACCTTCAAAACATCAAAAATGTCTACTCAAACTTCCAAACCTGAAAGTATACTCATGAATAAGGTATAGGGACATAATGATTAACCATCAATCATCACTTCCATGTACTAGATCCTCTCAAAGACTCAAAACCTTGAAGTACAAACTTACAACCCCATCATTCCTAAAGAATGATACTAATTTTTGACCTACACAACTGTGAAATTGATTGGATATAGTTCAAGATGACTTATGAGGTATTTTATGAAGTCACAGAACCTTAATTAATTATCAAAGAGCTTACAATTTCATGAAAATGCCCAAAATCAAGCCTACATGGTTTAGACAGGGTTTTAGACCTACATACAATCTTAGTGATTGTTCATAAAGGATGGTAGTTAAAATTTAGAACCAATGACATGAATATAACGGCCATAAATACCAAATATTCTACCCAAAATATTAGGCTCCCTCTCTCTCTCCTTTGTACAAATGAACATGTGAGATTGGCCATTGTGAGTCTACCAAGGGCTTGATGGAGATTAATGATGCATTTGCTACCTTTTTTGGATATGTGAAAGATTTGTGATGGTGAACTTGATCTTATGGAAGTGAAGATACACCCTTACATGTGTTTACACTTGAATATGGACCTTTTAGGATGAGCGGTTCTAGGATTAGATTTACTAGCCTTTGACATTGCCTAAAAAGTTTTTGATCAAGATTAAATGGAATGTTGTGGGTCATAATATGAGGGTAGAACACCTTTAGGTTTTTTTAAATCCATTCTATGATATTTTTATAGTGTATAAATTACTTTTTCAAGGATCACATCTCTTCATTACTACATTCAAGTCTAACCACCATGTTCTTAGACTTGTCTAGATTTCCCATGTTGATAATCCATGACTCTTGATTTAGTTAAGGATCTATTTATAATTCATTTACTATTTTGTCCAAAAAAAATATATCTAATGACAACATGCCTTACATAAAATGATTATCTTTCAATTGAATCACTCCAAAATTTTAGTAATATTCTTTGAAATGAAGTCTTTATTCTTGTTCAATTACTTATGCATCAAACATGTTGGAGTTAAATAATAAATAAATAATTTTATTATCATCATAAAAAACTTGGAAATTTCTAATGTTATTAGGCACAAAAGGAAAAATAACTAATTATAATATTTTTTTTTGGAAGTTAGTCTTGTATAATGGCATGAGGTTAGTAGTTGAGATGACATATCAATATGCCATTGCATTTTTAGCTCTAAGGTGACTTAAATGTTAAAAGCATTAAAATAATCAATTAAACATCACACACCAGATTTTTATTTATTCGAATATGAAATATTACACCAAAATTTATTACATACCTTGTTGATGACCAATTCAAAATCACTAAGTACTCTTACTTGATGGACATCAAACCTGACTATAATCTATAGACCCAAAATTAAGGTTTCATACTCAATCATGTTGTTAGTACAAGGAAATTTTAATCTCTAAGATAAAAATTGTTTTTTACCATTGGGATCAATTAGGACAACACTAACCCCAACTCCTTGCTTGGAGCATGCTTCTTGTAAATATAATGACCACATTGTTAAATTTTGATCATAATCAGATTTTTTGTTATTAAATATTTTGGTTGACAAAGTATAGATACTTTCATCTATAGAAGTGAAGTTAACCTATTTACTGATTGCATGATAATAGAGTATAATAATTAATTTCATTCATGACTCCCCACAAATTTTGATTTAATTTTCCACTCCTCTATAGGGTAGTGATTTAACAAATTTATGAATATTTATGTATTATTCCTAATTTAGTTAAAGGGTTTGAGTAGTAAAATGAGTAAATAAATATGTAATAATAAAATACTAATTTGTGTAAATTAGATTATAATTTTGACCTTTCTAAAATAATAATAAGATGGAAAAAACAAGACTTAACTAGAAACTAGCTGATACAGTTGAGACAGGGTCTGAGATTTACTGTGTAGGACTGGGACACTATCACAAACTAAGATCTAACCTTAATTTAATGATTGTATAGGAGTATCAAAAGTGGAAAAGAGTGGCACTGGTACTATAGTCTATCTTTTCCACTATTGTCCTAAGGATTTAAGGTTTATGGGTTTTGTTCACTAGGTTTGTGTGACCTTGTTCATAAAGCTTTGATAGTTGGAAGTTTGTAGATATCCTTATAAAGAATATTTTATATTCAAACCCTATACTCCATTATGCTTTGACCAATTTTGAGACAAAGGGGAGGGGGGTTAGTGTGTGTAAGATTCATTGAGCATGTATCCACACCCTTTATGTGGGAATGTTGCCTACATAGCAATACTCTGAAGAGTGGTCAAGCCATATGTAGTTCTCCCACTTGATGTGTTTTATGAAATTGAGTGTATGAATATGTAAAATGCTAAACTATATATACTTGAGGTGCCTAGGGACTAGTGTAAGGATTTGAACAATCTTGTAAGTATATTGACTAGTTGTATGCAGAGAATAGGGAAGATTGATTGAGTAGTCTTGATTGTATTCTTACTTGCTTAGTGATATTTTCCAACCCCTTCCAAATGATCTTTGAATGGTCTTTTATATGAATCTATTGGTCATGGGTTAAATGTACTCACATTAGGCTAATAAAGAAAATGATAGGGAACTAGAAGAAACTAACTATTGGGGCCCAAAATGCACTTCAATAGAAGTGTCGAAAGTAGATAGGAGTGATATCAACATTATAGTCCAAGTGTGGTGTTATTATCCTGAGTTGATGAGACCTAGGGGGATGGATTAGTCATGGAAAAATGGGTTTAAATTAGTTGGGATCAAGTCTAGAAGGCTATGAATGACTGGTAATCAGTAAAAATATGCATATGAGAGTCATGAGAGAAAGAAAAAGGGACTTAAGGGTTGGGTGTCATTATCCACACTCAAGTTACCAATTTTCACATTTTATATGACTATATTAACCCCCCCCCACTTTATTCTAGTGATGCAACAAAGTGAAATACTAAGATAAATGAAAAATAGAAAGCATACTTGAAATTACCTATAAGCATGAATCCCATGAAGCCTATGTGATGCTAGGTGTGTATAGAGAGAGCATGCTATGAATTATAAATCTTAAATAAAAACTAAGATTAGATTAGTTCTTACTAGATACACTACATCTAAAATATAAATTTACAAAGTTGGGTAATAAAGAAAGAGTAAGAGAAAAGAATGAATACACCTCAGTGGATATGAAAACTAATACAAAACCTATTGTGATGTTGAGTGATGTTGTATATGCTAGATATGATGGGTATGTTGTACTAAGAGTGACATCATGAATGATGTTGAGTGTTTAATTCCCTAAGAGTGGCTCAAGAATGTAAAGGCTGGCCCTTTGGCTCCATCATCTCCCACTAAGTGAAGCTAGGTGTTCATGCATATGTTAATCAATGTTTGGACTATGTGTCTAATCCCTCTAGATAGGTGGCTCAAGAATACAAAGGATAGCTAGTCCTTTGGCTCTATCATTTCCCTGTGAAGTGAAGCTATGAACTAATATTGGTATGAAATGTGTGTCATGTGAGATGGACCTTGAAGTTCATGAATGCTCTATAATCTGACATTGTTATTTTGGATATCAAAATGTATGATGAAAACCAAGGCACTTTTAGTCACCTTGATAGATAGAGATTAGGCTTGTATGAAATCCATTATGAAACTAGTATACTAGTATTATATGAAAGCCACTCTTAAATGTAGAGGTTAGGCTTATATAAAAGCCACTCCAAAATGATGCCAACCACTTGTAGATGGAATAAGGCATGCAACTATTGAGAATGCTTGGGTAATTATTAAACTTATAAAGAAAAGAAAATAAATGTGTCATGCTCATTACCCACAATCACTAGTGTCTAAAACATGGATTCTGATCTAGAAGTTATACCAACTACCCTGTATCTAAAAATATAAGTGAGATCCATCATACCATGCATAATTCCCCTATATCTAGATTATTTGAGCAAAAGTGTACTAAAAACTATTGATTCTAAATCAGTATGACTATGCAAAATTGTATTTGAACCTACTTTTTTGCCTGCTTATAAAAAGTCTAGTTTTTTTATTGTTTGCATAAGAGCACCAAAAATAGATAGTAGTGGCACTAGTGTTATAGTCTAATCTTACCATTATTATCCAAGGTCAAATCTGGTAACTATTCTGGCATTTTCACTATCTATCTTGTCTATTCTAATTGGTTTGATGTCTAGTTGCTATTTTGGGTGTACTAAAATCTATATTTTTTACTATTAGGAGCTATGATATCTATGACAAAACCCCTATTTATTTCTCCATATTTTAAGGGTAGTAATGAAGACCCTACAATGACTACCCTTGAAATAAATATCCCTACAAGTTTGTTATGCTACAAAGATACATGATATAGTAATGATAATTGACAAGATATCTAAATATATAGCATGGTTTGTATTAAGATATTACTAGATAAATAGGGGTATGCCTTGATAGAGTTAACAATGTAATAAAATGTGTAAATTAATAAACTAGAAATGGAAGTGTTACTTTTTAGTTATTAGTTGTTATATATCATGGAGGGGTGGAGCACGATGTCCATCATGGCATCCAAGAAATTGAGATAATGTATGTTGTAGATCATGGCATTAAAAACAATCAAAAATCAATCAAGCATCAAGAACACAAGTCAAGAATCAAGAAGCATACAAGGGTGTCTAAGTAGCCAAGAAAATAAGGGACATGGGCATAGGTCACTGAAACTAGAAGGCAAGCTTACAAGGAATTTTTAAATGCCACATACACATACAATTGAGACAAGTAAGGTTGGTGTGAAAGCCACAATCACATAGAATAATATAGGCAAAGGATATTGGCAAATGTCGTAAGGTACACACAAGAATAGAAACAAAGGACATTGGAAAATATCCTAAAACACGTACAGGAGACAAAATAAGAATTGAGAAATGCAAATAATCTAGTTATACAAAGAAATATAGGAAAGCACTTAATAACTATAAATACAATTGCATCTAACTAATTAAATCAAGAGGGAAAGTATGTAAGACATGTTACTACAAGACTACTTATATAATAAGAAATACATAAGAGTTATATACTAGTGAGTGTTGATAGAATAAAATATGTAAGCTAGTAAGTAATGTACATCAACATGATAAATAAAGTGTGTGGTATAGGAATGCCATAACCTAGATGGTGTAGTAATTTATAATATGCCCCCATTGGGTATGTATATCAATGTATGTCTTGATGTATAAGTAGGATGCCCCCTTAATGGGTAAAGTGAAGCAATCAAATAGCATGATGTCATTACACACACTCAAAGAAGATCAAGTGAGGCATGGTAATATAGATAAATCAACAAACATTAGCATAGAACAACAAATGTAAGTCTATCATAGAAATATAAATGTAAAGCATGGATAATTCATATAATCAATATGTTTTTGGTGTTTTGACATATTTGAATGTTTTTTTTTTTTTGATATGTTATATTGTTTTTGTATTTTTGATATAATTTATGTACAATCAAGAATACGAAACTATGTACAAGTAAAACTAAGGATAAATGATACTAATTGATGAGTCTCATGAGAGACTCCCTATCATGGTATCCTATATCATGGAGAGGGATCGTGCATGATCATGAATCACAATGGAAATGTTGAGACTATCACTCTGAAAGCTTTATATATTCTAAGTGATATGAAATATCTAAAGTAAAAACTAAGTGTGTGGTCCCCCTATAATTATGAGAAGTGAATGTAGCTATAGGGTTCTTAGGGACCCATCTAGTGGTAGATAAGCTCTTTGAATATGTGCTCTATGAATATAGGTATGAGACCTCAATGATACTACCTTGGGTGTGAATACCTATCTAGAATCTTGAAACCATGGATTTTATAAAAGAGACATCTGTGGAAGTGTATGAACTCTTTATGATGGTGATGAAGGCCTCAACTATGTCTGAATCTAAACTAGTGGAAGAATTAAAACTAGTGAAGAAACTAAAAATGGTGGTTGAATTAAAATTGATGGCTATAAATTAGAAGATGGCTCTGAAGGGTGGAGTGGCAAATCATATATAACTCTACCAACTATAACAACCTGATTAACATAAATAAATTTCATGCATCTATAAATTATAAAAATTGGTACTCAAAGCTTTTAAATCCATGGTCAACCAAGTAACATATTAAAAACTCCTGCACTAGGAACTATAGTGAATGGTTTGGCCATGTTTTTTGGCCAAATTGTATAGGAAGGATGATCTCACCCAATGAACTCTATATGTGCCCACTAAATCCATTGATAATTGTGTCTATCAAGGTAAAATCCTACATTGCATATCCCAAATGCTATAATAATGTCATAGTGCACATGTTCACATTAGATCCATTGTCTATGATAAAAATATGAATAGTAAGCTCTGATAAAGAGTGCATGATAATTTAAATCATCCTTGACTATCTCCTGCTCTAAGAAGGAAATGGTAGGTCTAGTTATAACTCTAAAATTATATACACCAATCATGTTACTCAAAGGATGTAACTCAACTAAAGGTGTCCTATATGTATCTGATGGTGGATGTGCATGATATGCATGGTGAACCCTTGATGTGTCCCCTACCTCTTGTTTAGAATGTTGTGGGAAAAGATCTAAAAATATTTTCAAAGCTTTATCATGTGTTTTCTTTGCTTGAGGAGGCTCAGTTAAAGTGCCAAGATCAATATGATTGCCATCTATCAAATCATGTATCTTGTGTCTCAAATGGATGCATCTATTTTTAATATGGCTTGGTGCCCTATGAAACTCACAAAATGCATGTTGATCATATCCCCATAGAAGAGAGCTTTTTGGGTCAACTTCCCAAATAGGAGGGAGAGATATGATGTTACATTACAATATCTACTATAAAACTCTAGCTAGGGAAATTGGTAGATTGGTAAAGGTTCACCAAGGAGGAGTTGATAAAACCACACATTAAGGGGCCTCAAAATCTGCATTAGCTATCAATTGATTCTAACTCTTATTATCATTATCCTTGAATGTTTATGGGACTTTATTGTTACTCTTGTTTTATATTTCTAAGATACTTGTGTACTTGAGTTTTCCCAGTGAAGTTAGTTTGTCTTTTCTTTCCTTTAGTGTGTGACATAATTTAGTGAAGGAAGAGAATCTTTTGAACATAATTGATTGATACAAATACAGTAAGAGACTCTATTTAAAGAGATCTTGTAACACTTGATCAACCATGGGGCTAATAATCTTAGCCAAAATAGTTTTATATCAAAGAACATAATATGTGAGATGCTCATTTGACCTTTGTTTTTGTTATGTAACTTGGGCATATGAAACCTTATCACCAATTTTAATTCTTAATGAGTTAGGAACATCTTAGCTAAAGGATTGAATGCATTGATTGACTGATTTAGTAGACCATAGAACCATTCTAAAGCATAATCCTTTAGGTTTCTTAAAAATGGCTTGGTAAGTAGCCAGTCATTTAGTACATATTCCAAGCATGCTGCATGAAAATATCTCAAACATGTCTTTGGATCACCCTTGCCATCATATAGAGTAAGCTTGGGTTGAACAAAACCTTGTGGAAAGGGTGTAGAAGTAATGTGGCATGCTGAATGTTGTATGTAGTAGAGAAAAAGAATCTTAAGCCTATGTAGTTCTAGAGGCACCTTACTCAAGATGTAGCACCTTGGAATGAAGAGATATTATCTCTTTCACAAGGGCTACCACATCAGGAGACAAAGATGTACTAGTTGTAGCTGGTGGTATAGAGGTAAGTTAGGCTACTATAGGGGGTTGTTGAGACATAGTTGCCCTTGTAGTGTCATTTGTAACTGGTTTTTCTATGGTTTGGGAAGATTGACCATTGTTCACTCTTTTTTATTCTTCTTGTATTATTTTAAGCATGTCATCTTCCATGTTAGGGTGTTTATTTAAGAGTTATTGAAGTTACCTTTTATTAGTGTCATCAAAACTAGTGTATTGGGCCATTGTTAAGGTAGGAAAACAATTTTAAATTTGATTTAATTTTTTAAAATAATTTTTAATAGGCAAAGTGTTAGAGAAGGAAAGTGTTGAATATAATAAATTGAAAGTTCTAAATATAATTAACTATAAATTTCGTAAGAAGGATACAAATCTCAAAAACATGTAAGGTGATCCATCAAGAAGAAATGGGATCTATTATATTCAACTAGGGTTTTGAAAAATAATTATTTTGAAATTTACAATGAAAATTTGATATTTAAAGTGAATTTTTTTATTTAGATATGCAAGTAAAAAATCAAAAATTTGTGATTTAAAGAGACCTAGAAGATGCAACTAGGGTTTTGTAAAATAAATATTTTTGAAAATTACTATTGAGTTTTGAAATTTGAAGTGAAATTCTGATGTTAATATGCTAGTAAAAAATTAGAAAATTATTGGAAAACTACTGGGAAAATACTAGGACCTAGTATGGGCAACTAGGGTTTGAAAAAAAGAATAATTTAAAATTACTATAAAATTTTAAAATTTGATGCTAATTTATTATTTTATTATGTAGGTAAAAAATCAAAAAAATATGGGAAAAATCAATAGAAAATTTACACTAGGGTTTATAGGGTTTTTATGCACAAACGAAGTAAGTCAGGTTCACTAAATGATTTAAATTTTTTTTGGGAATATTTATTTATTATTCCTAATTTAGTTAAAGGTTCTAATTAGTAAAATTAATAAATAAATATACAATAATTAATCTACTAATTTTTGTAAATTATATTACAATTTTGACCTTTATTAAAAAAGTAATAAGATGGAGAAAATTAGACTTAGCTAGAAACTAGCTGATATAGTTGGGGACAGGATCTGAGATTCACTAAACAGGACTAGGACACTATCATAAACTAATATTTCAACTTTATTTTATGATTAGATAAGAGTGATAAAATTGGATAGGAGTGGCACTGGTGTTGTATTCCATCTCTATCATTATTTTCCTAAGGATCTTAGCTTTTTGGGTTTTGTTTGCCAGATCTGTGTGACCCTATCCATGAAGTTTTTATACCTAGAAGTCTGTAAAGCTCCCTATAGAGAAAATTTTATCTTCAAACCCTATACTCCATTGTGCTTTGACTAATTTTGAGGAAGATAGGGGGTTAGTTAGTGTAATATTCACTAAACATGTATCCACACCCCTTGTATGCGCATGTTGCCTATATACCAATATTTTGAAGATGGATCCAGCCATATGTAGTTCTCTCACTTGATGTGCTTTATGAAATTGAGTGTATGAATATGAAAAATGATAAACTAGATTACTGAAGGTGGCTAGGGACTAGTGAAAGGATTTGAATAAACTTGTAAGTATATTGGTTGGCTATATGTAGAGAATAGGGAAGATTTCTTGGGTAGTCTTGCTTGTATTCTCGCTTGCTTAGTGATATTTTCCAACCCCTTATAGGTGATCTTATAATGGGATTTTATAGGGATCTAGTATTCATGGGTTTAATGTACTTGCATTAGGCCAATAAGGGAAAGGATGGATAACTAGAAGAAACTAACTACTGGGGCCAAAAATAAACATGGATAAGAACATGAAAAGTAGACAAGAGTGGCACCGATGCTATAGTCCAAGTGTGGCACTATTTTCCTGAGCTGATGGGACCTAGGGGATGGACTAGTCATAAAAAAAGGGGTCTGGCTGAATTAGGATCAAGTATAAAAGGCTATAAATGACTTGAAATCAGTGAAAAGATGCCTATGAGGGTCATGAGAACAAACAAGATGGACCTAAGGGTTGGGTGTCATTATCCACAAACAAGTTACCAATATTCACATTTTATATGAATATAGGTATCCACATGTGAGAAAATTTAATTTCCATATAGCCATTAAGTGATATTGACCAATATTTACTTAGTAACATGACATGTGCTTCAGGTATCTCAAATACATATATATCTATATATATCTAAATTTTTGTACTCTTGGCTTAGCTTGAAACTGGATATGGAAATTCAATAACTCACCTAAAACCTTGACTATAGAATTATCTAACTAAGCTACCACTTTGTATTATTTCATGATAATGGATCTTAGTTTTTGACAAATACTTGTGGGCATAACATTTTATGATGTAATAAAATCTATAAGATAATTATGGATATTCTTACCAAATATTTTGATTGTAATCAAATAGGGAATAAATTTATCTCTAGTCTTATGTAATGGTACATTGATATTGGTAGGGTTATTTTATTTGGGATGACTACTCTTATCTATAAGAGGCTTAATAAATAAATCCTTTTTTCAGTGATTTTTTTCTAATTCATGGAGAATTATGTTTGATTTAATATTTTTCATGTCTTCCATGATGATGTAACCTATTTCACTAGTGAAGGGTTGGTTGTCATTTGAATTGGGTGGAGGTGGATCATTTGTAGCTTTAGGATCAAGTGGTGTGGTATCATTATCTAGTGGAGTTGAGGTAGGCATAGGTTGATGTTCTCTACTCCTAAGTTTATATTTTCCTATTTTTTATTATTAGAAATATTGAATATCATTGGTATTATCTTCTAGTTTATTGTATTTGAAATTAGGTAAATATAGATTTTCTAAGACCATTGTTTTATTCAAATACTTTGATAAACTAGAAGCATCTGAACTACTTAAAATATTATGATCATTTGGGAAAACTTTGTATCTATCAATTTATTTTTGAAAAATATCAAAGGATAGATAAAATTCAACATATTCAAGTTCTCCATATTGGGCTATGTTGTGGACATGACTTCGATTGGGTAAGGAAATCTCCATAATATTGATCTCAGGAATTTTTTGGATGAGGAATTAGATTATTTAAAAAGTTTATAAAGGTTCTGTAATTACATTGATAAGTGAAATTTCGAGTTGTATTTCCACTACTCGATTTACCTACTTATTTTTCATACTCATAAAATCATTGATTAATCTTTAGATCATTTTTGGATTACATATAACTTAGGTTTGGTTGAATATTGAGGATAATTCTATGTAGTATTTGTTATAACTAAAACTAAGGCTCTATTATAAGACTAAGGCATTCTTTCACTAGTAGTTAGATTGAGAAATCCTAAATTCTAATTATGGGTAGCATGAGATAATGGAAAATTACTTTTGATTGGGAGAGGCTATGGCAATGGAAAATTTTGGTTTTTAGGCACTATTAATTTTAATGTTGATGGGTTTGGGAGAACATTGGTAATGTGAGCCAACATATGCCCTTGTGGATTGAGTTTCTTATCCAATTTAATTGCTTAAGAATATGTAAGGGGGAAGTTAATAATAATTGTATCTCTCATTAAAAACATGTTGATCTAAATATCTGAAGTGTTTTTGAACATTTCTAAGGCTAATTGAGCATTTAGCCTATAAAATTTTGTTTCCCTACTATACATTTTCTAAAAATGTGCATTAAAATTATGTATAGGCTCATTTAATTCCATTTTTGCACAATAAAACTAATAGTATAAGCTTTTTGGATCAACTACTTGACCAATCTATGATAAAAACATGTTATTCAATTGATTTCATCATGTGATAGAATTTTGTGGGATGTTCAAGAACTAGTCATATGCTTGAGTAAGCAAAGTGATGGGAAATAACCTACAAGCTACATATTCATGTTCAATATTGAGAAACCTAAGGGATATTTTATAGGATTTAATGTGTTCTTCTATATTCCTTCCAATGTTTGGAGTTAACTTTGAAAGATAACACTTAGGGTTTTTGGTTAAATCATAGAAACCACCTTAAACATTTATGGTTGATTCAACTAGTCAAGTTGTACCCATTTGGATTAGTCTATTAGTGACATATTATGGGGATGTTGTGGTCTAGTAAACTAAAATTATAGGTTTACCTCAACTAGATATAAGACATCTATGAGCTTGGAGAGAAGAAATAATTAATTATCTATGTTTCAACTTGACTCTAGATCATGTTATCCTAAAAGAAGACTCTAGAGTGACAAAATGCTAATTTCTATTAGTATAGGTTTTAGGCATATAACAAATGAAAATCACATAAATTATATAATATTATATAATAAATTATAAGCTTAGAGTATTAAGATATTTAAAATTATAAATACTTACAAGAGGGAAATATGCCACCTAGAAGTTCAACCCCTCCTTTTAGTGTTAATTTATATTTGTTGTGTTAAGCAAACAAAAGGAATTGGGAGAATCATAAGGAGGAGGTTTCAAGTTAAAATCTAACAATAAATTTGAAGTTTTAATCCCTCATTCTATCACAAATTTATGTTAGGCTAAAAATGTGACCCACTCAGTCAATTAAGAACTACCTGATCTAAGTGAACAAAAGTAGTCAACATCTCATGGGATAGAGTCCCCTTATTTTTAGGAATTTTTGGAGATCCAAGGACCAAAATACTCCAAATGATATAACATGGGTAGGTAGTTATTTTTTTCACTTAAGGTTCAATTAATTTCCTTGGAATAATTGGGATCTCATGGTTGGTTCTTCTATAAATGGGTTATTTACAATGTAATGGGTAGATCATTTCTCATTTTTAAAAAATAAAAGGGAGAGAAAGAGTAAGGAAGAAAAGAGATAAATCAAATTATTAAGATAGGTCTTCAAATACTCAAAAATTAAATCAATGTTGGTTACAATGAAATCATTGTGCATTTATCCTAGCTACTGCACAAACTAGAATATCATAATGATCAAGACTCAAAGGAAAATTATTTGAACATGAAATCTATAACTCTAGTCAAAACAAATATAATAGATAAACCTATATCTATTTTTACACTATGAATAATGTAACGCTCAAGATAACCAAAATGAGCTCTCAAATCTTATTAAACTAGATGATACAAAATCTAATTATACATCCACTTACACACTAATAACATGAGAAAACTTCTCAAATCAAGATCTTTGTAAAACCATCAATAGAAAAAAATAGTAGGAAATGCAAGTGTAATTTTGGCTCAATATAAACAAATTTATAGTACTTAAATGTGTTAACCATTATAGATAATCAAAGACCAAAATCATGAGGTAACACAAAATGTAATCTTAGCATGATTATGGTAGTGTTTTTGGGACCAAATTTAGCAACCCTTTATTAAAATAAGCAATGTTGCTTATATAGACAATGCTAGTTCATCATGGCTATAATGAATAACCATAAATTAAATAATCTTGATACAAAAATTAAATTGAATAACTAATTATAACCCAAACTTTTATTATAACACATCATGGCACTATGTTGGATATAAATCCTAGGATGGAAGTGAATTCAATCTCTAGCATACTCCAAGATCCAATGAACAATAACGACTCTCTGGCATTAAATTTCTTCAACTAATAGTTTAGAAACTTAATGATAAGTAACCACCTCATTCTATATTAATCCCAATGGTTGAGTAATTAGTCCCTGCATTATCTTTGCTATAATTTTTTCCATCCCCAATATCTTATGTTTATATCTTTAAGATAGCACAATGCTTTTAAATAAAATATTTTCTTTATTGAATACTGATGCCCAATCAATATTAGAACAATGGGTTTTTCCAATTTTATAAATAGATACATTCAATTCTCTTTCTAAACCTATTGATATATTTTTCCTTTGGGTCTACTCTACCTTGGATTTGTGAACAATATTCTTAATTTCATCCTCTACCTTCACCCAAATCTTTTCCAATGTTGTGTCCATTTCCATCTCCATGCTCATTTTCTCCTATGATCAGCTCACCCTATATTTGATGTAGGTTCTTTCCAACTAAATCTCTATTTTGGATGATCCAAAATGCTCAAGTATATATCTTCTAGTTTTCCTCTCTCCTCTACATGTTTTCTTTGCTTCCAATCAAAAAAATCCTTTTGTTATTTGGTATTTTCCCTAGCCATCCAATTTTTTCTCTCTAATTTCCTATCTAGACATCCACATGTTTATCACTGATGAGGAAACTTATGTGTCTAATTCACTATAACTTGTCACATTTTTAAATCTCTACTACTTTTACTTTAGTAAGATTCATGGCTTTGCTTTTTGGGTCTCACCTTACCACTTGGAATTCTATGAGTGTTCCTAGGATTTACTCTATATTTTGCCTCGGTCATCACCATATGCCTTCTTCTCAAGTTCCTAAGCTCTTCATGTTTTGATGGGTCAATATTTATAATGCTTTGAATTTTTTGGTTAATTTCATCAATCCTCTAAGCTTCTAACTTTTTGGGATGGTATTATGTGTCACAATCCTAGGAACTTGGAGGTAGTGAGATTTACATCATTAGTTCACTCCCAAATCACCATGCTAATACCTTAATGCTTCAAAGGTTCCAAGCTTATGGGGTTATAAGATTCCATTAGGTGAGGTCACTGAGATCTTGCCATGTGGCATAATCTCAAGGCCTAAGGGATTTATAAAGACTTAGTCATTTTTTGAAAAAATTGACTTTGGACCTCTCTTAGTTGACAATATTTTGATACATGGATGAAGATTGATGGCTCTAAGAGATATCTCTAAATAAAATAATTCAAAGACAACTTTAATAATAATTCAATCAAATTTATCTAAGCATGAATAAATAAACATAGTTAAAGCATGTAATTACTTAGTTTAGACTGGGTGAAAACATAAACCAAACTTGATCATACATGAAATTTTCCAAAAGTAAAGCCCATGAAGGTAAATAATTTGAGATTTCAATGTAAACTTGACCCAAAAAAACCAATCTGAGTCAAATAAATAATTTTAACAACTAAATGAACATTTCAAACTATGAATCATAATATAAATGTTTCCAGGCCAGGTCAATAGATAATAAAATGATCATGCAAGATTACAGATTTTACTTAAAATTTGAAATTAAATAAAGAATATATTTCAGTGATGCACAAATAAACTAGAATCAATTACTAAAACTTCAACAAGTCAGTCTCTTTTATTGGAAATCCTAATAATAATGGTTTAGTCAAAAAAAATGACCAAATGAAGACATGTCTACTATATCAAGTTGAACTCATTTGATTTAGTTATATTAATATGCAAGAACAAAAAAGAAAACAACTATGCAAAATCAAGAGGGTCCCCATGTGAGATCTTGAGTAATGGGGTGTGTGGACCCAACACACACCTAAGTATGCATTTCTTTCTTTTAACCTATTAATTTCATCCTTATGCATTTTTATATTAAATAGAGGTCAAATTTAGATATTGTAGATGATAGGTATGGATTATATAGCACCTCAGTCTTATACACTTGGCAAACTTAGACATTGGCTCCTCCTCTAAATTCTAGACATTTTTTCTTTCACAAATCTTGCATCTACTCTATTCTATGCCCCTTGGCCTATATATCTTAGTATAACTAGTCTTATTTTGATCACCCAAGCCTTATATCTTACCCAAAGTGCTTAATATCTACTTATCTTCCACATCTGTAAGTTTTGAGCTTATACCTACTTTTTTCTCCCTAGACACCAACATTCATGACAGATAATAGTGTCGATGTTATTGTCATATCTCAATGCATTTGTCTAATACCCTAAATTAATCTAATTTATAAATGAAACATATCTTAATTTTCATCTTAAGTGATTTAATGTGAGTTATTACTCTAAATGGATTGACATAAATACAAGATCAACCCTCATTCATTCACAACCTAGTAAAATACCAAAAAAACCAAGAAAACTTATCAAAAGAACTCTATCAAGAATTTAATTGAATAAATCTTTCCTATTTCCATACCAGTCATAGATACAAAACATATGCAAGTATGAAGTACTAAAAGAACATCCCAAGAGCCCAATTTTCCAAGTTATAAACTAGGTCAATATTGTACTTTATTTCCACATATTGTATGACCCACACACAAGTCAACATGCATGGGAAAAATACATGAGTCTGAGGCCCTCTTATGTAGTATTAGATATGTAGGTAGAACCTAATGATAGTGGGTTATTTAGGGTTATATTGACACCATGTGCCCACTAACCCATTTTTCTCCAAGGTTACCATGAAGATGAAGAATTAGAGTTTTATTGTTTCATAAGGAGTGATATTCCATGACCCATATCTAAATACACCAAAGTGAAGGCAAATCAAAACCTAGAAGCATACATGTGGTTTCATATTTTTTAATAGGTATTTAGTGTAGGACACTTTCATTTAACTTAGATAGTAGCATCAATGTAACCATCCCAAGTTGATGTTAATGTCTATAACTCCAGAAGCATTAGATCCAAAATTTGATGATTGTTCTAGAACTATTTTCCAACCTTCTTCCTACCTATTCTATAGATCCAACACTATGTCAGCATTAGATTCATCTAACTATATTCTTCCTTGTCATTTCCATATATAAATTAGTTTTCATTTATATATAATAACTTAACATAATAAATTTAGTGTATGTTTATATATGATTTTAGCATTTAAGTGGCCTACTATAGATCTAATTATTACCCTTGTGCCATTTCATTTATATATAACCCTTTAATCAAATATAAGGTTAATAATAAAAAACCTTAAATTATATTTTAGGGTTAACCATTTGGTGAACCCAATCTTTGAATATTAGACCCTAGGACAATTTAGGGTTTTCTAATTTTTTTATTGATTTTTTTACTATGTTGTAAATTTCAAAATTTTCATTTGTGAAGCAATGGAAAATATTAGTGAAAAAACCAAATTCCAAATGGAACATAAATAAGCATGAATTAATCATCTCAATAATAATAAGAGCTTAATGGATGCATTTTTTCATGTGACAAGAGATGCAATAAGTAAACAAGATCAAAATAATATTGCCTCACCTAGTAATGGTGAATCCTTAGAAGGTACTCTAACTAATTCCACATCTATCAATCCACCTACATCTAGTGGGGGAATAATTTATGTGTTTAAACCTTTATTTTTTGAAAATACGATTGATACATCTACGATGGAATTACCCATTATTTATACACAAATACCAATTTCAATTCATATTACTACTCAAAACATATTTTCATCCCTTTTGGTGACTACTCTACTTAATAATCTAAATCCTACTGAGCATATAGTTTAATCAATCCTTCAATTTACAAAGACCTTGAAGGAAAAGGTTATAAACATTGAACAAAATGCTTTAAAATACCTTCATGCTATAAATTTAGAAGATGTATTGCATAACCCTATTATACTTGAGATATATTTGCACCCTTTATCAATTGGATTTTTTGCACCTAAGTTCACATTTTATCATGTAAATGGTTATCCTAAACAACATATTTGAACCTTTTATGTGGCATGTCATAACTATGCCTCTAATAACAAACTTTTGACCAAACTATTTCCAAGAAGCCTTAAGGACTATGATTTTAGGTGGTTATATGATTTACCTCTATAATCTGTAAAAGCATTCAACCCTCTTGTAAACCTATTTTTATCACATTTTTTCATTAATATTTTTGAAAAGGTTTCCATTCTCACACTACCGAAACAAAATAAGAAACCAATGAATCTATCAATGAATATGTCTTTAGATATAAGACAATTCTAGCTAAAATGACTAATATTATGTTAGATAAAGAGTTGTAATATATATTCAATCAAAGTTTGTTTGATATTTTACATGAGTCCATTATTTTTAAGAAGATCAAATATTTCAATGAATTATGATATGTTGTACAGGACCATGAAATGAAGCTCATGCCATTGAATAAGTTCAAGTATGTAGTAAACACACTAATTGCATATACATCTAATACCAAGTTATAAGATAAAACCTCTTGAGCCTAAAAAGGAAACAACCACCATACTTAACAAAATCACACAACAAACTATATGACTTGTCTTATCTAATACACCAAGGAGACAATTTACATGTTTACCTGAGTCCCTAGCCTCATTACTCCCTTGACTACTAGAGTGTCAACTTATATCTCTCCCTCATTATATCAAGGTTTATATGATTCAACCTCTACCTGAAGGGTATGATACAAATTATTAATGTGATTATCATAAGAGACTAGGGAATTTTATAAGTATATTATTTACCTTGAAGCACAAGATCCAAGATCTTGTTAATGACCAAAAAATTACATTTTAGGATCCTCTAAAGGAATCAGGATCACAACCTAGTGATCAAAATAAATATAATATATTTAACAATCCTTTGCAATACCATTATAAGAAGGAACTAAAGTGAAAATGGCATATAATTCACATCCTCCTCCATCACATTATGGGTACACACTATATGGAATTATTGGTACTTACATGTAACATATACCTCTTATGGTTTAGATACCCTATATTTCTTTTGATTAAAATGAGATTAAGGATGAGGACTTTGATCTTCATTCTATATTCATTAGAGCATACCTTGATAAACATCCTATATGCAGTGTTATGATTGATAATCATGTAAGTAAAAATGTTTTCACCATACAATTACTTACACACTTGGGTTATACTTGTCATGATTTACACCTTTCTATTAGATCAATCAAAGAATTTATTGAGACCTCCAAAAAGGTTCTTGGTGATATTAAATTACCTTTACATGTTATTCCTATTATCATTCTAGTTTACACCATTGAGTCAAAGGAGTTTCAAACCTACATCATCCATCTAATATAATGGAATCACCTCTAGGTGTGGGTAGCCTAATGAGTGAGGTGAGTCTCTAGTTTTGGGGTTATCTCCCTTGATTCATCATCTAAGCTCAACTACTAAGACTAACTTTTTTTCCAATGAAAAGAGATAGAAGAAAGAGATGAAATCAAACCCTATACTATAAGAGGTAATACACTGATGTTATGTCTCCTATACTTAATCCTTTCAATAACACCTATGGATAAAACAAAGACTAATTACTAACACACTCTCTCCAAAAGACTCCTATACATTAGTGATTCATTTGGAGGCCATGCTAACTGCCTATAAATTGAGGGTGATGAGTGAACGGTATGATAAAAGACACTAATAATTAGTTTTCAATATAAGGAGAAGCATAAGCACTTTCACACACCATGTGACCTACATAATAAAATCCACTAACATGTAGGTGGGAGACAAGGACATGTAAAGGGAGAAAAGGATAAACCACTTATGAAAATCAAACAAGCATAAAAACACTAGAGACCATTATAGATAAGACTAGATCAATCCTTATATTATCTCAAAGGATTCATGATATAAATGGCTAAAACTTTCTCATACCAAGTAGAGGGATCTTTATAATGGATTTTCAAGCCCAAATTTAAAAACATGAGAAAGAAAGAAGAAGAATACGGCACAGAGATGGATTGGGGAGGCCATAATGACTATCGATAATCTAGTGAACAATTACAAACATGAATTAGGGGTAGAAAATAGTCTCATAACTCTCCCCATGTGTTGTCTTGGTGGCATAGTGGCTTTAAATATACCTTTTGGGTATAGTAGTGTGGTGGGTGACCCATCTATGGTCATAGTTGACATCATGAAGGCACCATGATCTTAAAACTAATCCATTACTCCTTTATATGAAGCAATAGGTCATGCATCTATTCTTTTAAATTAGTTACAAGTTTGAACATGGCCATTACTCACCTAACTACCACCCTTCATGACATTTACAACCTATATAGTGTATTTGTTATTTTAATGGGCAAGAGACCTAATAATTTTACACTTTAAAATGAGTTATGAGTTTGATAATGGATTAGAGAGGATTGTATAGTTATTCCTCTATCTTAAAAATCGTTTTCACCATGTGAATAGACTTACAACATTCCTTTCTCAATGCAAATGAGGTTACCTCTCTTATTTGACTCCAAGGTTAGTCATCAGGGTTGCTTGTACCACTTTAGGGATTCAATATTGATTATTTTGAGACCATTCCATATATGCATGGGCCCAAGAGCCATCCTAATTCACTAAAGATCTCAAATATTCCTAAGAACCATAAAAATAGTCCCAAAACTAGACATTATAAACCATTTTCTTGTATATTCTACCCCAAACATACCAAATTACTGGTGTACAAGGAGCACATAGGATCTATAGGTGTATTATTAATTTTTTTAAGTAATTTTAGTGTTATTAGAGTCATTAGGAGTAGTTTTTTGGCCATCGGGTTATTTATGAGGGTTTTGGAGGGTTTAGAGTGGCCTACCATCTTAACAATGGTTCATAAAGCATAGGCCCTAGATTAGAAACATAAGGCCACTAATATTTAGTACACATACCCCCTAAAATTTACCTAAAAAATCTTCATCCCATGCATCTTTTCTGATGAGATCTGAGCAAAGGTTGGTACCCCTCAAGTTTCTTCTAGGTAGTATGGGCATGTTTACAGTCATAAAGATTGTTCATAAAATTTTCACTCTAAATCTATCTCTCTCCACCATGGATGGAAAAGTCATAGGGGTTATAAAATTAGCATAATAAAATTAGGACCCATGCATATTTTCATGCAAGATATGGCATTCTAAACTTGGAGCTTGAGTTGGTAGATTGTGATGAGAGATCTCAACGAGGAATATTAGGCAAAAAAGACACATTTTATTTTCTCACTAACTAAAACACCTTATTTAATACCTATACCATCTTTACATAACCTTTTATATCCATAAATATTATTGAATAACTCACCTTGTCACAAGAGTGGTGTTGGAGGTTTGAGGGCTTGTGCAGGTTTTAGGCCTTATAAGCCTAAACTAATCTTCAAGGCATAAGACCACCTGTAGGTGATAATGGTGACCTCAAAGAATTATTAAAATATTTTAAATGAGAATTAAAAAATTTATATAGTATCATAGTTTCCTATACCTCTATCTCTATCATTTCTCATTTTAGGCTTGCTATGACTATGATTAGCCTATACTAGGTTCTTAAATCAATTGATGCCAATGACCAGACTAGTTTATGTTTGCTCATTTACTCACTTTTAAGGGAGTTTTAACCCTCATATAATGCTCCCATAATTATTTCAACACCTTATTGTACTTTTTTTTACATCCTTCTTTCAAAAAACACTCTTTTAACAATGCACACATAGGCATGTGTATGGGTTATTAGTTTTAGCAGGCCTAGATAGGCTTATCAACTTGTTACCCTTAGTTAATAACTAAGAATATCATATGGGGATTATAATATAGATATACAAGATCATTTTTATGTGGTTTTATCCTCTCAACCTCCTTGTATTCAAACTAAGTAGGCCCTTCTCTCTCAAGCTAAAGACCAACTAAGCTACAAGGCAGTTCTGTAGGTGTGACTCAGAATTTGTCAGTGTTAAACTTTGAAACCTGATATTTCAATTGGGATATTGACCTTCATATACACTTTATATTTATTATGATTATTTCACAATGAATTTGGCTATCTACAAGTCCATTATCATTCCCAAGATGGACTATTCATGATAAATAACCCTAGTCTGCTTGTAGGTTAGTTTGGGCTCACCTCTTCAATGTGTATAATCACTATATGTGTGAAATATGAAGTTTACATATAATTTATTATATATTATAAATTTTATAGGTTTTTCATATGCATCCTCATGTTTTTTTATACTACATTAAGCTTTGAATGGTTTAAGGGTTAATTGTCTACCTGTAGGAATGATTTGGTGTCTTAGACATTGGGCTTGAAGGCACAGTTTCTAATAATACTTGACCATTTTAGATGTCTTAAAATATTATCTACCATTACCTTTTAAACCTTAAAAATCATTCATCTTAATGAATTTTTCAATAATTACATGCCAAATGTAGACCTACAGTCCTATAGACCTATAGGTCTGTATTGTCATGGTTTCAAACATTCTCAAACTATAAATTTGGTTTATGAAGCTTGGGATTATCCATCCATTGGTTATTTATATTATTTATTATATCAATAATTTCACTTTCCTTTTAATAATTAAATATAATACCATCTTCAATCACTTCAAAAAAGTAGTCCATACATAGTTTAATTGGCTGGGAGCATGAATGTTGCTTAGAAGACTATGTACAGAATAACCAAGTGGTTGGGGAGACTTTAATGGAGGAGAAGATAAAAACATTTTTAACCATTTAGATACATTAATATATAATAAAAATTCAAAATACAAGGATAAAAATAACATGATTCTCAACCTGCCAGCTTCTTTGTGGAGAGCTTTGCTTGTCTCTCAATGCCACATATGCCCATATTGGTGGATGAAAGTGAAAAATATATGTGCATACCTATAAGGGTATTTATCAAACACTCTCATGCTTAAAAAAGTCTATTTTTATATAAGGATTTCCTAAAACTGAGCCATAGGGTTTTGAAAAGGTTTAAGACTACCTAGGGGTCTTAATGATTGTTCATAAAGCCCAGGGATTTTATCTACAAACCAATGCCAATAATTTCAATCCCACCATGGGCTATACATCTATACAAGATCTTGGGATCTAACTCTACCCTATATAGATCATACCATTCAACTCAAACTAGCCCTTATGAGCTTGCCAAGAGCCAATAGATATTCTACTACCTTTTATGCCTTTTTCTTGGTTTTGAGAGCATGGATTATTCTTTGTGATGCTTCCAAGGGAGTCCCCGTGATATTTTTTACCTCTTCTGACCTTGACCTAACCATACAAGTTCATACAAGTCTTGAAAGTACCTAAAAATTCTCTTTTCTTTGTATTTTTTAGGGTTTCAAATCTTGAGAAACTATTAGAGAATAATAGTAGGGAAATGAGAGGCCAAATACACTTTTTAATCAAAGGGTATAATTAGAGGGAAGCTAAAAAGTCACTTTTAAAGCATGTGGGGACCCTTCTTGGTGAATGAAGGGTTTTTAACTCCTAAAAACCCAATTTTTACAAATAATACCACCTTGTTATGACTTTTTAATGAATATAAGACCTTTTGGAAACCTTTTACCCTTGATGGTGGCTAAATTATTTCCTGGGGGAAATATTAACCCTATGCACATGGTTTGAACATCCATTGAAGGAAATACAAACATGATATCAAATTTAATAATAATTGAATTATTTACCTTATTATTTGCTATAAAATTTAAAATATGCTAAAGTCTACAAACATGGTTACTATTTTCTCTTTGTACTAGCTTGAATATCCTTAATTTTTCCACATTTTATAGGTTTTTGACATGCTTAAATGGACACATGATTGACCATTAGTTGAAACATCATAATTCATTATATTATGAGTTATTTTTTATCATGAAAACCCCAGTAAGACTTGTTTTATACCCTAATACATAGTCAACACAAGATGAAATATAGACACAAGTCCAAAGAAGGTGAAATGGTGACTACCATAACACTTCTTTGACATAATCACACTACATAAACATGTTGTCTATGAACCTTATGGCCATTGACCTATCATGATAATCATAAGTAGTTTATTTTAAGTTTAAGGGTAGAAAAACATCAACATCATTGGTGACTATTAGGGGTTGACCTGCTAGTTGGTCAAGAGAACTATCTACCCCATCCTTTGAGTAAAGGATTCATACATGACATAATGATTCAGATGAGATGACCTCTCTTTTTGGGCTAACAATCAGAATTAGCACCTTATAATATTTCAAGTATTACAAAAAACTCACCAATCACAACAAGGACACAAAAAGGACACTAACACCTAAACACTTAAGAAAGCAACAAGACAATACATAAACTAACTAACAAAGTAGTTGTACAATAACACTTAGAGAAAATAAACACCTAAACTACTACGTATAAGTAAAATACATGATCTTCAATAACAATAAATAGAGAACACCCCATTGATTGGGATAGGGAGTTCCTTACCTTTCAATCTTGACAATTGGAATGCATTATTCTCTTTACAATTGGTGATAATGTAGAGTCCACTTTATAGGCTATCAAATTTTGTATTCTTACCTAGTTTAGGTTAGTCTTCTTCCCACTTGAGCACAATATCACCATCTTGGAAAGTCCTTGAGATAATTCTCTTATCAAATGACCTCTTAACTTGATCTTGATGGGAGCATATGGCATTCCTAATATCATCTCTTGTCACTTCTAGCTCTCTTAACTCATTCATCCTAACTTCCATTTATCACTCTCCATTAGCTTAAGCTTATGTCTGAGTTACAAAGTTAGAAAATCAAGTAATATGGGTAACCTTTACAATTTTCCATAGATAATAAGGTGTGGAGAATGACCAGTATCTCTCTTGGGTGTGATAATATCTGCCCATAAGGTTGTCCTCAATTTGGTATGCCACACCCTTTGGTTATCTTCTATAGTCCTCTTTATGATCCTAATTAAGTTCTTGTTGATGGACTATGTAATTACATTACCCTAAGTATATTAGATTACTAAGGTAGATACCATAATTTAGAGCCCATTCACTTATCCTTTCATCACTGAAAGATAGTGCATTTTTTGATATTATTGTGGAGGGGACCCCAAATCTAGTCACTAGGTTGTCATAGAATTATAAGACTAAGTTTTCATTTTCCTCCTTAAGGTTACTAATTATACCCATATTTTGAAGTAGTATGTAGTAGGCAAGACCCATTTCTGGCCTACACTAGATGGAGGGTGTATCATGCCTATAAAATCTAGGCCCCACTGCATGAATGATTTTTCCACTTCGATGGGCTTGATGGGTAAGGTAGATAGATTATATTTTCTAGTAAATGTGGCATACTTCTAACATCTCCTAACCCAAACATGGGAGTCTTTAAATATGCTTGGACAAAAGTAGCCTAATCTCATTATCCTTGCTTTTGTAGTCCTAGCTACAAAGTGGCCTCCTATAGGCCCATCATGAAACTAATATAATAGCTTGTCAATTTGGTTAGTCTCCACACATATTAAGATCATTCCATAAATATATTTATTAAATAATACCCCATCTATCAAGACATAAGGAATTTATTTCAGCTTATAATACCTTCTTCTTGTCTTGTCTAAACCTATAAGACATTCTCATGTTTGAAGGAACCTTACCATGTCTTAAGTCTAACTAGCAAGAAGGTGCATGTGTAGTTACTTGGGGATCACTATGAACTATAGAAACTACCTATTTTATCTCCTTAACATATGCTTCCAAGTTCTCACATATTCATCTACCCATTACTAGCTTGGTGACATTAACTTCTATGTCATACTCCATGCATCTTGTCACCCAACCTACTATTTTCTCACTCAAATCCTAGTTAAGAAGGAAGTAATTGATGCTAAGGTGGGATACCATCACATATATCTTATTATTGGACACTATGTGCCTAAATTTTTTTAAGTCTTATCATGAATTAAATCACATACTTTTATATTTAAGTATACCTCTCTTCATATCCCTCCAATGCTTGGCTAAATAAAGCTATGGGTTGCTCAAGACCTTCACTATTTTGTTTCATTAGCATTGTAGAGATGGTCTCATTAATTGAGAAGTCATGCAAAAATAAGTCTTTACAAAAATGAATCTTAAGGAGAGTGGATGCTTGAGCAATAGTCTACTTAATTACTTCAAAACTCCTATTTCCCTCTCTAGTCTAAGTAAAGTCCTTATGTTTCTTGAGTATAGAAGTTAGGGGTCTAACCAACTCAAAAATTTTGATAATGAACCTTCTAATGAAATTGATATTACCTATAAAAATATTCATTACTTTATTATTATTGGGTAGTCATAGGCCTATAATTTCACTTTCCCTATGAGGGTATATAGAGAGGCCTTCTTTAAACACAATGTGGCCTAAAAGTCTTCCCTTATGGATTTAAAATATACACTTTTTAGGTTTCAAAGAGACCCCATACTACCTGCACCTATAAAATATTAGCCTTAGGTGTGTCAAGTGATCTTTAGCATCCTTTGAGAAGATTGTAATGTCATCAAGATATATGATCAACATCTCATTAATGAGTCCTTCGAAGGCTACATTTATCACCCCTTTGAAAGGTAACTCCTAAATTGGATATGCCAAAAAGCATCTTATTACAATCATAAGTTCCCCACTTAGTTTTGAAGTCATTCTTGTGTTGGTCCTCTTCCTTCACCAATAATTGGTTATACACTGAATGTCTATCACGCAAGGAGAAACGTTGTGAACCTGTAAACTTTTGGAGATTTTAATCCATGAATGGAAAGGCATAATAGTCTCTCAATGACACATTATTAAGATCCTTAAAGTCTACACATAACCTTACCTCCCTATTATATTTCCTTACAGGTACAAGGTTATCCACCCATGAAGAGTATTTGATGGGGATTATAATGTTGGACTCAATTAGTTTAGTTAGCTCTTTGTTCATGAAGATATCAATTTTGGGGTTGATCAGTCTTTTCTACTACCTCACAGGTTTGGCACTTGTCTCCAATTCTATAGTATGTTGAGATAAACTAGGGTCAAACCCTTTCAAGTCACTATATTCCCAAGAAAATATTTCTAAAATCTCCTTACACATATCTATGAAAATAATGATTTCTTCTCAATTGTTCACTTTACCTAGTTTAAGTAGCCTTTCCTTAAAAAATGGTGACATTCTCATAGTATTCTTCCTTGGTTTACATGCTAACCTTCTCCCTTCTTAACTGATCATCTTCAATGAATATGTTCTCAAGGGTCACTAATCCCTTAGGAAATTTGTTTGTCTTCAATTTTGAATAATATTATCACCACACTATTGTTGAAGTTTTCCTTGATTCCTTGGGTATATTTTTTCCTCTTCTTGTAAGAAACATGCTATCTTCCTATTACTATCAAATACTTACCAACTGGCTTCATTATCAAGTACTGATGATCAACAAACTACCTTAATTTGTGAATAATTCTTTAGGTTCTTAACTTCTCTTGGGATGTTAAATTGTGCCCCTATATCTGCCAACCTATCTACATGTTGGTTGTCTTATCTTGGGATTGAACGAATGTCAAATAACTTAATGTATTCTAGGAGGTCCCAAACCCATCTGATTATATGCCTTTAATAGTGGATTTTTGATTGAATTCTTCCCCCTTACTAATTAAATACCAATTCACTATCTCCCATATCTTTAATTAGCTTGATACCTCTTCTCCTTTCCCATTATATCCCATGAATGGAGGCCTCATAATATTTTTTATTATACATGCATCTGAATTGGAAATTTATGGAATAAAATTACCTTTGATTAGATGGATAAATAAGAATAACACCTACTCCACTTCCATTCTTTCACCTAGAGTCATCAAAAAATAGTCTTCATACTACATCATTATATTGGCTTGGGTTGGTAAGGGATGATATGACTACCTCCTCATCATTCATACAATATATCCCTGCGCTTTCTTCCTCAACGCTCTTATACAAATCATAACCATGTTTATCTCTCCCCGACTCATCATGTAGTAAGTCTGATATGCCCTCAAGTGGCACAACTAGCTCTTGATCATTAGGGAGCTCATACTCATCAATAATGATGCAGTTGACATTGGATAGGTTGGGCATGTAGGGATCCAAATAAAACCTAGATATTGGTTTAGACTTAATGGTGATTTTGGTCCCATACCTACTTCTAAAGACCATATAAGACCAATTAGATGATAGGTAGCCTCATATCTTACAAGTGAAATTCCTAGATAGACATGGAAAAATAGTGGGTAGATAAACCACAAAAACATCTTGGGATATGGTTTGAATAGAGAAATAATCCAACATAATTTTTATGTCCTTAAGCACACAAACTATTTTTGTAGGAGAACCATCTAGTTGTAATACTCCCTTAGGATTAGGCTCATATTTTAACCCTAAATTGTCTACTATTGATTTTGGCATAATATGTGTAATTCCTCCAATATCTATCATAAAATTATGTACTATGAAACCCCATATTATGAAATAAAGATAGAAGGGAGGGGGTTTATGTACCTTGGTTTATTTGTGTTGAATAGGTTGACTAGTATTGGTTAGGACCACTTTTTTTCTCTCTTGCTTTTCCAAGATGTTGATATTTGAAAACTTGTATAGAATAAGGTCTTTCTACCCTAGAATAAGTAATGTGTCCCAAATCATTATGGTGACATGATCCCACTTCATATGGTATAAAATGTTGATATTAAGACCACCAACATTTGTCTATAATTTGGGAGAAATAACACTAATTAGAGCTTAAGTCAAATGAGGTATGAATGGACCCTTGTCATTCTAACCCTTCTCATTCTAACCTTTTTGGAGTGGTTTATCTTCAGGGGATGCATCTTGTTCAATATTTTTATGAAGAGGTTGATAATATGAAGAATTTTCTCTCCCTACCTTTGAATCACCACCCATTGCTCTTCTTTTAGCCCTTGTATTAGTTTTAATAGGACTATTCACCTTAGTTACACCTCCAAGATAATTTAGTACAAAATTTCCAAAAGGGATTTATCTTTCTTTAAGTTTGAAAAATTTATCCTCTGACTGAGTCTTCTCTCCAACCATTCCTTGTTGATTTGACAATTCAAACTGAGTCATGAAAGAGACTTCTCAATGTTGCATAAGAACTTCTTTATGTTATGTAGGAGGAGCTTGATTGTTTTGCCTAAGAGGAGTCTAATTGAAACCTTCAATTGAGATGATATTTTACTCATGAGGTGGTCCCTAAGGTATAAACCATTGGCATTCTTAAGAATAGATATTTTGAGTGGGAACTAATTTTCTAAAAGTGATGGCAGAGTTAGGATTGAAGTTGATGTATGGCCTTACATGAGTGAGTTTCCCTTGACCTTGAGGATTATCTTGGTATGGAGGTATATTGAATTGATAAAATTGATATGGAGCTTGGTAAGGATCTTGGTAGGGTCTATGGGTGTAATATCTTGTTCTTTTTTTCTTTGAGAAGCCCTTCAATCTTAACCAACCTATATGTCTAACTAGTATCTACCTACTCATTATTGGTTGGCATAGGTATGGGGGAAATGGAAGGCATATGAGGTTGTATCTCTATAAATAATTTCATAAGGGGCCTTTTTGTAATTTTTCATTATTTTATAAGATATTTTTCTTCCCTTATTTCCAATTCATAAGCACCAAGTAATGTGTTCCCACCCATTGACTAAATCCTGAATACTACATTAGAATTAAGGGATCTCAAATAATATAATAATGCATAATTTAGGATGGGTTTAACTACTACAATGATCCTATCCCAAGTTTTTGAAACCTATAGTTAAAATTCACCATAAACACTTGAGGGACCCTTTTTATTGTGGTCAATTGTTCTACTAAGGATAAGTGGTCACTTCTATCTTAAAATTAATTGCATAAGTGTTATCCAATTTCACCTTAACTATTGATGGAGGTAGGTGATATAAATTTATACCACTAAATATGTTTACCTCTTAAAGAGGTATATAGCAACCTCATTACTACATTATATTGAGTCACATTATGTATTAGACAAAGATTCATTATGCGTACAATGTGTTAAACAAGAGTGGTATAGTTTTCTATTATGCAGTATGGGAGGATTTTAAGTGAAGAAGCAATGATATCATCATATTGGTTTAGGTTTAGAGAGATTCCACCATTAAAGGGTAAAAGGGCCTCATGCCTAGGTCTAGCCATTAGAAATATGAGGGTTGTAGTAGGGCTATATTGAATAGGACTAGGAGAAGTAAGGGGTGTGCAATAGGGATTGGACCTAGGGTATCTCTTCCTTATAGAAATATCCAAAGATAAATAAACAAATAAAGATTCCTTACCATTGGATAAATACCTTGTGATAACCTTTGGAATGAAACTTGAGTGCTAATATACCACCAAAATGCCTAAATATCCTTAAATTCACCAAATGTTGAGAGTAAGTGCTCCAACCTCCTTGAATTCTAGTCTCATAAATCATTCCAAAAATTGTTATCAATCTATATTTCACCCTTGAGGCAAAGGATTTTCAAAACTACCTCATCCAACTAATACAATGGAATCACCTTTAGGCATGGGTAGTTGTAGACATAAAAATATATACACATCATGATTCGAAATGTCAAAACAACCCTATACCCCCTTTGGGCCCAAGCTTAATATTTTGACCCCTAACCAAACTCACCTAACCTAAGTTAGTTTGACATTCTAGCTAAAGCTACCCTTTTTAACCCAAACTTTACCTTTGACCTTTGATCATTGATGATCACCCTAACTATCAAAGATCAGCTTGACCACTGATGATTAGCCTAGCTATCGATGACCAGGTTTCCATCTCTTGAACATTTAACATGTGCATCACTTCACCTTGATTTTTAATAATTAACTTATCCATATCCATATGTAAATTTGTGTATGATCAAGTTGATTTTAGAGTAGCTCTTAAACCTATTGTTTAACATATTGATGAGCCTCTCTTCTTTTCTTATATAAAGAGAAGAAGAGAGAAGAGTAGGAGAGGGAGGTAATTAGATCATCAGGATGTAACTATAAGAGAGAGGATAGAGATCAAGATCAATCATCAACTTTTTATTCGGGTATATCTTTATTAGAAATCATCTTCAACAAGCTCTAGAACTTCTCCAAGACATCAACCATCAACTATAAAACCCTAAGCTAAGTAAATTATCCTTGTTTTAAGTTTTAATTGTTTAGTTTAGAAATTCCACCCATAAACTATTTGACCCAAACCCATCTTGTAGAACCATTTTGCAACCTCAACCAAGAAACATTCTTGACCTAAACTAGAACTAACACTAACCATCAATGATCACCTTAACCATTGATTATTGCCCTAGACATTGATGATCACCCTAATCATTGACGATCACCCTAACCATCGATGGTCAATGTGTAAAACCAGACACCCAAAATCAACAAGTAGAAACCACTTCTCAACCTCAACAAAAACCTTATTGTATTGACTTCTATCATAATAAAGACCATAAACAATAACTTGACCATACATAAACTATAATTTAATAGTTTGGCATTCACCTTAATGTTATATTATTAATCTAAGCATTTATTTTAAATAGTATTTATTTCACCTAAATTAAGTACCTTCATTTATGTTATGTAACCTTATTTTATGAGCACTAACTTATATTAAAAGGTGGATTGATAGCCCCAAATGAAGTTGTGTGCTTCTTAGATATAGCTTGCTAAGCAATCCACCTTCCTACCTAAATAATCAAACATTTCTTTAGTGATTTCTTATCTACAAGTCTTCCTCCCAAGCCAAAGAAGAGTTATTCACAATCTTCTAATTCAACATGTGCACAAACAAACCTCCAAGTAAAATAAAAATAAGAAAAAGACACACAAATAAAAACAAAACAATTTTGAAAGCTACAATCAGCTCTCATAAAAGCAATAATATTGGAACGCTACAATTAGCTCTCATAACTAGACTTCCTACATTGATCAGTCTACACTTTATATGACATAGACTTGTTTACACTGACTCTTTAGAAACCTATAGAAAAGGCATGTTAGTCTCATAATAAGGTCCCATTCTCATCCATCTCCCCTTTATACATTATAAGAAAGAGATTTTGAGCTTAATTGACACTACATGGTCAATCCACTTCTTTTAACCAATGAACTAACAATAATGCAATGCATAAAAGAGGCTTATGTTCATAAGCCCACCCATTTTGTCATTATGGTCTTTGCCAATTGGAGTGTTTAGCCTACTCCTTATACTTTCATGATAGCCTTGTCAAGATGTATATCTTTTTTTTTAAGTTCCTTAATTCTCCCAGCTACCCACCTTACATCCTTTCACCAAGAAATGGGGAAATATGTTACCAAACTAAGTGGTACCACAAATTGTGAAATAAATTTGAACACCAACCATTGGAGATTACCTTTCTCCATAAGCTAACCACTGGAGATCACAATTTTCCACAACCCAACCTTCCCTTTTTATACCATTACCTAAACTAACCATTAAAGATCACATTTCTCCACCAACCACACCCACCCTTAGAGTCTACTTTCTCCACACACCCCTAGAGACTACTTTGTCCACCCACCTTGACCACCTCATCATCTTGCCATTAGTTCATTTTGGCCCAACTAGTGTATGTTTTATGATAATTTTTTTCTTGGTCTTTTAATCATAGTGACAACATTGCCATATTGACCACCTTTTAAACTTGTGCCACCTCATGCATACCAAACCCACTTGTGTCCTTTTGGGTGTACTTCCTACCTTAGATACCCATGACTCTTGACTAGTTTGTGTTTTCACCAAGAGCACTTATTACCTTAGATACCTAAAAAATCACATACCTCTCTTAAGAGACTTAAATTTATGAGTTTTCTAGCCATCATGCCTAAATGAAGTCATTTAGTCTACTTGTCAATTGTCCTTCTAGCATTTACCTTTAATTTTTACCAACTATGGCAACCTAGTCTATGTATGATATTGGCTATCACACATTTTTGTCATAATTTATGTGTTTATTTATGCTTTAGTGCCCAACCTATCATTCACCCATTTTAAACATCAACTACCCACCTATCAAACCCATACCTACTTTTATTTTACCTCATCAACTCCTTTTTTGAGGAGGAACACCTCCTCCCATGCTCGAGGCAACCAAACCTTTGACCCATAATCTATTTTTGTTTTGCAGCTCATTGATTCAAGTTGTATAATAAAAAGGGCAAAATGTACACACCAAAAATATACACATCATGATTTTGAATGTTGAAACACCATTAGACCTCCTTAGGACCCCCTTGGGCCCAACCTTAATCTTTTAACCTCTAACCTAACCTAACCCACCTATCCTAAGTTAGTTTGACCTTATGGATAAACCTTCCCTTTTTAACCCAAACTTTACCTTTGGCCTTTGACTATCAATGATCACCCTAAATTTTGATGATCACCCTAACCATTGATGATCACCCTGACCATCGATGATCAATCTGATCACTGATGATTAGGTTTTTACAACCTTAACATTCAACATGCACATAACTTTTCCCTAATTTTTTATAATTAACTTGTCTTTATTTGTATCCAAATTTTTACATGATTAAGTTAATTTTAGAGTAGCTCTTGAACCTCTTTTTAAAAATCTTGTTAAACCTCTACTATTTTCCTATATAAAGAGAAGAGAAGAGGAGAACTAAGAGAGGGAGGTAATAATATCATCAGGAGGCAAGAGCAAAAGAGAGGATAAAGATCAATCATCAACTTCTCATGCAGGTATCTCTTCATCATAAATCATCTTCATCAACCTCTAGAACTTATCCAAGCCATCAACCATCAACTATAAAACCCTGAGTTAAGTATGTTGGCCTTATTTCAACTTTTAATTATTTAGTTTAAAAATTCCACCCATAACCTCTTTTTAGTCATCTAATTAACTAATCCTTGAATGAGCCACCTCTGAGTCTTACCCTCTACCTCACAACTAATATCTGACCCAAACCCATCTTGTAGAACCATTTTGCAACCTCAACCAAGCAACCTTATTGACCCAAACTAGAACCAACAATAATTGTCAATGATCACCCTAACCATTGATAATCACCCTAGCCACCGATGATCACCTTGACCACCGATGGTCACTATGTAAAACTAGACACCCAAAATCAATAAGTAGAAACCACTTCTCAACCTCAACCAAAACCTTATTTTCTTGATTTTTGTCATAATATAGACCAAAAACAACAAATTTACCATACCTAAATATATTTTTATAGTTTGGCATTCACCTTAATTTTATCTTGTTAATATAATCATTTTTTATAAATAGTATTTATTTCACCTAAATTAAGTACTTTAATTTATGTTATACAACCTTCTTCTATCAACATTAAACTATCTTAAAAGGTGGATTGATAGCCTCAAATGAATTCATGTACCTTTTAGATCTATCTTGATAGGTAATCCACCATCCTACCTAACTAATCAACCATTTCTTTAATTCTTTCTTATCTATAGGTCTTCCTTCCAAACCAAAAAGGAGTTCTTCATAGTCTTCTGATTCAACACATGCACAAACAAATAGGTTTTTCAACCATATTGGTATCAAATTTGTTTTCTCTATTTATTTAAAATTTAAGCTAAAAATTTTCATGAAACAGTAGCCTAATGGGTGAGGTGAGTCTCTAGTTTTTGGGTTAGCTCCCCTTATGCATCATCTAAGCTTAACTACTAAGCCTACTTATTTTGCCAATGAAAATGGATATAAAGAAGACATGAAATTAAACCCGATATTAAAATATGTGATGCACTGTTGTTATATATTCTCTACTTTATCCTTTAATAACATTTATGGATAAAATAAATATTGATTGCTAACACACTCTCTCCAAAAAAATCTTATACATTAGTGTTTCACATAAAAGCCATGCCAACTACCTATAATCTAAGGGTGGTGAGTGAAAGGTCTAATAAAAGACACTAATATTTAGTTTCAAATATAATCATAATCATAATCATAAGAACCTTCACACACCATGTGACTTGCATAAGATAATCTACTAACATCTAGGTGAGAAACAAGGACCTACAGAGGGAGAAAAGGATCAACCACTTATGCAAATAAAATAATCATAAAATACACTAGAGATTAGTATGGATAATTTTGGATCAATACTTATATTATCTCAAAGGCTAAAAGATAAAAATGGGAAAAACTTTCTCATACCTAGAAAAAGGGATCTTTAAAATGGATTTGAAAGCCTAATTAATATAACATGAGCTATAGGGGAAGAATATGGCATAGAAATGGAGTGGGGAGGACATAATGATCATCACTCATCCAATGAATAGTTAGAAACATGAATGAGGGGTATAAAGTAGTCTCATAACTCTCCCCATTCATTATCCTAGTGGTATAGTGTCCTTTAATGAGCCTTTTGGGCATATAAGTGTGGTGGATGACTTATTTCTAGTTCTCTACATAAGGAGGTTTTCATGATTTCAAGGCTAAAAAGAATGAGGCAAAAATGGAGATTTTGGTACAAAAAGAGTTCTTGTGGTTGGTTTGATACTTCTAAATGAATTGTTGTAGGTCTAATATGATGTGAATATACCATCCATTAAGAGTGAGGTGAAGAGATTTATAAACACCTAGCAAGAGAATGAAGTGATGTGTCAAAGAGAACCTAAATAGATTAGTTGAGATGTATTAAGAGCATATAAAAAGTGTAAGTCAACATGATTTGACCATCAAGAAGGCCACTTGTCATTACACAAGACAAGGCAAATGGCAGTCTTGGAGATCTAGTCAAGGTGTCAAGAAAATTTTGAAACTTTCATGCCATTTGGATTAGAATAGCATCTTTAGAGACTAACACTTGTCTTTGAGGACCAGATGGGATAGTTTAAAAATTATTTCTTCTTGTAACTCCTTTTTTACACTTCTCTCTCTCTCTCTCACCTACACTCTTCTCTCCTTATTATCTCACTTTATCTATATATTGAGCCTTAATTGGCTAAGTTTGTATGCTCCAACTACATATGGTAAATCCATGCCCACTTTCATCCTTCGACCAATGAGATCTTTTTATGTTTTAATCTCCTTCCTTGACTAATTTCAATATGTATGGTTGACTAGTAGAACTTGCTAAGTGATAGTTTAGCTTATTTGGTATGTTGTCCTTGTTTAGGATTCATGTTTGAACTACCTTCCAAAGAGTGAAAATTTGATTGATAACATACACCCTATTTAAATATATTAAATATACATATAATTTGATCTTTCCACTCTTTATTTTCTTAGAGACTAGATTAGTAAAGCATGAGGAGTGCTTAATAGATAATATGATGCTTGAATCTATCAACTTGGTTAGTTCTTTCATCATTAGAAGAACAAAGTTAGGATTAATATGCCTTTGTCTTTGTCTTATAGGATTCAAATTAAGATCAAGATTTATGATATATTTGGATAATATAGGATCAAACCCTTTAAGGTCACTATATTCCTAAGTAGAGATATCATAAAATTATCTATACAACTCAACAAATGTAACTCTTTCATTTGAAGTACATACATTTCCAAGCTTAAGAAGCTTATTCTTTAAAGTGGCCACTTTTTCATGACATTCTTCATTGGTATACATACTCACTTTTTATTTTACCATTTGATCACTCTCATTGAATATTTTCTCAAAAGTTACCAACCCTTTGGGAAGCTTATTAGATCTCAATAACACAATTTGATCTCCATATTGATGCTAAAATTTAGCCTAGTTTTTACAATAAAACTCAAATTCTTATTGAACAAAACATGATATTTTCTTGTCACACTCAAAAACCTACCAATTGATATCATTATCTGGTATTGATGGCCTAACTACCACCTTGATATGTGGCTGAATTTTGGAATTATTGACATCATTAGGAATGTCAAATTGAGCTCCCACTGAATCTAACCTATCAACATGTTGATTATCTTCTCTTTGAATTGGTTAGATGTTGAAGCCTTTAAAATATTCATTAAGGTCCCATACCCTATTTTTTTAGGACTTCAATAATGGGTTATTAGTGTCACTTTTACCTTTCACTTTATGGACTACTAGTTCACTATCTCTAAAAACTTGTAATTACTTCACTCCCTTTTTTCTTGACCATTAAATCCTATGTATAAGAGCCTCATACTCAGCTAAATTAGAAGTACAACTAAACTAAATTTTGATTTTAGAATATTACTTCTCATTATAAGGAGAATCTTGAATTACACCTACCCATACTCCATTCTTACTTCTTGAACCATCAAATCATAATTTCTATAAACCATCACTATCTTCACTTGACTTGGAGAGAGTTGGTATGGCTGAAATTTCGTCATGTAAATAGTAAACACTTATACAAACTTATTCAACACCTTTATATGGATCATATTCATGATTTTATACTCCCCACTCATCAAGGAAAATGTATGATATATCTTTAAGAGGTACAACTAGTTCTTGGTCATTAGGGTGATCCTCTTCATCAATGATAGTGAAATTAACATTTGAGATATTTGGATTGTATTTTTCAATATGAAACCTAGACATATGTTTAGATATGATTGCAATTTTAGTGCCATATATAGTTTTGAAAGCTATATATGACCAATAACATGATAAATAAACCCTAATCTTGGTGGTGAGTTCTCTGTATAAGCATAGATAAACATATGGTGGAAAAACCACTAAAAAAACATATTGATCAATATAAAATTTAGGACAATCATGAAGAGTAAGGCTCAAACATTTTATCAAACCCATGTCTTCATAACTAAACCATCCAATTATTAGACACACTTGGTATTAGGGTCATATTCTATGCCTAACTTATCATCTATTTGTTTAGGAATCATCAAGCTACTTGACCCATTATCCATCATTAAAATGTATACCAAAAAATCTAAAATTATGACATAAATATAAATGGGAGGTGGTTTACCATCTTTGCTTGGAAGCCCACTACTTTATGTAGGTGTGTTTATGAAAACTAGACTCTCTCTTCTATCAAATATTTTTGAAAGGCCAAGTTTAGACAACTTATATTGAAGTATTTCCATTTGGATATGGAGATAAAATATATCCCACATTATAATAATTATATTAAACCTTTTCATTTAGTCCATAATTTTGATGAAATATCTATTAACCCTTGGTTGTCCTTTAGGAGTTACCATACTATTTTGAGCATACATAGTTTGAGTTATAAAAGCACCCTTTACATTTTTTTTTTGAGTTTCTTGGGACTTAGTAAATGAATTATTATCTTTTGTTCTTGGAGACATATAATGCATAATGTCTTCCCCCTTACTTATCTCTTGAGCATCATCAATTACTCTCCATTTAGACCTTGTATTGACTGCTATGGAAATATCACCAAGTTTACTCGTGCTTCCTAACTAATTGACTGCACACCAATCTCCCTCTTTCCAATTTACCAATGTATAATCATATTTAACTTGTTATCCATTAGTATTTTAAAGATGATAAACTTTATCTTGTGTCATAGAAGGAATTATTCTATTTTGTGGCATACAAGCTCGCTTAAACACCTCATTCTAATTGTTAGGTTATTCCCATTGAGAAGACCAATCATCCTCTTGTAAAATATTTATTTTAGTAGTTACTATTCTATATAGGTAGATGTGTCATTTTTATTGTGACTATTATATGGTCTAGCATTGGTAATCTGCCCTGGACCTTAGGAATTGGCTTGAAAAGGTGGTCTATTTGGCTAATTGGAATGATAGGACTGATATGGATCTTGATAAGGTCTATGAGTTTGAGGTATTTTCATCTCAAGGGCCATTAACTTGTTGGATTTATTCTTAACTCTTGCATTTAATTTGATTGACTCAAAGCAGCTTGTTCATGTCTGGTTAGTATGGGAATGGGAGAAAGAGTTAGTGTAGGGAGCTCCATATCAAGAAACAATGGTATAAGAGGTCCTGGGGATATCTTTCCATCTTGTATTAGGTTATTATTATCCTTGATGGTAACATGATAGGCCTTGATTAAGGTCTCTCCTCCCATAGATTGTATCATAAGATCTATATCACTATTCAAGGCCTTGAGATATTAAATGAAAGCATAGTTTGGAGTAGGTATCACAAGATTTGGGATCCTATCCCATGTTTTTTGGAACCTATAATTGAAATCCTACATAAAATCTTGTGGATATCTCTTGATATTCGTTCATTACTTAGTTAGAGATAAGTGACCACTCTTGTCTTCAAACCTCTTACTCAACTTATCTCCCAATTAGTTCAATGAACCAATGGTATTAAGAGCTATGATCCTATACCAATCTAAATATTTTACTTTACATGATATTTCAAACAACCTAATAGACACATTCTCTTGAGTAATATTATAAATATTGCAAAAAAAATCCATATCTCTAATGTACTCAATGGGAGTAATGGTGTTTTCTCCACTAAAGTATGGGAAACTTTTAAGAGCTACCACATGGATGTCATCATCTATTTAAAATTTTATATGGGATCCAACATTGAAATCAAAAAAGGTTAGGTTTCTATCCATCTTTTTAATTTTAGGAGAGTTTGGAGTATAATGAAAATGAAACTTCCTTCTAGGAGTTTTGGTATAAAGGGTAGAATAAATGAATCTCTTTATGTTGACTAAAAGTGAAAGTAATTAAAAAAACTCAAAAATAACACCTTTGGACCTTGACCTTGTAGTCACATTTGGCATTAAAATTTAATTTATAGTCTATAACCAAGAGCTAAAAGCGTATTGGAGTTTCCAGCTATAAATTTGTCAAGACCAACATCAATATTAGACAACCTTGTTCAAATTCAATCCCATCGGGTATGCTAGAAATATTATCTATCTAATTTTTACTACTATGAATGTTATTCAAGTCTTCCTAACTAGATGATAACATAGAATCACTTATAGGCCATGGGTGGCCTAATTAGTAAAGTGAAACTCTAGATTGGGATATCTCCCTTGATGCTTCACCCAAAACTACAACTAACCTACTAAAATTACAAATAAAATGGATAACACAAGACTAAAATTAGATAATAAACATGGATTTGATACACCAAATGTATTTCCCTGTACTTGTTAATGTCTACACTCTAAAATAACAAGATTACAATATGATTTCCATAATTTCAAGATAGCTCCTTCCACAAAAAATGTTTTTATATGAAGGTTATGGATAGTAAAATAGCTAATGTGGTTAATAAAGAGGCCTAAAGGAAGACACTAATTATATTTTAACACTTTAATTCATCAAACCATTTAGTACACTTCATATGACCTATGGATAGATAACTAACTCACATAGAGGCATGAATGGAAATGAAAAATGCAAGGAAGTAATACATCTATCACTAACTTTCATCAATAATTCATCTTCAAATTCAATGAATGTAAGACTAAAAAAGTGTAACCCAACTTAAATTTTATTTCAAAGGTAACATCAAGTATCAAATTTGCTAAGGCTTTACCATACACATTTAGAGGTGACATTTAATACCTTTCAAGGCCTCATTTATAGAAGAAGAGATGTGTCAAAATTTCATCATGACTATAAAATATGTCAAAATATTAGTTTCATACAATAAATGAAATAGAAAAGACAAGTATTTTTTGATCCTCTTATCCATGTGTCAACTCAAAAGGCAAATTTCTTCAAATTCTGGTGAAGAGAAGAGGAAGAGACACTCATTTTGAACCTTGGATTGATTGATTGTATGAGGAGTTTTGAACTATTTGTTATAAATTATTCCCTATGTTGACACATTATGGATTCTTAATTTATCCCAACCTAATAATGTAAGATAAGAAATCATCATGATTGTTTTGATCATAAAATGAGGCTCTTGAGTTACTCCATGCTCACTTTAAGGACACTTGTAAGATCAACATAACACCTTTCACCTTAAGGTCAACAAGAACCCTATTTTTAACTACCTATTCTATTTCTTAGACATTTTCTCATACATATGAATCCTTAAACATGACATTAGGTTCTCACTAGGATGCCTTTAAGGTTCTTTGATCCTTGAAATAGGTCTACAACTACACCTTCTTGATGCAATGGTGATCACACTCTCTTATTTAAGGCATATTTGAACCTTGGATTGACCATACATAGATAACTAGTATGGCCTTATGTAGAGAACTAGTATGGTCAAATTTGAGCTTCTAATACCTTGTACAGACCTCTCAAGTAGCTTAAAATAGTCATTTTTGGCTTATTTTATATAATTTATACTTGAAAGTACCAAAAAATGTTATGGGTAGGTGATCATGGGATTTTATGACATCATACATGTTGTTTTAGGGATTTTCCAATTCATATGGATGTAAATAAATCCTCTTCTCTCTCATCAGGTTGAAAATGGCCTATTTGGGTAGCTTGTGAGTGCCTTGCACTCGTAAGGATGATTCATAAAGGGTATACTTTAGATGAAAATACAAATTAAATTAATCATGATGGTATTCCCAATATATTTATCCACCATTCATCCTTTCATAAGAGATATAAACATGTTTAGGAGACCCTCGGCTAGTAGGTTGTGTGTTTATGAGGTCTAGAGAGAGATATGGCCTGTATGTGATGTTTACAGTTTGAATTTGAGTTTCCAATTACCTAAATAGGTATGATACATATACCATGACATTCTCACATTATTCTATTTTCATATTTATTCTTAAACCCTACTATACATACCACTTATTGATGCCTAAGATTTGTAGCCAAGCACGCCAAACTGACCCTAGCAGGTTCGTTGAGTCATTTCCCTCATTATCATTGATTATAACCTCATGAAATTTTTATATATACTTCTTATCATCTCCTTAGTCTCATAAAGGATCTCAAATCAAACCCAACTAAACACTTTTTCATGACTACCCTTGTAGGTATGTGTATTTAGTTATAGGTTTGTTAGTCCTAATTAGGACTTAACATCATTTTGTGTTTATTGTTGGGTCTGAGGGTTAATTGGAGTTTTATTATCACCATTAAACCATATTAAAATGGTTTAACCTCATCTCATACTTCACATAGACCCTTAAACCTCTTAATCAAGTAAATAGCTCACATGAACTTAAGTAGGGTTATGTTGTTTGCATTTAGACCCATTAGGTCTACACATAGCTCATCTTTTTCTCCTCGTTAATGATGTTTAATAAGATTTATATTGTGCATGTTTTCATCATATAACCTCAAAATTATTTTATTTCCATTTTAGACCCCTTCTCTTCATCCTAAACAATATTCTTCATTTGCCAATATAGGCAAGCTTGTGTGTGAGTTAGACTGTGTAGGATTAAAAGGGGTTTTAGTGGAGCTCTTGTTTAGTCATCCCAACTTAATTTTTATATATCATTACTTCAACTAGATTCATATATTAGAAAATCAATTGATCTATATTCAAATGTTTCATATGCACTTTTCCCCTTTCTGCACTCTTCCCCTCTCTTTAGGCTTAAAACTATCATGTTCATCTTGCAAACTATAGGTGTCCATTAGAGAGATATAAGTGCATTTTTTAGTTTTTGGAATCCATTTCCACTATTTGTCACTTAAAATAATTTTTATCATTTTTTAAATTCTAAAACCCTTCTTTATCAATCTCAATTCATTATAATTTCATAATATATAATATTCAAGACTGCCTTCTCAAAGTGGCTGTAGGTGTTAATTTGAAAAGGGTTTGAGCATTGAAACTTAGAAGCTAATATTGAACTCTATCATTGCACTTAAAAATTATCCAAAATCATTGATATTTATTTCTCATCTCTTCACTAGGCTCCTTTGTCATTTCATGATATTCTCAGACCCCTACTTTCCTCTTTATGTACATAGATTTGTGTGTATGTATTAAGGTTGTAGACCCTATCTCCTTGACAATATCTAAACTTGAAAATGGTTGAAGTGCTTACAATGGCTTAAGTCCTCTATTATAACTATATTGAAATTAGGTTTCCTATTCTGTCATATTCTTGTTGGGAGAGAAATTATCCTTCAATTCAAAAAAGAACCTATAGGTCTAAGGCCTGTAGGTTTCTATTTTGCCTACATATGTTATTAAAAAGTGTAGTTTCTTGATTCTTGAAGTTTAAAAGTTGAATAAACTAATTTAAACTCCTTATGAACTTTCAAAAAACCTAGAATTTTTTAATAATCATATATCATCCTCTAGTTGCTCATTCATATGTATGAACTGTATACACAATCAACTTATGCAAGTTTTATGTATGAAATGGAGCTTAGCACAAGGTTCATGTTTTTTTTATGTCACAATGGATTTTATAAAGGGTAAAATATTTATTTAGTATTTTTTTATCACTTATCCACTATTAAATCACCCTCATTACATTCATCCATTACTACGCAGCTTGCACACACACAGTCATCAAAATGGGAGAACATTGTGAATTACTTGGATAAGGTGTTTTTAAAGTAGATAAAGGATAAATGATCATATTTTATATAATGATATGGATTATAACATGAAATTAAACCTTCACTCATAACCTCAAACATTGATAACCCTAGAACAAACATAAATTATGAAAGTCACTTCTACATATTATGCAAAAGAGTAGCTTTTCTTGCCAAAATACCTACCACACATTCTAACCTGGTGGATGAACATGTAATATGGTTATACAAACCTTTGAATACATTTTAAAATTGCTCTCATGTAACTAATGAGTTCACACTTTCATGGGAATTGCATAAAACTTAGCCTATGGGGATTTAAGCCTTAAAAAAGAACCTTAGATCCTTAGTGATTGTTCATAAATATAAATATTTTAATCAAATGACCAATGAAACTAATTATAATCCCATATGGTTACTCAAATACTTCCAAAATATTATCCTCCAAATCCACCTGTATGGCTTGTCCCATGTATTAGAATTTGGCCTTCATGAGATTGTGAAGGGAGTGATGGAGGAGAGAGAGAGAGAGAGAGAGAGAGAGAGAGAGAGAGAGAGAAGTCCAAGGGTCACAAGGACACTTGTAAATAAAATAAAATTAGTTAAGTTTTAGTGAGATAAGTATGTGGGATGAACCATACAAGTTCAGGAAGCCCAAGTGTCCATCCAAGTCACCAAACTATTGCAAAGTGGTATAAAATCCTCTTGATTAGCTCAAAAAATTACCTTCATTATTTAAGCTTCTTGATCACCTCATAAATAAATAGGAATATTTACAATGATTGTAATGAAATTTAAGGCTTTCATACATTCCTGTTCATTCATTGGTTGTAGTCGTAGTCTTCTAGAATCAATTGGAAATGAGCTATCACTACCTACACTATAAAAACTCCTCTTTGATGCATCCTACACACTTGTCCTAAAATTTGGATTCATTTTCTCATGAAAATACATGAAATGGAGTGGATTGAAATTTTCAAGACACTCCATGGACTTATAACCATCATAATACACCATAAAATCACCCCACTTGAAGTTTTTCACCCCTATCACTAGCTTATCCACTATGCCAATTTTGCTTGGTTGAGATGAATAATCTAGATGAGGTACTTATAATTTTCTATAATAAATTAAATTTACATATATAGTTATAAAAAGTATATATCTTCCCCCTGATCTTGATTTCATCCTAAGACTCCTTATAGAACCTACAAAACACAAAAAATGGTAAAAAATACCTTGTTATATACCCTATTTGTACAAGTATATATAGATAATTTATGTGGTAGGTATCCTAAGTAAGTATTTTTTAACATTAAATCATCATTAATTCCATTCATGTCATTTTAGTGCATTACCTCTGTCATTTTCTCAAATTGGTCTTTGCAAGGGTTTAACAAGGGTTTTAGGCCTGATCTAACTCTTAAGCTTTGTTCATAAATATTTGGTATCCAAATTCAAATAAATTACACAATTATTATTTTAAATTACCATCATGACACATTTAAACTCCTTTGTCATCCATACATATCCTCCAAGAAGATATGAGTATCAAAACCTGACCTACAGAGCTCTTTTCTCCAACTAGCATAAGCTTGATGTTGCTTTTGGGCTAAAAATAGATTTATTGGGGTTTTATTTGAATCTCAAAATATTTATCACCTCTTTATCCACCCTAAAAACATTATTTAATAGGATTAAAATCATATCTAAGGCTAAAAGTGTAAAAGACCTCTTCTTTGGACATTAGGCCTAATCCTTGCCTAGTAGGCTTACCTACACTCTTGTGGTTTAGATCATCCAACTGAGTTTATTTAAATTTTAAAATCTCAAAAAACTCTATTATTATACTATTATTATACCTAAATTAATTAGAATGCTCTGCCAAGGTTGTAAGTGAGAGTGACCTTCCATTTGGCCTCTAGGCCAAAACCCTACCCATAAGTCTAACTACAACTCTAGCATTTTGGACCTCCCTATTTATTTTTATACTCTTTTGAGGTTTTATCCACATTTTCATAGGTTTTATCCAACTCAAAAAATCTTTTATAGGTTTAATCATCACTTGGTCCATCATTCATCACTTTCTCCCCAAAACTACATGTTTATGCATAAGAGGAAGTACCCCTTTTCTAAGACAAAACAGAGGGTAATTCCCCTATTTCATCATTATAATTGAGTTTTTTATGAGTACCTTAAATTTAAAATTATTATACATACCATAATAATTCCCTTTTTCATATTATTTGACCCCAAAAACTTGAAAAAAACCAAGATAAACTAGGAAGAAACCAGACTGTGTAACGTTTTAGCATATGTACTATGTTTATCTAATTGAAGACATTCCATTTCCTTATTTTTACTTAAAATAGAATATATATGATATCATGATCATGATGGGTGTGATCTATTATCTATTTTAATCTCCAACCTCTCACACACTCCACCTTGACTAGTATGGACTAAGTATGACCTCTACTTGACTATATTTCCTATTTTGCTCCCTGAAGAATGACCCCTACATGTGCACATTTGATGAATTAGGATTTAAATAAAATGTATAATATTCCTTGGATATTTACATGATTTAATTCATGAATTATTTTATCCACCTCACACTTTAGGCTCTCAAAACAAATTTTATCTGTTGATTGTGTCTCTCATGGCTGAGCACTATTCCTATAGGTTATGCTTAATGGGTTTAGGCTTGAGTCAATATCTAAAAATATTATTTAATATTTCATGGTGATTTAAAAATGATAGGGTTAATTTTTAACCTTTATTTAATGTAACACAAACCATTATATGACATGCTTCATTACATTATCTTCATATAGGGAAGTTGAATAGATAGTACTGAGACAAAAAAAGCCTATAGGTGTGATTTCACCTTGAGATACATGTCATGTAACTTTGGAGAACCCTTGAGATAATTTAGTAATTTTGAAACCTCTTCAAAAATATAATTTTAGTGCTTTCCTTTCTTAAGTCCTTGGTCATCACTTTAACTCCTTGCCTCAGTTTACTATCACCTACAGTTAACTAAGACTAATTGTGTATGGCTTTTAGACCCTGTAGGTATGAATTCAACATTGGAAAAATGAAATATGTTATTTTGAGAACCCTTTATATATTTATTATACATTTCCTAATATTTTATGTTTAGGTTCATTCTCATAAAATTTCACTTTAAAGGCTCTATGAACACCTATAGGCAGGCTATAGGTGGCCTTTTCCAAATGCCATACACTTGTAGATGATCAGCTGATCATTACATTTCATATTAGGAATCTTTTAAATCATTAATGTGCCTTTTAAAAATTTATATTAATATTAAAACATGATTATGTTCTTTTTTTTCCATATTTTGAAGTGGGGCTCCTTTAAGGTTCAAAAACCTATAGATGTTAATGAAGGAAAATATTTCATAAGTTAGTAATTTTAAACCTTTCAACAACTGACCTATACTAGTCATCTACCCTTTAATATTTACATAGATATTTATATAGAGAGAGAATAAAAGTAATTATCATTAGGATGCATCATAATCTCTTTAAATTATTTCATATTATATTCATAAAATTTCCATGGACCTTTGTTCTCCATTTTTAGGGACTAAATCCTAGAACTCAGTCCCTTCATCTTTAATGGTAGTCTATATTTGCACTCACCATTATCCTCTTAAAATGGGTTTATAATGAGGTTTTATTCATTTTATGACCTAAATTATATTTTAAACATCAATCCAAACACCTCAAAATGGTTCCCTTTCCCTTTGTGGTACCACCTATAGGTGGTTATGGTCATGTACAGGCAGTGTGTGAGGATAACAAGCAATGAATGTTACATTTAACTCATGAATAGACTTAAGATTTTCCAAAAGTTTTATAATGAATTTATAAGACTTAAAATATTATTATCAACTATCATATCTCTTCTTCCATCATGACATCATCATGGGAGACTATAGGTGCATGGTGAGTTGTATATAGGTAGGTAGTGTAGAATAGAGCAACAAGGGTGGATGAATAGTTTCAAGAACAACCCAAACTTAATGTTAAATATTAAAATTAATGATTTAAATCAAGTATATCTTAATTAAATTTAAAAAACATCCCTTTTAAGATGATTTTTCTCCTTAATGACACCTACACATGTTTATTAACGGTTGCCTAAATGGTAATTTGCCTATGACTATACTTTCATGGAAAATTTGGTTTAGAGAATCAAATTGAAAAAATATGGGACTAATAAGACATTGAATACATGGTTATGAAATTATCCACACCATCTGGAACCACTTCCAAAGCATTAGAATTCATAACACGGTAAAAACTACTTGTTGTACAAAAAAATGTTTCCTTTTGTAACCTAAGCTACTTTGCTCATCAAAACATCATGAAACTTGAAAAAAAAATTGAGAGAATATGAAAAGGAATTAAACATAATTTGAAACCAATATGACCAAATTTATTGTATGAAAACTCCTAAGATGGATCATAACCTATAGGGTGCACAGATTAGAAGGTAGGAAAATATGATCAACTTCATGAGGATGGTTCACGAAGAATAAGCCACCATTATTAGAAATATTTATATGGAAATTAATGTTTCTAATTTTAATTTCACCTCACCAAGGCTTTGATCTAAAACCTTATATGTTTTCCATATCAAGTACAAACTTGAATATTTCTTTTGCTTGCCAAGAAGTGTGAAAAAGGAGAAGAATGGTTTTAGGCCAAAAATGGCACTTCCAAAGCAATTAAAACATGTAAATGAGCTTGGAGAATTTTAAGAGAAATACCATGATATTATCCCATATTTCACACTTTTCCATGGGTCGTATAAGTTCCAAACTCACCATTTTTCCTAAGAAAACTACCCTTTCTTTTGAATAACCTACCACTTTTCTATTTTGATAGTTGATTAAGACCTCTTAAGATACATGTCATGTGAAATCATATTTTTTAATATTCACACTTCTCAATAAATCCATACAAGTCATTAAATACAACTTTTTGTGACCTCAAAATGACCTAAAATGACTAAAGACCAAGGCTAGTATAACATTAAATGACATCTATTATCCTGTAATACACCTCGTGACATCTATATTAGACACCTAAAACACTTAAAAGTAAATTTTTTTCCTATAGGTGCCCCAATTTGACCTAAAAGTAAAATTTGGTAAACAAATTGGTGAATCATAGGAGTAGTATGTATGTTATACTAACTAGACCAATAGCCGTATAAATCCATTGGGCTTAGGGGGTCATCTAAAGTCTAAACCAAAACAAGAGGACTTTTACCATAGGATTTTATCAATACAAGACCAATAATTATCTCAACCATTAAAAATAAAGGACACACAAAATAAAGCAAGCAAACACACACACACACACACACACACACACACACACACACACACACACACACACACACACACACACACACACACACACGCACACACACGCACACACACGCACACACACGCACACACACGCACACACACGCACACACACGCACACGCGTGCGCATGTGTGTGTGTGTGTGTGTGTGTGTGTGTGTGTGTGTGTGTGTGTGTGTGTGTGTGTGTGTGTGTGTGTGTGTGTGTGTGTGTGTGTGTGTGTGTGTGTGTGTGTGTGTGTGTGTGTGTGTGTGTATGAATTATTGATGTCTTTCCTTGATTGAATTATATTTGTGTGACTTTATCAAACAAGCATTTTAAGGGTCATGTAAAATTATAAAATTTTGCTAAGCCATAGCTACTACAAGCCACCCATATCAACCATAGGCTTCACCTATAGGTTACCCTTTAACCACTATAGAGTGCCCACAAAAACTATAGGCTTCACCTATATGTTGCAAGTAGCTACTATAGAATACCCATAGAAAATGTAGACTTCACCTATAGGTTTACTACAACCAATGTAGAATACCCATAACAACTTTAAGCTTCACCTAAAGGTTGCCTATAGCCACTATAGAATGCTTATAGAAACTAAAGGTTTCACCTATAGGTTACCTATAGCTACAAGAGAGTGTCTATAGCCACTATGTAAAGCAAAGTCATTATTGAGGAGATATTGTAGACACATCCAAATATCTTGGGAAACTAAATGAATGATTGGGAATAATCATAGTTGTACAGATTCCATATATGCAAGGAGACATTAGATGTGCTACCAAAGATGGTAAAGACAATGATAATGAGAAAAGACAAAAAGAAATAAACTAGCAAAATAGTATGCCTTATCTTTAATCTAGTTAAACCTAAAACAAGTAACTTTAGTTACTAACTACTTGAAATATGATTGGGGTAGTTTCTAAGTATTTGTATTTTTTCCTAGTTTAGTGTTTTTGGTTAAGAGTCAATAAATTGCCTTTTGTATTTAAAGCTAGAACCTAGATTAGACTAAGAGTTAGATAATTTTGAGGAAATAATAACAATTTTTTTTGAACTATAACCTTTGTATTTAGAATTGAGTAATGATAAATTTGAATTTGTAAGAAGTTTGTGAATTCTCTCAGAGAGGGATTGGAGCTCAGTTCTGAACAAGGAAGGGCCCCCTCAGAATGAGTTGTTGTGAATATCCTTACCCTCTTTAATTATTAGTGTGTTATGTAAGTTGACTTTACTATTAATTTTGATTATATAAGTCTAATGCATATATGATACATAAGTGTTGAATAGTTCTATAATTTTGTCATAGTAGTTTCATAATATATATATGGTAAAATCAGCATAAATTGATTGTACTATAATTGGAAAAGAAAGTTGATTTATGAATCAATAATGAATATATAGTGCTAACACTCTTGAAAAGCTTATGCACCCAAGGTTTAAAATTAATGTTTAATAAGACTAATGAATATGGTGATCATTGGGTAATTAGTCTGCACAACATTTTGGCACCATTGCTAGGGAGGGTGTCAATTATGATTTCTAAAATCAATCATTAAAATTTTCTTTTTGGTTAATTAACTATTTTACCAAATTAGGTAATTCAATTTAGGACACTGTGGTGTCTTATGCTAGATGTCTAATTTCTTAGACATATAGTTCCAATTGGTCAAGTCGAGTGAGTTCACTATGGTGTTTTATGTTATATGTCTACATTTCTGTAAGTAAACAGTGCATAAGTTACTTAATTCTTGTGTCTAGAATTTATATCATGTAAAATTAATTTATTTTTGGTAAAGTGTGCTCTTAAAAAAATTTACTTTTATTTCTTGCTTTTTAGAATAAAATTTTCCTACTTTCATTTCCTCCTTTCTACAATAACTTTTCCTGCTTTTAGTAATTAATTTTTATTGCTTTCTAGAAGTAGAATTTCAATTCATGTTGTTTTTATTTCATCATTCCTTTATTTATAAATTTTCTTTAGTAAATGTTATGAAACAACCCCCTTGAAACACATGAAAATGAAAAAAAACTAACCCTATACAGGAAGGGATAGGATAGTTGAAGGAGTGGCATAACATTTATGTACAGAGAAAGAGATTTTTGAGGGAGATTCCTGCCAAACAAGATACAAGTTATTATTGGAAAATAACCACAAATACCTACAATAACTAATAATCCTATTGAATAATATACCATAAGATATAAGGCTCTTGAAGAATAGAACACTACAAACTAAAGGAGGTAGCTTGCATAAGAAGCAATATTGGCTCTTAAGAAAAAAGAATTAGAAGAAGCATTAACTAAGTTGTTAAGAAGAAATGAAGGAGAGGAACTACATGAACTAGATGCTTTGAAGATTAACATATTTACAACATTTTAGCAAGGCTTTCTTGATCAAATCAAAGGAATCTCAGTAGAATATTTAGACCCTTCATCCAGTAAAAAGACTGAGGATCAATGGATAAATGTTTATTATTGTGTTTACCAAGGGATTAACATAAATTTTAAGGATGAGATCTTGAGTACCTTTGGTATCCATATAAAAAGAAGAGCCATCATGAGAAGAGAAGGAGATTTTGTGAAGGACAATGGGACTCCAAACATAGTTACTTTTGAATTTCCTATTCTAGATTCAATAGGCATAACACAAATGAAAAACGTCCCACCCTCATCCTTACCCAATTTTAGAGGTACATTATCAGAAGACCCAAACACATTCTTGTTCAAATTTGATATCTTATATAGAATATATGACTATAGGAAGGATGCATAGAAATTGAAACTTTTTCTAGCTACTCTCAAAGACTTAGCACTCTGCTAGTTTATGGGAGTGGACAGTAATTTAGTCCACACTTGGGAGGACTTGAAAAAGAAATTTTTGGTGAAGAATCATGAATATGGAAGAGGAAGAAGTTATATAATAAATGACATCTTAAAAATTACTCAAGAGGGGGATGAATCCTTGGAGGATTATGTTAAACGGTTCATGTTCAGTGTACAAAAATTCAAGCAAAGTGCACTTGGAGAAGAACCTTTGAAACTCATCTTCCTGAAAGGAGTCAAAGAATATTGTCTAGAAGCCTTGGACCTAATGAGTGGAGGATGTATTTCTCACCTACCATTCTCAAAAATCAAAGAGCTAAGTAAGAATTATTCTAGATTTGCCATAAATAAAGTCAGAAGTAGTAAACTTCTATTGATAGTTACAAATGGCCTATCAAAAAATAAGGTTAGTAACCTATTACAAGACATGAAATAGGATATATTTAGCTATTTGGAAACACAAATAGATAGACTACACTTGGGAAAAAATCAAGTAGCTTTGGATCAAGCCTTGACTATTTACTATCCAGACTGTAAGAATAAAAAGGTTGATTCTAGATGTTATGAGGTTCGGGCTAAAGTAGCTTACATCACAGCTAAGGAATGAGAAAAAATAGAGCTACATATTGTAGGAGGAGATAGTGACCAAGTTTGATATATTTCACAAATAAATTCATGGGTTCAATGACCACCCTATCATGGTATGGGACAAAATCTACCTTTTTCAAATTCTACCTCCTTTAATTCATAATTTACAAATGTTACTCCCAATTGAACTAGTCCTTGCATGAATGTTCCACCTCCTAATTATAGATAGGAGCCACCTCAAGAAAGCTACCCCACCACTTCTTGGAAACCTCCACAAAATGTATCCCCATCTTTGATGCAAACTTGGTAACCACCCCAAGGCCCACCCTTCACAAACCAATGGTAACAACCCTAGAGACCTAACCAGCCATGGGGTATCTCTCTAAGAGGATGTCCTCTAAAATAACAAAAACATATTCCTACTCTTATGCCCAATGCACAAGCTACACCTAAGCCTAACCAGCTACCTTCCTAACCCATATAGAATCTTACAAATAAGCTAGTGTAATTCACATTCAGTATTGAACATGTTCAATACTTGACATACATAGTGAACATCAATGAAGTTCACCTCCATTTAAGGAAGGTTATACCACCCCCAAAACCACCCATAATAAGGGAATCAGATGATGAAACCCTAGAGAAACATTCTAAACCACCTCCATCACCTCAAGATCTCTCTAAACTAACAAATAAAGTTGTTGATGAAATAGCCCCCCAATTTCTAGAACATCTTAGCCTTCAATGCCATATAATTAAACCTAAGTTTGATTTCATGGGATGGAGTAAAAACATTTTCATCAAAATCCCTCTATTCCAAGCCATCAAAGATGTATCCATATATTCCAAAGTTGTTAGAGACCTCTAGCTATAAAAACTAGGAAGGAAGAAAAAATATATCAATAATGTGCATGTGATTGGCTAGCTAGCAGATATCATACTAGGGAATACCCTACCAAAGAAGTATTTAGATCCTAGATGCCCTATAGTAATAGTCCAGATCCATGACAAAAAGATGTCTAACACATTGATCGATCTAGGGGCTGAAATAAATGTAATGATAACTAAAACTATGCACAAACTATAGTTGAATAATATTCACCCCATATCTACACTATTAAAAATGGTTGATAGGTCTATATTCAGATCAGAGGGAATCATTAAAGATCTTGTCATCACTATAGATTCTTAGGAGTATCCTATAGATTTCATTATGCTCTAGCCTAAGTCTAATTTGGGTGGAGACCCCCTTATCTTAAGATAACCTTGGCTTGTCACAGTTAATGCCTTAATCATCTATAAAATAGGTAACATGATGATATCCAATGGATACCACACTAATCAGTTGGTTCTTTATCCCCTAACACAGTCAGTTTTTACACCAGAGCCTACATTATCAGCTGAAGAAGATGAGGAGATCAACTTTCCTTGATTCTTATGTTTACCATAAACCTTGCATGCACATTGGCTAATCAAGAAGAAGATACCATTATCTCTAATGTTCATCATCATAATTACCAAACTCCTTATATATATTTCAACCACTTGTAATGTATTGAGTGCTCCTTTTCTAGATTTTAGGAATTGGATAATTCTAATGCATCTATACAAAAAAAATTCCACCATTTTCTACCTCATAACTACAACCAAATAAGATTCATTAGTAATATGTAAATAATTAAATCACTTTCATAGAAAATTGAAATCTCTCCAGGGAAAACATTGCCTATTAATAACAAGTTAGAGTTAAATGAGGAAAAGCACCTAGTCAGCATGTTGCATGTCAACGAAAATGCTTTTGCATGGGATAATGACGGTATACAAGGAATCAACCCATAAACATAAACACATCATATTTACATCAAAGAATATTTCCAACCAATCAGACAACCACAACATAAGATGAATCTATCTCTTTGAGGAATAGTCAAAAGGGAATTACAAAATATTTTGACTACTAGATTTATATATCCTATCTCTGATAGTGAATGGATGTCACTTTTGGTAATTGTACCAAATAAAAATGGATAATGGATTATAGGGAACTCAACACAACAACTAAGAAGGATCACTTTTCTCTACTCTTCATTGACTAAGTCTTGGACACACTAGTAGGGAAGAAATATTTTGCCTTTCTAGATGGCTTTAGTGGTTATAACCAGATTAGAATTTATCCTAAGGACCAAGAAAATACCACTTTTACTTATCCTTAGGGTACTTATTATTATGATGTATTACCCTTTAGGCTATGTAACACTTTGACCACATTCAAGAGGGCTATTTTAAGTATCTTTGCAGATATGGCCAATGAATGTGTAGAAATCTATATGAATGACTTCACTATCTATGGAGAGACATTTAATGAATGCCTTAACAACATAGAAAAAGTGCTACAACACTATTAGGAGCACCATCTATCTCTCAGCCACAATAAATGGTACATTCTTATGACAGAAGGTATTGTCTTAGGCCACCACATATCTACTATAGGAATTAATGTTAACCTTGTAAAAATTAGAAATGTAAAAAATCCACATATTCTTTAAAATTAGATAGATGTTAGGAGTTTTTAGGCCATGTTCTTTACTATAGGAGATTCATCACCAATTTCAGTAAATTAGCAACACCATTATTCACCTTTCTGGCTAAAAATGTTAAATTTCTCAAGACTCTTGCTTATGACATAGCCTTCAAATAATTGAAGGAATTATTAACCACCACCCCTATTCTACATGGTCTTGATTGAAATATTCCATTCTACATTCATATAGATGATTCAGATACTACCCTTGGAGCTGTGTCTGGCTAAAAACAAGAAGCACTCAATTATGGCATCTATTTTATAAGCAAAAACCTAAAAGCAGGAAAATTAAATTACATAGTTACTAAAAAAGAGTTATTGGTGTTATTCTATTAAATCAACAAGTTATATCACTACATCATAAGGTATCGGGTCTTTATTCATATAGACCATGCAACCATTCAATACCTTATGAACAAACTAGCTATTCTAGCCAGAGTGATAAAATGGTTGATCTTATTACAAGAATTTGATATCACCATTGTAGATAAACCTAAAAAGGATAATATAGTGGTTGTATTTTTATCACACCTACAAACCCCTAAAGAGGATACCATAGTGGATGACTCATTTCTAGATGAGAACCTATTCTCTCTCTCTTACCACACACCGGTATGTTGATATTGCTAACTACCTCACTTCCTCCCCAAACAAACGAGAGCATTGATTCACAAAAGTGTTAGATATTCATGGTTTTCTATATTCCTTTTCTATATTGGGCTTGACTCTATCATTATAAGATGTCTTAGAGAAGATGAAGTTCTAGATATCCTCAAAGCCTGCCATGATGAATCTTATGGAGGATACTTTGTAGCCAAGTGTACAATAGTCAAAATTTTGAATATAAGATACTATTGGACCTCACTCCATAAAGATGAAATAATATATAATACATATTCTGATAAATTTTAGTCTATGGGGAGATCCACGCATTTAGAAAAAATGCCTTTGCAACCTCAGATGGTGCTTAAACCATTTAAAAAGTGGGGCCTAAACTTCTTAGGACCTTTTTTTCCAAAATCTAACATCAAAGATTACATCCTTGTCTATACTGACTATGTCACTAAATGGGTTGAAGTGAAGGTCCTTACACATGCCAAGGATGAGAAGGTGGTAAATTTCCTCTATGAAAAAATATTTACTCGATATGGTGTGCCATGTGAAATAGTCATTGATCATAGACCCTAATTCACTACTAATTTAATTACTACCTTAGTATAGTAATATGAGACTAGGCATACGAAATCAACTCCATATCATCCATAGTCTAATGGATAGGTGGAATTCACCAATAGGGAATTAGAAAATATTTTAACAAAGACTGTTAGTCTGTCTCATAAGGATTGAGAGGTTAAGATTCTTGAAGCTATGTGGGCTTACAAAATCACATGAAATACCACTACAAGATTCACTCCATATGAGTTGGTCTATGGACATGAACCGATCTTACCCATAAAATTTGAGCATAAGACCTTATGGACATATCTAGAACTTGGGATGGATATATCTAAAGCCTAGAAAGAAAGGCTTATGTAGTTAAATGCCTTAGATGAATATAGATAATGGGTATTATAGAACATAGAACGTTTACAGTAGCAATAAAATGAATGGCATGACAGGCACATTAAGACTAGATAATGGGCCCTTATTTTTGACTCTAAATACAAGGACCACAAGGGTAAACTCCAGACTAGGTGGTCTAACCCTTTTAAGATTGAGCATGTTTTTTATAGTGGATCAATTCAACTCCAAACCATTGATCTAGTGAGATTATATCTATTGGTCAATGGTCATAGACTCAAGATGTAAAAAAATCAACTTATTCAAGAAGAATTCATCAGTCACATACACTAGTAATTACAAGATGGATACAATGATGTCTTATATAGGCATGTTTCCCTACTAGACAATGAGAGCACTAGTCCACACTCAGCTAAATAAGGAGAGGAGGACATCCTTGCTCTCCTCTGACATGATGAATGAGACCTTCCATGGGTCTTTGACACATCACATTTCTACTACAAATAGTAGTTAGAGTTAAAAAAAATCCAACAATGAAAACCCATTTTTGGGCATTATTGGCAGCTTCTAGGTAGAAAACTAGCCTATTGGCTACCTAGATCTGTAAAAAGAGCCTAAGTTGAAAACCATCTTGCTAGCTATTTATGGGTAAGAATAAAAATAAATAAATAAATAAGGGAATATGAAGAAGGAATAAATAAATAAATAAGGGAACATGAAGAAGGAAGAAGAAAGAAGGCAATCCCTCAAATCCTAACTATTCACATAGGTTTTCTCCAATTATTATGGGTATTTTTGAAGATGCTATGGACACATTTTAAATATTTGGCCATTACTTTACAACTTGTTACAATAAATTTTGTAGCTTCTATAGGTACCCTCTCATGCTTATTCTCACCTTTCTATAGAGCATACAAGATAGATCCTCCTAAAGCTCTCATCGATGGCTTGGTTACTAGCTTTTAGGCATTAGATGACAGTCATCAAACAACCTCATGGAATAATGAAGGAAGATTAAGACAACAAATGTCATATATATTGCCTAAAACTACTCCTAAATACCAAGCTATAGAGCCACAACAAAGAATACAACTTCCCTTTCCATGTGGAAATGTTGTAGACTAAAATTTTGCATACAGGGACACTAATGATTCATTTTTAGTTCTAGAAATTTTATGGATATAATATCATTATGTTAACTAGTGAGATCTCAGATTTCTTTATCACATAAGTTTCATGTTAAAGACCTTGTTGATTACTATAGCCATGCCCCAAGCACAAAACCCCTAGGGCATAAGCAACATCCAAAACCCTATTAGCCAATTTATCTAGATGAAGGTCACTAGGTAGTAATGCCCTGAACTACCTACTCAAGATCTTATAATCCATCACTTGTATCATGTATCTTTATAATTACAACCTTAGGGGATGATATCAATCATTTAACCTCTAAGTCGTAGACCCTTGTTCCATGCAGACTATCTTAAATCACATGCATATGAGCTATAGGCATTATCAACACCTAACCACTAGTGATCTCCCAATCACTTCATAAAGGGTCCACTTTACTCCAGTTATAACTTCCAACCCAATAATTACACTCATTAATCATTCACATGCAAATATTTGCATGCCAACACACATGCAACTCCCTGAGCATCACATTCAAAACACTATTATTAAAAGGTATGATATATCTTTCATCATTGAAAATATCATTCATTATTATAATATATCACATATGGTATTAATAAATCATATAAAATTATGAATTTAATCATTCATTTAAAATTGTATCACATCACCACTACACCCACACTTTTATCCCTCATAATGACCCATCTTATCCTATACTTCCTACTCCATCCACATCGCTTGAGGACATGTGATAGCTCAAGTGGGAGGAGAATGCTATGATTTAAATCTCACATACCATGAGAACCCTTGAGACACCATAATTTTCAACCTAAAACCTCACATTCACCTTTTGTGAACCAAACCCTATAACCTGGAAACCCCATATTTGCCATTTTTGACCAAACCTATTGTAGGTAGATTTTCATAAGTCCAAAGAGTGTGTTTTTGATTATTGGTTGAAGGGACTAATAGAGAAGTTAAAATGGGAGGGTCAGTCATGTGGAGAGAGCCCTCAGACCATAGGCACTTATGAGGAGACCAAGCTGGTTGGGATGTCTTATACAGAGCTGGTTAGACAACCTATTTTGAATGGTTGTAACCTTTTTTATATCCTCTTATCAAGTCATTTGCAAGTTCTTTTAATGTAAACTAGGCCACTATATGTGGCATCACATTTTCTATTACTGAGAACTTGGTGAGCTAAGCAACTAGGCTACCAAGCATGGGGGAAATGTGGTAAGATAGAACTAATGGCTAGGAGGCTAGGCAATAGTTTTATCAAGAAAAAGAAATATTGGTATTAAAGAAAGGAGGTATGCAAAGACTTATTCTACCTATAGAATGGAGAGATATAACATCATATATTATTAGGTACATTACTTATGATGGGAGGTATTCCCTCATATACACTCTCTAGTTAAAATTTTTAAATCATTTAAGACATAATAGAGTCATTAATATTCACAATTTTTTATGAAATATCTTGAAAAGAATGTTCAAAGAATATCAGAAGGGCACTAAAATATACTTATCTCACCACTACCTCATATGGCTCATAATTAAATAACTAATATCTTTTGTCAAACCTGACCTCACTTGGGAGTAATTTTTTTCCCTAAAAAATATTATACCCCAATAAGAAGAAGGCATTGATGAGAGGGAATCCCCAGAGGAGAAGCCCCAACAAACTATTCAAGAAGATGTTGAGGGCACTAGTGCTATTGTTCAGCCTATATCTAATGAAAGTCCATGTGAGACTACTATGGGAAAGAAGAAGAGGATAAGACTAGTCTTATCTCCTTCTGATATAAAGAAGGAAATCCCAAAAGAGCATGTCCCTTCTCCCATTATGTCCTCACCTCAGGTTTATTCCTCCACACTATCTCCTTCTGGGCATGAGGAAGTTACCTTGTCAATTGATGCATAAGAAACACAAACTCCATCAGGCACCCCTCCTATAAGGAAAATGAAAACCAAGGGAAAGAACCCCATAGTGTCAAAAATAAGGAGATCTCCTCTTAGGAGATATCAAAGGATGAAGAAACAAAAGACCACTACAACCTGCTTAACTATAGCCATCAATGATGATGAAGAACCAAGGAAAGAGCCTAGGATTAAGAAAACTCCTAATGGATTTGAAATAGAATAATGGTCTACAAATGAAGGATTTACTAAGGTAAAAGAAGTATGGTCACCTCTCCCATCTATATTCACTGAGGAGGACATTAATCTCCTCAATAACATTGGATACATAGTGGAAGAATTGAAAGAGGAAGAGTAGCATGCAAGAGAAGAAGAATTGGTTAAAGAAGAGGTTATGTAAAAAGGAAGAGAATAAGAAAATATTTCTCATGATCAGGAGTTCCAAACATTGGAACAAGATATGGAAGAAATATAAAGACTTGAAAATGAGATAACAGAACTGAAAGGAAATTGAGGAATTGAAATGCTTTTGGGAGCAATAAAGTTTGTAGAACATTCTAGCTACAAAGAGAAGAAAGTGGAGGAACCTACATAATCCTCATCCACCTTGGCCATAGAAGTCCCCATAGAAAAATATGCTCTAACTTTGGTACCCTTCTATTAAGGATTTCCTCCTCCATTACCCACTACACCAACACCCACTATAGAAGAAGTTATCGATGTGGATTTCTCAACCACTATTCTAGTAGAGATTGATGATATTTTGATTTTCTTGAAGGAAAAATTTAGTAATAATGAAGCCTACCATAAAGAATTAGCACAGAGATTCAAGAGATATGTTGAATCAAAAAAACAACATGATGAATTATAAGAAAAATTGAAATTTATTGAAAATAAGATCAGATATCTGAGGGAAAATATTTTCAAATTGCATGAAACTAATGAGATATTAATGGAGTGCAAACCCCCTTCTAGAGTATATGTTGTATACTTATAATTAAAATGGTTAAAATTTAGGTATGATAGGATTTATAATTACTAATATTATATGGTCTATGACCCAAGATATTTATTTAATATGTGTAGACATACTGATCTTAATCTTCAAGCCCATCTAAGTGAATTCTACATTCACCAATATGTTATTCCTAGTGATACAGAATGGAATCCTAACATCTATTTGGCAGATGTCCTATTAGATGCATTTTCTTCATATGTTTTTAATGAAATTGAAAGAAGAAAACAAATATAATAATATCAAGGAAAGGAGAAAGAAGCCACCCTGATGATCAGAAGTGAATCCAAAGATGTAGATGTTGTAGTAGAAGAATGGATCTCATTTATGAAGACAAATGCTCCATAGGAATGGGTTGTTAAAAAACAAGTGGAAGTCTAGAACCACTATTTGAGTCTCATGGAAGGAGATGGAAGACAAATTTTTGTTTCATGCTCTCAAAAATGGGAAGAACTCTTAGATGCCTTGAAAAAGAAGGAACCATAATCCCATCAAAACCTTAGGGAGGGCATCCATAGAGTATACTTGTATATTGAACTTCCTAGGAAATGGAGAGTGCAATGGTTAAGATTAATGTTTCAACCCCCTATATTTTAGTTCCCAATCCCTGATTGGGAAGGAAATGTTCTAGCTGATAGAGAGGTAGAGAAGAAAAGATGGAAACACATTGAGAATGCTACAAGTTTTTATATCCTGGAAGGGTTAGGTTATCCTGAACCCCTAGACTTTAGAAAATTTTGTGGTTTTATAATGAAATCAAGGCTTGCTTGAGGTTGAGTAAGAGGCTAAGTAGGGGGAGTGATGAGGCCACCAATTGCTTACTTTTATATCCTCATCCATATTTAGTCTATGTCTTTTTCTATGTAAATCCCATAATTATCCATCACTAATGCAAATGAATGAATGAAGTTATATCTGTGTGTGTGTTATGTTATGAATTATTGATGCTTTTAATTGATTAAATTATATTGGTGTGACTTTATATAACAAGCATTTGAAAGGTCATGTAAAGTTGTAAAATCTTGCTAAGCCATAACTACTACAGGTTGTCCATAGCAACCACAAGCTTCACCTACAAGTTGCTCCTAGCCATTGCAGAGTGCCCATAACAATTGTAGGCTTCACCTATATGTTTCTTGTAGCCACTATAGAGTGCCCACAACAACTATAGGCTTCACCTACAAGTTACCTATAACCACTATAGAATACCCATAGAAACTATAGGCTTCACTTACAGGCTGTCTATATCCACTATAGAATGCCCATAACAACTAAGGTTTCACCTATAGATTACCTATAGTTACCATAGAGCTCCTGCATCCACTATGGAAAGTAGAGTCATTATTGAGGAGATATTGTATACATATCTAGCTATCTTGGGAAACCAAATAAATTATTGAGAAGAATCATAGTTGTTATATGGATTCCCTACTTGCAAAGAGACATTGGATGTGTTGTCAAAGATGGTAAAGATAAGGATAATGAGAAAAGATAAAAGGAAATAAAATAGCAAAATAGTATGCCTTATCTCTAACCCAGTCAAACCTAACATAATTAACTTTGATTAATAACTACTTGAAGGTTGACTGGGGTAGTTTCTAAGTATTTGTTTTTTTTCTAGTTTGGTGTTTTTGGTTAAGATTCAATAAACTACTTTTTGTATTTAAATTTATAACCAAGATCAAACTAAGAGTTAGATAATTTTGAGGAAATAATAGCAAAAGTTTTTGAACTATAACCTTTGTATTCAAAAATTGAGTAATGAGAAAGTTGAATTTTTAATAAGTTTGTGCATTCTCTCAGAGAGGGATTGGAGCTCAATTCTAAAAGAGGAAGGGCCCCCTTATAATGAGTTGTTGTGAATATCCTAACTCTTTTTAATTATTAGTGTGTTGTGTAAGTTGATTTTACTATTAAGTTTGATAATATGAGTGTGATGCATGTATGATACATAAGTGTGAAATAGTTATATTATTCGGTCATAGTAATCTCATTGTGTGTGTGTGTGTGTGTGTGTGTGTGTGTGTGTGTGTGTGTGTGTGTGTGTGTGTGTGTGTGTGTGTGTGTGTGTGTGTGTGTTTGGTAAATTCAGCATAAACTCATTGTACTGTAATTGAAAAATTAAGTTGATTTTTGAATCAATAATGCATATATAGTGTTGACACTCTTGAAAAGCTTACGCACCCAAGGTTGACAATTAATGTTTAATCATAATAGTGAATCTGGTAATCATTGATTAATTAGTTTTCACAATAGGGTTGATTAATAACTTGCTCATATTGATAGGGAATAGCACAAGCTTAAAATGTCTTAACACTTTGTGTAAAATAGTGTTCAACACCAAGGTCAGCCATGAAACTTCATTGAACAAAAGAACACAAAATAAAATGTTACCAACAATATTCAAAGGATAACTTGGGCTACTTGACTAGCTAATATATCTTTGGATTCATTATTAATGCTTGGATAGATGCCTCCAAAGGTTTATTTTTGAAAGATAACACCAAAAATATTTCAACCTCATAGACCAATAGTCCCACCAAGAATGCTAAAAACTATTGTCACTTAGATTTTTACCCTTTGAGGAGATGTCTCATCTCTCCTCATATAAGTGGCATAATGGAAACACCTTTAGGCTTGTGGGTAGCCTAAGTATGAGGTGAATCTCTAGATAGGGCTAGCTCCCTTGATGTACCACTTTGGATCACAACTACACCTAAACTTTAGAGGGGAAAAGAGAGAGATAACTAAAAGAAAACTATCATAAGGGAGGTGATACACCAAATATATTGATGACTTCTAATCAACTGCATGTTACACTTGAAACCAAAATACTAACCAAACATACACTTCTCCATTCTATATATTCTCACATCAATGTTACATTATGTGGTTATGGATGAATGTGTCAAACTAGGAGGACTAGAAAAGAGGCCTTTAATGTCACTAATGAAAATACTAACTCAATAAATCCTTGACATTTCTTAGAACACTTCACATGCCCTACAATAAGAAGCTTTCCAACTACAAATAGATGATAGAATGAAACAATCATGCTAAGGAAACAAGAGTTATCACTTATGCAAAATCAAACATTCCAAATGAACACACTAATAAATTACATGGTAGAGGTAAAAATCAATAGTCTTATTGATCAAAAGGTATGAAAATGAGTAAGTCTTCACCATACTCAAGTGGAGCATAAGTTATAATGGATAAAATGGCTAGTTCTTATAGAACTTGAGAGAGAGAGGAGAAGATAAAAGTCCAAGGGTCATAATAACACTTGTAAAGATGATAAAATTAGTTACTTATGCATGATATAAGTATGTGGGATGAACCATTCAAGTTCAAGAAGCTGAAGTGTCCATCCAAGTCATCAAACTCTTGCAAAGTGGCATAAAATCTTCTTGACTCATTTAGAAAAATTGCCTTCATGATTTAAGCTTCCTGAATGCCTCATAACTAACTATTAATATTTAAAATTATTGTAATTAAGGTTAATTATTTCATACATTCCTCTCCATGTATTGGTTGTATTCTTGGTCTTCTAGAATCAGCTAGAAAAGAGCTATCATTGCTTACACTCTAAAAAACTCCTCTTTCATGCACCCTACACACATGTCCTCAAATTTGGATTTATTTTCTCATTAAAATCCATGTGAAGGAGTTTATTACAATTTTATATACCCTCCATTTCCTTATAATCATCATAAAACACCTTAAAATCACCCCACTTAAAGTTTTCCACCCTTTTCACTAGTTTGTCCACTATGTTAGTTTTGACTGACTGAGATGAAATAGTTTGTTGAGATACTTATAAGTTTTTATAAGGAATTAAATGGAAATATATATTTATATAAATTATATATTTTCCTCCCAAACTTTATTTAATCCTTATAATCCTTCTATAACCTAGAAGACACAAAAAATGGTCAAAAATACCATGTTTTACACCCTATTCATACAAGTCTATACAACTAATTTTGATGGTAGAGATGTTTACTAATTATTATCTAACATACAATCATAATTCATTCAATTCTAGTCCATTTAGGTGCATTATTTCTCTCATTTCCTCAAACTAGTCTTTGCAAGGGTTTACAAGGGTTTTAAGCCTGATCTGACTCTTAAGCTTTGTTCATAAAACTATGACATCCAACATGAAAATAAATTCCAAAAGGATGATTTTAAAGGACCTTTATAATACATATAAAATCCTTTATCATCCATGTACATCCTCCAATAAGATATGAGTATCAAAACCTCACCTATCAAGTTCTTTTTTCCAACTTACATATACTTAATGTTGCTTTTGGGCCCAAAATGGCTTTATTAGGGTTTCCTTTACATATAAAAAGATTTAACACCTTTTTATTCACCCTAAAAACATTATTCAATATTTTTAAAACCATATTTAATTATAAAGTGTGAAAGACCTCCTCTTTGGATATTAGGCCTAATCATTGCCTAGTAGGCTTACCTACACTCTTGTGGTTAAAACCATCGAACTAAATTTATTTCAATTTAAATAGCTCAAAAACCTCTATTATTATCCTATAATAATTCAAAAATTAATTATAATTCTTTTCCAATGTTTCAAGTGAGAGTAACCTTCCATTTTGCCTCTAGGCCAAACCCCTACTCTTAAGCCTGACTACAAATCTAGCATTTTAGACCTCCTTATTTAGTTTTATACTCTTGTGAGATGTTCTACACATTTTAATAAATTATATCAAACTTCAAAACTATTTTATAGTTTCAATCATCACCTGGTCCATCATTCATCACTTTATCCCCAAACCTATTAGTTTATACATGAGGGGAAGTACCCCCTATTTGAGACAAAATAGAGGGAATTTCCCCTATTTCATCATGTAAAATAAGTGTTTTAGGAGTAAATTAAAGTTAAAATTATTATTAATACCAAAATATATCCCTTTTTCATATCATTATACCCCTCAAACTTGAAAAAAACTAAGGCAGACTAGGAAGAAAGTAGACTATGTAGGATTTTAGAATATGGACTATGTTTATCTAATTGGAGACCTTCCATTTGATTTTTTTATACTTCAAAGAGAATATATAGTCTATAATTATCATTATTTAAGTTCTCCATTTTTTATTTTTCTCTCCAACCTCTCACACACTCCTCCACCTTGACTAGTATGGACTGAGTATGACCTCTACCTGATTGTATTTCCTATTCTACTCCCTCAATAATGACACCTATAGGTGTACATTTTTTGAAAAAGGATTTAAACACAATTTATAATATTCCTTATATCTTTCCAAGATTAAATTCATGTATTATCTTATCCACCTCACACCTTATGCTCTCAAAACAAAGTGTATCTCTTGATTGTGCCTCTCATGGTTGAACATTGTTACTATAAGTGATGCTTGATTGGTTTAGGCTTGAGTCAATATCTAGAAATATTATTAAATATTTCATGGTGATTTATAAATGATAGGGTTCCTTTTTTACCTTGATTTCATGTAACATAAACCCTGGTATTCCATGCTTCATGACATTGTCTGCATACAGGGAAGTGGAATGGATAGTACTGAGATAAAAGAAGCGTGTAGGTGTGATTCACCTTGGGATATGTGTCATGTTACTTTATAAAACCCTTGAGATAATTTATTAATATGAAAAAATCTTTAAAAATATAATGTGAGTGATTTACCTTTTTAATTCCTTGGTCATCACTTCAACTCTTTGCCTCAATTTATTGTCACCTACAGTTAACTAAGACTAACTATGTATGGCTTTTGGACACTGTAGGTATGAATTCAACATTAGAAAAATGAAATATGTTATTTTGAGAACCCTTTGGATATTTTGTATAAATTTCCTAGTAGATATTTATTTTTAGGTTTATTCTCCTACAATTTCACTTTAAAGTATCTATGAGCACCTATAGGTAGGCTATAGGTGCCCTTTTCCAAATGTCATACACCTGTAGATGATCATTTCATCATTAAATTTCATCTAGGCCTCTTTCAAATCATTCATGTTCATTTTTAAACCTGATAGTACAATTAAAATATTATGATATGTTTGGTATTTCCATCTTGGTAAGTGGGGCTCCTTTAAGGTTCAAAAACATGTAGATGTTAATGAAGGAAAATAGTGCATAAGTTGGCAATTTTAAGCCTTTCAACAAATAACCTCTACTAGTCATATGCCCTTAAATATTTTCATAGATATTGATCTGCATATATAATACAAGTAATTATCATTATGATGCATAAAAATCTATTTAAAATATGTCATATGATATTCATAAAATGTCCATGCACCTTTGTTCTACATTTTTAGGGACTAAATCGCAGAACTCGATCACTTCATCTTTAAAGGTAGTTTATCCTTCCATTTTCCATTATACATATTCAAATGGGTCTATAATGAGGTTTGGTTCATACTATTACCTTAAGTACAGTTTCAACATCAATTACAACACCTCAAAATGGTTCATTTTCCCTTTATGGTACCACCTTTAGGTGGTTATGCTCATGTATAGGCAGTGTGTGAGGATAACAAGAAGTGAATGTTGCATTTGACCCATGAATATATTTATGATTTTATCCAAAATTTACAATGAATTTATAATACTTAAAATATTAGGATCAAATTTCAAGTATCTTCTTCAATCATTATGTCATCATGGGAGTCTGTAGGTGCATCGTGAGTTGTATATAGGCAGGGAGTGTAGAATGGAGCAACAAGGGTAGATGAATAGTTTAAATAACAACAAAAAATCAATGTAAAACCTTAAAATTCATGATTTATATCAATTATATCTTAATACCATTTCCAAAACATCCCTTTCAATGTGATTTTGACCCTTCATGACACCTGCACATGTTCATTAACGGTTTCCTGAATGGTAATTTGCATATGATTGCACTTTCATGGAGAATTTTCCTTAAATAATGAAATTTAAAGATGAGGAGATAAATAATAAATTAAATATATGGTGATTAACTTATCCACAACTTTTATAACTATTTCCAAATCATGAGAATATATAACATGGTAAAAATTTCCTATTACATAGAAAAGTTTTTCCTCTTGCAACCTAAGCTACTTTGCTTATCAAAAAATCATTAAAATTGAAACAAAACATATATATAATTTTATTAGGAATTAAACATCATATATTACAAATATTACCAATTGGATTGTTAAAATTTCCCACAATGGAGCAAAACCTATAGGGTGCACAAACTAGCAAGTACAAAAATATAGTCAACTTTATGAGGATGGTTTATAAAGCACAGGCCACTATTATTTAAAAATTTTATATGTAAAATAAGTTATATAATTTTAATTTCACATCCCCAAGGCATTTTATTCAAAACTTCCTATGCTGGCGATACCAAGTAAAAACTTGAAGACTACTTTTACATGCTAAGAAGGGTGAAAAAGGAGTAGAATAGTTTTGGGCCAAAAATAGAACTTAAAAATTACTTAAAATGTGTAACTAATATTTTGGAATATTAATATACATACCATGATCTTCTTCCATGTGGTGCACTTCCCCATGGGTTGTATAAGTGCCAAACTCACCTTTTTCCAAAGAAAACTTCCCTTTATTCTAAGAGACCTACCAATTTGTAGTTCTAAAAGTTGATTTAGACCTCTTAGGACACATATCACTTGACATAATATTTTTTAATCTTTACACTTCCCAAGAAATCCATACAAGTCATTAAATGCACCATTTTTAACTTCAAAATGACTAAAAATGACTAAAATGACTAAGGACCAAGGATAGTATAATGTTAAATGACATAATTTAGCCTATAAGACACATTTTTACATATATATTAGACCCCTAAAACACCTAAAAGTCAATTTTTTACCTATAGGTGCCCTAATTTGACCTAGGTCAACAAAAGGTCTACCACATGTCCTTTAAATCTCTTTGAACCTTCTCATGATACTCAAAAAACTCAATAAATATGATTTTCCTCTCAAAATCCTTTTCTTTCATGTCTTTATAAACCTCTTCATTTGCCTATGTAGAAATCTTGGCACTCTCTTCATGGGTAGCTACAACCTCATCAAGATCATCTCTTTCTTCATTTAAGAAGATTGATTTGTGTTTATCTTCACTAAGGGGATTACCAAGGGTGAATTATTCATCATAGACACCTGAATCATCTTCACCAATTAAAATTATATCTTGATCCTCTTCACTTATCTCCCATAGGATAGGTTCCTATTTAAGAAGGGATGTGGTGGGAGGGTGATGAGCAAGTTCATGATATGGAGAGGGAGTATCAGGTTTGGTGGATGGCTCATCAATGGGTTTGGGAATGGATGGAATACTTTTGAAACTTGGGGTCTTGTATTTGAGTACTCTTTAAGGAACTCTTAGAGAGATATTAAATTGATTTGGACAAGGGAAGGAAAATTCTCTTCAACAAGCACCTCATCTTTCTCATGGCTTTCTTGAGGCTCTTCAAAATCTATAACTTTGTATTCAACCTTATCAATTAGTGTTTCATTCTTTTTTTGAAAACATTCTTGGATAAATATCCAATATGGATAAGATAGAGGTTCTTGGGGAGAGGTGAATGGGGCTTGATTAGGCACAAGTTTTTCTATATCATTAACCTCTTGATTGTGGCTCTCTTCAAGTTCATTCATCTTCAATTCTATCTTTTTTATTTCCATATCTATAGTCTCTTGGAGTAGCTTCTCTTGAATGTGGTTAGTGACCTAATGAGGGTAAGAAACATAATAATGTTGGTGTGAGATACAAGATGACTCTTGAAGAGGGATGAGAGAGAATTTCATAGGTTTAGATTCTTCTTTTACTTCAGCTCCCTAATCTAGACTTGTCTCACCTTGCTCATTCCATGACTTTACCACTTAATTCCATCTTGGACTCCTTAAATAATTCTAAGGGGGTTCTTGAGGAAGATAAGTGGAATATTATCCCTCAATAATAGGAAACTCAACAATAGTCTTCTCTTTCCTTTGAATGCCCTCTTGGATGGAATTCCAAGAAGGAAAATTTTGGAAAGCACATGAAGGACTTGAAACACTTGGAATCTCACTTGGAAAGGTCTCTTGGGGGAGTATGGGTGGCATATATGAGGGTTGAGGTGTTTTTTATGAAGACACAAAAGTATGATGGAGTTGGATCTATTTTTATTCATATTTAATTAGTTTATCCTTAATGATTTTAATGAGACCACTTAAATCCATCATCTCACTTGAGAAGCTTTATCAATTCTCTATCTCAATAGGTGCCCATTATTATTTCATTAGCTACAATAAATATCTCATGTCATGAATGAGGTAAATAGGGGTATTTTGACCATATTCTCTTTGTGTAATAAGGACTAACATGTACCTCTCATAGCCTAAGTTAATTTGCTTCAAACTTTATATGGATTGGTTTGAGAAGTGGCTAGGTATTTCTTGAGCTTGAGAAGGCTAATAATATACAACATCATGGTCATGTAGGGGAAATTTAGGCTGACCATATGAATAATATGACTCATGAAAAGCTTGATAAGGATTATAGAAAGGCTAGTATTAATGGCCATATGGTTGAGATACCTCATCAACTTGTATGAAACTAAAATTCATCTCAAACTCAACCATAAAACTTCATCAAGATAATGAAATTAAACACAACTTAATTTTAATGAGTTGACTAGGCTAATCAAACTAGTTAATCATGCATAGAGTCACCACTGATGTTTTGAATGCCTATAAAGGATAATAAGTAGAATAATAACACCAATAATTCTTCCACAACTTTAGACCTTAGTCCCATCAGGCATGCCAAAATTATTATCAATCAAATTTTCACCCTTTAGAAGGTAGTTATACACAACAACAACTATATCAACATTAACATCATCAACCTCTTTTATAAGTAAAGATAAGGGGTATTTATACATAAACTAACCCCTCTCAGGTTACATCATTAATATATTATAGATGACAAGCTAATGACTTTTTCAAGATTAAAAAATTGTGGAAAGCCATTACAATTAAATCCTTTTGATTGAGGCCTAACAACACCTATATAATATCTCTATGCTAAATATTAGTGTTCATGTTCCTCCTCCTTCATGATTCAGTTCTAAACTCATGCTTCTATTAATCTTTGATGCTTATACAAATTGCTTTGTAACTATCTCTACTTCCTACACCCTTGTCCTAATCTTGCACTTTTCTGATTCCTGCATCTTATGCTCCTCATTCTTTATTTCCTTGTCTTCCACAACTCAATCTTCCATTCCAATGTCTTCTACATTATTCTTTCATGTATCTATTTTTTATCATTTTCTCTCATTCTTTTCTCTCCTATGTAAGGGTCCTTTGCATTATTCTCACACCCTTACTTCTTCATGTTATGGCTCTAAAATACTTAGAATATATTATTATACAATTTTGGGTCCAATTGTAGACACCCCATTTTAGTCACAACTAGATTCTGACCAGACTTCAGATTGATTTATTCTAAGTAATGCAAATTAAGACTAGGAATCACTAAACATCTTAATGTCATTTGCACGTCATTCATCAATGCTCATAATCATATTGAGGCATCCTTATTTGGGGTATTCTAGTATATGTAACAATAATCTCTCATGTATTTATCCTCAATTGCCTTGTGACCTAAAAACTATCCATTTGGCCTATGGACCCATTAATTGGGGTACTTGATCAAATATTAAAAGAGATAAAATCATAATCAAATTAAATAAACTAGATTAAACTCTTAGTTAAATTATCCATTTGTAATTAATGAATATCTAAAAATGGAAACTCCAAAATTTAAAATATCAAGTCTTTTCATCATTTCTTTTATGAGTTGTCAAGCTCTTCAAAATTATCTTAAAATATCTAATTCGAAATCCATGCCTATTAATTGAAAATCATAATTACATGACAACTTTTAACTCAGCTAGAGTTAGCCTCAACTCACCTAAGATTAATTTTAACTCATTCCATATTTAAACTCAACCTTAACTCACCTTGGGTGAGGGTTAACCTTTAGAGGATATAAATACAAAGACGTACCTATTGATCTCTAAACTTTGATATTGTAGTGTTATTATTTAGGATTTCCTCCAATAAGCTATTTTAGTAATGTTACTATGCAAAATTCATAAGCTAACCAGCCAAGCCAAGGTGCCAAGGAGAGAAGGATCAAATGGAGCTTCATTGTTAAAGATTTCTTAATGCAAAAAATTGAGCAAACCACTTTAACAAGCCATTTAGAGCTCTAAGGAAGGTAAAATAGTGATTTATTTTATGTTCTAGTTGTGTATTTAGTTACATGTTTGTTACATATGCTCTACCTAGTGTCTAGGCTAGAGGTGTTAAGTGTTTCATGTATTATTTTGATTTTGTTATATTAGACTAACATTATACTAATCTCCCCTCTACATATTCCTTGTTCACATTATGCAATGCTCGATGAGACCTGTACCACACAAAGTTATTCCCAAGGCATTTTAGGACATCCTTCTAATAATTTGCATGTCAAAATCAAAACTTACTGATCAAAAAAGTGAAAATTAAAATCTCATAGATGTTATACTAGAAATCATGATTTTTCTCTATATAATCATGTTTTTGGTTTCTAGAATCATGATATTGCACAATATCATGACTTTACAATAAAGATATTGTAATAATTGTCATGATTTTGCTTTAGACCATGATGATTTTCTTACTAACAATCTAATTTGTAGGAAAATTTTTGATATTACAATATCTTAACTCTAAATTTAAAGTATTACCTAAATTCTTGTGATATTGCACTAACATTCATGATATTTCCCCTAACCATATCATTTTTTCACTAACTATGTTATTTTGTAGGGTAAGTTGCATTATTACACCAAGTTCTATGATATTATCTTAAGTTTTGGTATATTATTTTAATAGTGGAAATTTTGTGCTAACTCTATTTTGTAGAAAGTTGTGGTTTTATGCTAATAGTTATAATTTTGTAGGAAAAGTTATGGTATTGCTCTATGTATCTATGATTTTACATTGTGTGTAAATTTTTAAAAACCTAAGAGATAATTTTCAAAAGCTATTTTCCCACTCATATTTTTCTTCTAAGCACAAGGACCCCCTAACATCTTTTACAAGACCCAAAGGCCAATAAAATATGGTTTTAAACACTCCAAGTTTCAAAAATCACATTTAAATTTGGTGTTTCAAAATCTTTTACTTGAGTTATTTTCTATTTTGTCTAATGTTTTCAACACAAACTCCAAGGGGATAAACTTCATGACATATTTCATTTTAGTGCTATAAAAATGAACTCTCACTTTAGATAAATACTCATAAGAGTTTTCATTTTTATGTTTGTTGTTGAGTGATTGTTTAAAAAGATGAGTGTTGTATGTATGTTCTGCCCCATCCCCTTTAGGTATATTGGGTGATCAAAAATTCTCACTTTTTGCATTTGTCATTTTTTGTCCAAAAGCATGGAAGGAAAGTCACTAAGGCCCTCCCCAAAATTTAAGTGATTTGGGTGGCCCCAAAATGACCCTAAAGTCCTCACACTTTATTTATTTTATGTATTTTGGCTTGTGGGTGGGATTTCATCACCTCCCCATGAGTTATCTAGGGAATTATTGACCAAAAAATTATTCTAACATCACTTCCACCCCACTCCATGGTAAGGGTATACAAATTAAAGAGTTGACTTACTAGAATACTTATTTAATTGGTTAAGAAATCTCCATTAGTAAGATCCTACCTCATAATGTATGATTAACTCAAACATCACAATACATTAAGCAATTGATGGATGTAATGGTTTTGAAAAGGAAAAGACCTTTTCACAACAAGTCAGTTAACATGGATCTAAATGACATGTTTGTGCCCTAGTGTTAGCCACACATATGGAACCTTTTATAAATGAATGAAAATTGATAGTTTAGACAACCCCCTTACCGTAGACATACTATCAATGTAAGGCTAGCAGCCCAAAGTTACATGTAATTGTACAAACTCTTGAGAGAAGAGGGGGCTTAAAACCCCTACTTTTCATGTACATTTTAATTTTTAGATTAACAATTTAATTCCTCTCAATAGCAAGTATATATGTGGAATATGACAGTATGCTGCCACCTTATTAGTTTTAGGATTTAGGACATTATACTTTGGTGTTTTTGTCATTTTATCCTTTTTACTCACATGGCCTTGAGTTAAAACTATTTGTTTATCATACCACATCTAAAATAGGTCTTGTTTACACATTTTTATCTTGTTTGAAGAGGTGTTATGTCATTCATTTGACATCACACATTTTCTTTAGTCTTTTGTAAAACTTTTGTGTGTGTGTCACTTGTTTGAAAGGGGCATCATTATGATACCTATTTCATTCCAAGTCATGTGCCTTAGATTTTTTGAAACAAACCATTTTCCATACCTTTAGAGCATGATAACATTGCTACATTTCTCAAATTGTTTCAAAGACTTATTGCCTTGTGTTTAATTAAAATTTTCAAAACCACGTGTGTCTTTTTGGGTTTATGCCAGGTACCATCATGTCATTCGTTCTTGTCTAGCTTATTGTGTATTTGAGTATCTTAGCTATATAAATTGAGTTATAAATTGGTCTTGACAATTTTAGATTCAAAAATTGATTAATTTATGTCTATGCCTCACATAATTTTGACCTAAACATTGATCTTTCACTTTTGGGTTGTGAAATTTAGACTAGTTCCTTGCTCAATTTAAAGATTATTTTTGTGCCTAAATTTAGGAAGTGGTCTACCTTCCATATGCCTAAAATTTCATTGTCATCTTCCAAATGATCAAGTGTGTGTTTAAAATCTTAATGCCTAATTTGAGTCAAAGTGTTTCAAAAAATTTAGATTAATTATCTTGTATTATAGACCTAGTTTGTGCCAAGTCTAGCTTTTATGCCTTGTTCCTAAAAGACCTAGAAAATCAAATTTATTTTAGACCTAGTTTTGTTTCAAGTCTAGATTTTGTGCCTTGTTCCCAAAATACCTAGCAAATTCCCATTTTTTATTATACCTAGTGTTCTTTAAAAGCATATATTTTATGCCTTATTCTAAAAATACCTATTAATTTACTTTTTTTTTGTTTTAAGTTTAGATCTTATGTCGTGTTTCTAGGAATCTAAGCATCTTACATGTTTTAATAGTTTTTTTTAGCCTAGACTTTTTACCTTATTCCCAAAAGACCTAGAAACCTTTCTCATATTTAGCCCTAGATTAGACTTGTTTGAAACACTTTTTTACCTAAGTTTGGAATTCATATTTATCCATTCACTTGAACCTTTGTGTAATATATTTGATGTTAGACCATTTTATACCAAGTTTATGATTTCCTAATTTTGGAGAAACAGCTCTATCTCTAGACCAAGTTTAGACCATTTGTCTTTTAGACCTTATTTTTAGGACTTTATAAAATTCTAGACCTTCTTCATAGAACATCAATCATTAATTTTTATATGTCTCATTAAACTCATAGTATAACCATGTACAATCCAGGTTAAGATAACGTAGTCATGAATGATAACTTTGTTCAAGACCCCTATGGTGATGATATGGTTTATGATATGGATCCCTATCCTCCTTACACTACTCAATCTAGGAAAAAAAGTAAAATTATATCAGCCCATTATTTAGTTAACACACCTCCCTATTCAAAGCAAGACCAAGAGCAAACTATTATGTATCTTGATAACATACCATAAATTATAGAACAATCTCAACAACAATTATATTATGTTACTATTCCATTGACATATGATCCTTATTTCTTTGATTTTCACTTGATTAAAAATAAGGATGAGGTTTTATTAAGAGTCATGGAAGTAAGGGTCAAGTCTCTAGCAAACTTCCCCCATGAAAATTAACCTATTCTGGTTAGAATTCCTCTAAACATGCCTTATACCCAAACCATTGAACAAGACTCTACTAGCCATCCTCAAAAAATCATGTCAATGTCATACCAAGACTCAAATATTATTTTAAAATGAAAGGTCCTCATGGAGTACCACTTCATGCAAATAAAATAAGCATATCAAACCTATTTGAATCTAGTACTCAGTTTTAATTTTATGACCCTATCAAATGCTCCACTCATAAATCTATCTCCTTTAACAGTAGTGTTAATTTAATTAAAAAGTCAAGATAATTAAAGTATAGACCCATTTTTTCAAATCACTTTAGTTGGTGACATGTACAGTGTCCCATATATTAAATAAGTGACTATGGCTTCTACACAAAATAATGTGCCAAATATAGTGGATAACATGCAAGTATCTTCCAATCTAAGCCAAAGTGGTTTAACTATACCAAAAAATAGTCCACAACAACAAGTACCTTTAGTTAATACCACAATTGGTTCACAATAGTAGGGGTAGTAACTCCTACATCCCAACCACAATAGGTTACCTCTAATCCTCAACTAACTACTTCTTCAAGAATGTAACTATGAGGATTAAGTACTCAAGTATCGACTTGTGATTTTCCTCAATAATAAGTGAAAAATGTTACTCTACCTCAATAGGTGATGACTAACATTCCAAAAAAATATGAATAATATAATATATCATTTCAAAATAGGTAGAACACTATGACACCTTAATAGGGTAAAAAATGTTCTACCTCAATAGGTAATGAGAAACTTACCTCTACAATTATAGACCAATATACCTTTACAATTACAAACATTGTCTAATCAACAATGTGTGTATATTGGTAAAAAAATTGCAAACATCCAATAAGCATCTATTTCACACTAGGTGTTTGTATAACCAAGAGGTACCATTTTTCAACAAGTACCAATTAGGTAGAAATTACCTGTTACTCAGCACATGCCATAGATATAATTATAGAGCCTTAGTCCACAACAAATTCCCCTTATTTATCTAGGTTTGACTAGTCATCAATAACTCCCTAATCAACCTCAGTAGGCATAGTAATTTACCCCAAGCCATATCCTTCCATTGCAACCTTAATTCCCTCAAAGCCAAGGCTATATATTGAATCCAAACTAGAATATAGAACCACAATGCATGCAATTAAAATAATTGTATCCTAATCTATGTATGAATATTCATAGTTATTTTACTCATTAGACCAACATTCCAAAACAAACCATTCGTTTATTAAACCTTGGTCAAGGTAATCCACCTTTAACCACCCAAGCTCCACCTTAGCCCAATGTTTCATTTGTTTTCTTAGCCTAAGAACTGTATAAAATGAAGGATGTGATTGCCACCATTCAAGTAGGGAAGCAGACCAAGAAGTTCAAGTTATATGATGTGTGTTCATACCCATTCAACATAGAGTATCTGTAGATACCATTTCCTCTAAGCTATGAACCACCAAAATTTGATAAATACAAGGTTAAAGGAGACCCTAAGGCCTATTTGATATAATTATTTTTTGTTTTCCATCCAGTGGCTTATAGTGATATTTATCTACTCCTTTTGTTTCCTTAAAGTCTAGTAGGATAGGATTTGGAGTTGTTCCTCAAATTACCAAAGAATTATGTATCTAATTTTGATGACCTCTCAGATAAATTTGTGCAGCATTTATAGTATAATTTCAAGCATGAGATTTAATTAGTGTATTTGACTCAGGCCAAGAAGAAATTTGGTGAGAGATTTATAATCTATCTATAGAGATGGAGAGTTTTTTCTAGTGACTTCATCCATAGCTTACCAGACAAATCATTGGTTATTATGCTCACTAAAAATTTACATAGTGAGATATCCAATCATTTGGAGCTTCAGTGTGTGCATACTTTCAAAGAGATCATCGACAAAGGTTTGATAATTAAAAAGTCCATTATTAACAAAGGGATTATAAATATAACTTCATCGAATCAAAATTAGAACCAAAACAAAGGAATAGGCCAAAGTCAGAACCATAATTAAGTTCAAGTACAAATATCAACACCAGCTCAAGATAGTAACTATGAGAAATAAAAATAATACAATCATAATAAGATTTTTTTTGGAAATGGAGTAACTGAGTCATGTCATGTCCAAATGTTACAAACATTTTCTACTGCACTTATGCCAAAAATGTAGCTTACTCCTCATTATAAGCCTATTCAACAAATGCAACCTTTATAGCAACCTAAACCAACTCCACATATATAGAAACCACCACCTTTAAAATCTCATCCTTCATGAAAGAAACCCATTCCTCAAGTCATTAGCGACCTTGGTGAACCTATCAAAGTAGTGTTTCATAATCTAGATGAAATTAATATGAATAGTTGGCTAATTTTAAAGCACCATCCTGAAGGCATTTTATATCTTGATTGGTATAAAGAGAATGTGTTTTGTGAATACCATCATGTTTATGGACATAATCTATGCCATTATGTGTAGATAAAACACCTTATCTAAAATATGTTTGAGAATGGCGAGATTACATTAGATAATAAAGCATATATATCCAATCAAAACCTAGGTATCTACCAAAACCCTTTTTCATAACATAATAACAATAATAAATAATTGTAATAATGAAGGCTATGACAACAAAAATAACTATGATAACAATAGAAATATTAGCAGAAACAATAATAACATCAATTTAATGTGAGGAACCAAGGCTAAAATGATTCTAATAACCAACAAACTTACCACACAGTTGCATATGAGTAAAACAAAGTTGTAGGTCATATTATAGGAGGTCATGTTTCAACCATCATAATTAATCCTAAAACAATGCTCATAGACTAGGACCATATATAAATAATTCCAATTAACCAATCTATGCCAGTAATCCTTTATTTACCTATGACCATAACCAAACACAACAACAATTAGGGATTACTAATTTTGGACCTTATACTAAAAACTCATCATTGTTCCATGACCACAACCAAGTGCACCAAAAATTGAGACTTATCCTATATGTCCCATTTCCATCATCATCAAGTTACAATGGTTTTGTATCCAGTATTGATTGTGAAATCACAACTTGACATTTTAAGATTACCATTTTAGGCCCACAACTTCCTACCAATGAACCAATCCAACCCATTATGTTGGCTAGGACCAAGCCATTTACCATTGTTTAGGAAAAGGCATATGATATAGTGGAAAAACTTTAGAAGATGGCCACACATATCCATTTTAGATTTTTTACATATATCTACTATCCAAAATAATATCCTAACAAATCTCCTAGGCTAATCTCATGTTCTAACGACATAACCCTAGATAAATTCTAAGCTTTGGTTGGAAATCTATCCCTAGGCCAATAGTTGACATATAACCAAAGAGATATGTCATCCCTTGGCCCTATCCATAAAAATCCCTTATAAATTTAATTTTTCATCATGTAGCACAAATTCAAATGTGCCCTCATAGATAATGGATCAAGCCTAAATATTGTGTCTCTGAAGCTCATCAAGCATCTTGGATATATATTAGCTAATCTATAGTTATAAATAATCATTATAAAATCCTATAATAGTGAATAATGGGAATCAAAAGGCACCATAATATTATTAGTTATCATTAGGACCTTAACTCATGATACACTTTATCAGGTGTTAGACCTCAACCTATCATACAATTTTATCTTAAGTAGACATTGGATATGTGAAATTCATGCAATCCCTTTGACATTGCACTAATGTCTCATGTTCTCGCACTCAGGTATAGAGGTCACCATCCATAGAGGTTTGCATCCCTATGAAGATTTTAAACATTTTAAGGCTAAGTATGAAACTTAAAACTACTTATTTAGCCTAGATCTAGTTCCTAAAAAGAACAAAGATAAAGAAATACTCAAATTGCTAGAAGCCAATTATATAGACCTAAATAGCATTGACTCATCTTCACACATACCTCCTCTTGAAATGTCTAATCATTTTACAATCTCAGCCAGTGGATCATGAGAGTATTTGACCCATGGCACATTTCACATTACCAAGCTTCCATAGAACCCTAGGTTCTATGGAATACCTAAATCCAAACCACCTTACATGGAATGGAAATGAAAATGAAAAGGAAAACTTCCTAGTCCAACTTCTATCATTTTCACATCAGACACTAACCATGAAGAATACCCATTAGAAAATGATAAATCATGGTTATATAATGACAAATTATCCAATTACTATAAACATATCAAATATCATATTCCTAATAGTATCATGGATAACCAAGACTATGAAGGAGGAGGCCTTGGGCCAAATTAGTAGGGAAATTTAGAGCCAATTTTTATAACTTAGTATAAAAAAACTTATGGTCTTAGATTTAAACCACTTGGGGGTGACCCTATGTATCTTATTGATGTTCCAATGCCAACATCTAGTGACAATAATGTCAACAGTGAATTAGAGTTTAATCATAAAATTTATGAAGACCTTAAAATACCAACTTGTTTAAACAACATGTTATTTGTATCATTACCCTAGAAAGAGGATGTAACCCACTTCTTCCTTATCACCCTCAATTTATAGCTTAGGACTAATAAGAATCCAATGTGCCTATAGATGAGTTTGAGAATGATGAGGCCTTTTAAAAAAAATTATGTATAAGAGACAATGTTCTATTAGGAGACCATAAACAAGGGTTCTCTATAAAAATGGATCTTGTAGCATATTTTAGAGAGTGGGTGAACACCCTTATATAAAAACAAAGGAATAAAACATTGAATTCCCAAAGTGAAAACCTATTTGAGGTTATTCTGGACCAAGGTAAAAGTAAAGAAAAATGCCAATCTTTTAGTGAAAACTATTTTAGGTGCCATTAGATGATGGTGTTCACCTTTCCTCAAATAAATCTTAGGAGACCACCAATGACGAACTTGTTTTTTAGTCTGATTTTAGTTTAGTAGAACAACATGCCTTTAATCAAATTACCCAAGAATTTCCAAAAATATTTGTAACATTACTATCTCTACCATTAGGATATTTAGATTAATCTTGTTTGGGAGAGATTAAAGAACCAATCCAAATAGAGGAATTTGCAGTTATAAGCCAATTCAAATCATTACTAACCATTCTGGAAGATGGTTTGACTCTCCTTATACAAGATACTATGAAAGTCAATATCAAGACTCCAAATGACCCTAAATGGATCAAATTAGGTGTATCCCTCACTGAGGAGGAATTTTAAATATTTACAACCCTTTTGAGGTAATTTGTTAACATCTTTGTTTGGGCCTATTCAGACATGCAAGTTTGGACCCCACCTTGGTTGTACACCACCTTGTTGTACATTCTAATGCCAAATTTATGAAATAAAAATAATGCAAGATACATCCTCATATTATTGTATTAGTAAATAAAGAGTTTGAAAAACTCTTAGAATTAAGATGCATCTAACTGATTGACTATTCAAAGTAGATCTCAAATGTTGTACCTATCAATAAGAAGCTATAAAGAATTAGAATTTTCACTTATTTCATAGATATAAACAAGTCCTATCCCAAGGATAACTTTTATTTGATAAATATTGACATGATAGTTTATTCTATCATATGGTATGAAATGATTTCACTTATTAATGGATTTTTAGAGTACAAATAGATCTAGATTGCACCAAAATAGCAATACAAGATAGTGTTCACCACTTCATGGGGAACATTTTATTATCAAGTTGTGTCATTTTGTCTCAATCATTTTAGGTCCACATACCAAAGATCCATGACCATCATAGGTCATAATATGATGCATGGCATTGTTGAAGACTATGTTGATGACATATTGGGTAAATCAAAGACCCATTCCAATCATCCAGTTGCACTAAAAAGAATATTAGAGAGGCTTCATGAATATAAGGTCATACTCAATCCCAAGAAGTGTATTTTTATTATTACTTTATGAAAATTATTAGGCTTCATAATCTCTCATTGAGGCATTAAATTTGATCCTACCAAAGTATAAGCCATTACCAAGATGTTACCACCTAATTTTAAGTAGCTTTGTAGTTTGTAAGTCAATATCTAGTCTATTAGACATTTCATCTCATAGTTAGCTGAAAAATTTCATCCATTTACACTCAAAAAAGTTGTTACATTTCTATAGGATGAATACTCCCATATATCCTTGCAACACCTAAAGGAATATCTTGTCAATTGACATATTTTATTCCACCACTATCAAGAAAGCCATTTTTATTATACCTATCTACCATGGATAAAGCCTCGGGGGCACTTCTAGATCAACATGATGATAATGGAAAAGAACATGTCTTGTACTATGTAAACCATATATGGGTTGTGTATTAACACATCTATACACCCATAGAAAAAAAATTTGGCTATGATCTTTGCAGCCGAAAAACTATGTCACTACATCTTAAAAACAAGACCATAGTTATTTCTAAAGTAGATTCACTCAAGTATCTACCATCTAAGATAGATTTAAAAAGTTACATGGATAAATGTATCATGCTTCTAAGTGATTTTGAGATCAAATACGTCAACCAAAAAGATATAAAGGGACAAGTACTTGTATACTAGTTTTTTGAAGCTCCCCTTGTAGATATTAAACCTCTCACTTTTCAATTCCTAGATGAGTTCATCATGACCATCATTGAAACACCTCTTGAGGAGTAGAACTATAATCTCTATTTTGATATATCATTCACATTAGATGTATCATGGGTAGGCCTATTATTTATTACACCAAAGGTAGATGTTATCCCTAAATAATTCCATGTCATATTTCCTTATACTAACAACATGACTAAATATGAAGCACTTGTTATAGGTCTTTACCAAGAAGTACAATGGAATATTCAACATCTCAAGGTTTATGGTGATTCTTAGTTAATCATCAATCATATTACAGACCACTTTTAGACCAAATATGACAAGATGGTACCATACAAGGCCATGATCAACATTTTTAAATAGTAGATTGTCGACATACAGTTTGAACATATACCTATGGTTAGTAATAGGATAACAAATGGCTAACATTAGCTCTTTAATCTACCACAATGATAAGGCAAAAGAATATCAATTCATCATTGAAAATCTTCTAATACCATCTCATTAACCTTCATCCATATCAATGATATGTGATATTGTTGGTCCTATCTCTATATGGTATTTTGACCTCTTTACCTACCCAAATGACCATATCATGCCACCAAACCTATCACGTAAATAACAAAAGGCCTTTACCAATTAAACCTCACATATACCTTAATTGGCCTAACTCTTTACTATTGAAGCTTTAATGGAACTCTACTTCATTGTTTAAATTTGGTAGAAGTAACATTAGTGTTAAGAGAAGGTCATGAAGGAGTATGTGGATCCCACACTAGTGGGGCTATCCTAGCCAAAAATATCCTATGTAACAGTTGTTATTGGCCAACTATGGATGTAGATGTAGTTACTTATGTCAAAAGGTGTAACAAATGTCAAAGGCATGCCAATTCAATTCATGCCCTAGTCAAAAAACTAAAATAAATGCTCACACCATGACCCTTTGAAACATGGGGACTTGATCTCTTTTGGAATATTAATCTTACCTCATCCAATGGCCATAAACGCACCTTGCCACTACCAAATACTTAAATAAGTGGGTTGAATCTATAGCCTTCACTTACATGACTAAAAAACAAATTTTCAAGTTCATCTTTAACCATATCATATACCACTATGGTATCCCATCTAGAATTATATCTGATAATGGAAAATCATTTAAGAATAAGGATGTTAAAATGTTTTGTGTTGGTACAATATCACCCAGTATTTTTCTACCGCATATTACCCAAAAGTTAATGGCCAAGCAAAGGCATCTAATAAAACCATTGTCAACATCCTTAAAAATATTATCAATGCTACTAACTACAATTGGCACCTCCAAATCTTACATACCCTTTGTGCATATTGCACTAATTACCATACTCTAATCAGAGCCACTCCATATCCCCTAGCTTATGGCATTGAGGTCATTCTTCCCATTGAAGTTGAGTTACCTTCTCTATGTATCTCATTAAAGCATATCCTATATGATGAAGATTATAGAGTAACTCACCTCCAAGAGCTAGAGTTACTTGATGATAAATACATGGACATTGTCAACAACCTTCAAGCATACCAAAATAGACTATGTAGCCACTATAACCAATAGGTCAAACATAGAGAGTTTGATCTTGGAGATATTTTTCTCAAAGAAAACCAAAATAACACCATGGCTAAGAAGAAAAAGAAGGGAAAGTTCAAACCCAATTAGATAAGCCCATATATCATTATTGCAAATTATTGATCTAGAGTATATAGGTTCATACACCTCAAGCATTATTTCACTTGAGTGACTTGAAGTATTATCTATGAGGCTCATTTAAATTGTAACATACTATCATTTTCTATGTACCATACCCTACACTAATATACCATACCTTCCCTATCAACCAAAGTTATTTTTATCCTCCCTACCCAACCCCTTTTGACCTTGGTTTCCTATTTCATTGGTTCTTTAGTAACCTTAAGTGAAGGGATTCAAATCAAGTTTTAGCAATTGATTTAGTATTCTAGATAGAGGTAGTATATTGGACTAGTATGACAATGGTTTGGTAGTTACACCCTTTATTTCTTGGTTTATTTATAGTGTTCTTGATTATAACCACCTTTGGACAAATCAGTGTTACACTCCATGTTACAATTAGAACTACCTTTGGGAAAATTAATATCATTAACCTATGTCATTGTTTCCTAATTATAACTACCTATGATAAAATTAGGAATAATACTTTTATCATTTATTTATGATTCACCTTTCCATTCCTATGCCATACTATGTTATTTGCCTAATTCACAAACTTGTTATTTGCTCAATTTATGTTGAGGTCAGCTCAGTCACCCACTACCATGCTCTCATTATTTTGTGAATAATTTAAAGTTTGAATGATCTCAATGTTTTGTGAGTTGTACTATTTAGTATCTTGTAATTCTATATTGAGTTGAGATGCTTAGAAAATTACAAAAACATTTACCAAAAATTTTATGCTCTCACTATTTGAATGTATTATTGGTTTCTCATGCACTCACCATTTTTTTATACTATTCTTATTTTCCTTTACAAGACAATCATGTTTTTCTCGATCATCAATTTTTTTCTATCCCATATTCTGGGAGAACTACATTTGGCCTAAATTTTATGTTGGATCTTGTGTCTATGAGAATATGTAGGTAGCTTCTACTTGCCTAGTGCATCTAGAATCATCTCGGCTACCCCTTATTTTTCTTCTATTCCTCCATTTTTTTCATTTGTCTCATTATCTCCTATAGCCTAGGACCAATGTATGTCATCTTGTGTCTTTTTTTTTCCCCTATCACCTAGGGGAAACCTTGTGTCATTTGTTTTTGTATTATATTTGTGCTAACATTGTGATTAGCCATTATTTGTGTTTATTTCATGTTCTTTTTTTGTTTTGTTACCTTTTTCCTTATTCCTATTTTGTTCTACTTTTTATTCATGTTTTGTACTAATGTTTGTTTGCTTGTTTGCCTATTTATTTTTTTCATTATTGTGACTTGACTTAGTATATTTGTGTACATTAGATGATTACTTATGCATTATACTTAAGTCTATCCATATTCATACATCAACATTTTCATCATGGTTTATAGCATTGGTGTATTATTTTTAATTTTTTATTGGATCACGTATAAATCCTTTTGCATATTATGGATACCTTATCATGGTGTTTTATATCATAATACATATCATTTTATGCTATAGCAAAAATTAGCTTGAGAAATATTATAAACAATGACGTTGTGGTACTTCTCTTTAGTTACCAAAAAAAATTCATGATCTACCCAAATCATTTCCAAAATATAAAGTAATTAAAACATGATTGAATTTTAATTCTTTCTAGTTAGGATATCCATATCCATACTGGTAGGTTACCCAAATTCATCCTTTCTTCTTTGTACTAGCTTAATCTTACTGTGTGAGTATGGATTTCATATATAAGCCCATTTTCTAATTTGTCATATTGATCCAATCACTTTACCAATGATTATAACCACCTTTGGGCAAATCATTGTGTTTCTATCCCACCTATAGTGCCAATGATTATAATTTCCTTTGGTAAAATCATTGTGTTTCGATCTACCTAGATGTTAATTATTATAACCACCTTTAGGCAAATCGTTATCTCCATTCACCCAAAAGGGGCATGTTTTCATTATGCTAGTGATTATAAATACCTTTGGGAAAATCATTATCTCTACCCACCCAAAAGGGGCATGTTCTTATTATATTAATGATTATAATTTCCTTTTGTAAAATCATTATCTTTTTAGTTTATTGTGTTAATGATTATAACCAAATTTTATAAAATCATCCTTTTTATCTACCCAATTAGGGAATCTTACTATACCACTTATTACAACCACCTTTAGGAAAATCAGTCTCTTTCCACTCCCTTTACCTTTTGGTCTGATTGTTTTTCTTCTTTCAAGGGATTGATCATCAACCTCATTTTCCAACCACTCCCTCAAGGGGACATCCAAAACTCATTCATCACATGTTGGGGCATTAGGTATACAGTACCTTTTCATTCTTTGAGAAGACATTAATTTTCCTACATCTTGTAATGCCTTCCCAAAAATGGGCAAATTGTAGACACCCCATTTTGTCCACAACTAGTTTCTAACCAAAATTCAAACTGATTTCTACAAAACATTGCAAATTAAGCCTAAGAATCACTAAACATCCTAATTTCATCTATGCATCATTCATTAATGCTAATTATCATGTTGAGGCATCCCTATGTTGGTATACTACCATATGTAATAATAACCTCTCATGGATTTATCCTCAATCACCTTGTGACCTAACAACTATCAATTTAGCCTATGGACCCATTAAGTGGGGCACTTGATCAAATATTAAAAGAGATAAAATGCTAATCATATTAAATCAAATCATTAAACTAGATTAAATGCTTAGATAAATTATCCATTTGCAATTAATGAATATCTAAAAATGAAAATTACAAAATTTAAAATATTAAGTCTTTTCATCATTGCCTTTATGAGTTGTCAAGCTCTTCCTAAATATCTAATTTAAGATCCATGCCTATTAAATGAAAATAATAATTACATGCAACTTTTAATTCAACTAAAATTAGCCTCAACTCACTTAGGGTTAGTTTGAACTCATTCCATGTTTAAACTCAACCTTAACTCACCATAGATGATGGTTAACCTTTGGAGGCTATAAATACAAGGCCATATCTATTTATCTCTAAAATTTGATATTTTAGTGTTATTATGTAAGATTTCCTCTAATAATCTCTTTTAGTAATTTTATCATTCCAAATTATAATCCAACCAGTGAAGTCAAGGTGCCAAGGAGAAAGGAGCAAATTGAGATTCATTGCTAAAGACTTATTGATGTACAAATATGAGAAAGCCACTTTAAAAATCCATTTGGAGCTCTAAGAAAGGTAAAAGAGTGATTTATTTTGTGTTGTAGTTGTGTTTCTAGTTACATGTTTATTATCTATGGTCTCCCTAGTGTCTAGACTAGAGGTTCTAAGTGTTTAGTTTGCTATTTAATTTTGTTTTATTGGACTAACACTATACTAACATCCCCTCTATGTATTCCTTGTTCACACCAATAATCTCTTTGGATATATGCACTTTAAAGATTTATCTATATTTATCTTAATCTTAGTTTTAGAGCTTTACAATTATACATCTTTTTAGGAAATAACTTGTCAATAGGCAAGGTGGTTATATTGACACATAGGTTTACTCCTAAACCTTACTCTTTCAATTTCAATATATTTTAATGTAATTTTAACCCAGATTATATGCACTTATTTTTCACTATAAAATGATCTTATTTGTAAGTCAAACACTAACAAAGCACTCAAATTCAACTCAAAAAAAAAGGTGTGCATATGCACCCATGTACTTATTCTTTTCCTTTAAACTTTTAATTTCATTACTATATTAAAGGATGGGAAAATGTAGGTCATATTTTTGATTATATATCACCTCAGTCTTTTACACTTGGAAATATTAGACTTTGACTATTCCTCTTAGTTCTACACATGTGTTGTTTTTTTAAGCCTCACATTTACTCTATCTTGTGTCCCTTTTCCTAATTCTTAGTCTAACCATCCTTATATTGATGATAGAGACATCCCATCTTTCCTATAATACTTTAAATGTACTTATCTCACACCTCTATAATGTTTTAGCCTATGTTAGCTCTCTTTCTCCCTAGACACTAATGCTCAAGATAGATAGTGGCATTGATGTTACTGTCCTACCCTGATGTAAGTGTATAATGCCTTAAAGTTATCTAATTTGAAAATGAAATGTATTAAAATGGTCAACATAAGTGATTTAATGCAATTTATCTCCTGATAGGATTGGTATAAATATGATATCAACGCTCTTTTATTCCTCACCTATAAATCAAACTAAAAGACCAAGTCACTTATCATAAATCACTCTATCAAGCACTTAATTGATCAAGTGTTCCCTATTTCTACACCATTCATATGTAAAACACATCTACAAGTATAAATAACTAAATGAGTAGTCATAAGATCATATTTTTCAAGTTACAAGCTAGGTCACCATTGTACTTGCTTTACACACATTACATGATTCACATACAAGGTTAAACATAGGGGAAAACTACATGATTTTAAGGCCCTCTTCTAGAGTATTGATTATATAGGTAATGCCATTTTATAATGGGGTCATTGTGGGTCAGCTCAACACCATGTACCCACTAATCCATTTTTTCCCAAGGTTACATTGAATATGGAGAGGTAGGGTTTTACCATGTCACCAAGAGTGATAGTCCATGACCCAGATCTAAATGTACTAGAGTGAAGGTGAAGCCAAACCTAGAAGCATCTAGGTGGTCATATCCTATTTCAACTAATATTTAATATAAGACACTAGTGTTGAACCTAGATAGAAGCATTCATGCAACTATCTAGGGTTGACATAATTGTCTAGAGATCTAGAGGCACCAAATCCAAAATTTAACAATTATTCTAGAATTATCTTCATGCCTACTTTTTACCTATTCCATATCTAGTAGTGTGTTAGCATCAAAAATATTTAATTAATCTCTTTTATGTCATTTATATATCTAACATAGTTATAATTTCCATATATATCTTATATTAGTTTAATAAATTCAGCATATGGTACATTTAAGTTTATCATATTAATTATCTTGTTTTAAATCTGATATTCACCCTTGTGCCTTATCATTTCTATATCCTTAACTCTATATACCCAAGTAGGATCCTCATCCAAATTAGGGTTAAATAATATGTAATTATGAAACTATATGACTATCACTAGAATATTGATTGAAATACTTAAAAATGGATGTTCTTGATCTATAATAAACAATATCTTGACTTGGAATATGACTATTTGAATGTATCATAATTTAAATAAGAATAAATAGTGATATTTTGTTTAGTTTACAGTATAATTTGAAAGCGATTACTATATACACACAATATTTTTAAAATTTATAAATTATTGATGTTTTCTCTCTTATAAGAACCCATAGAATCTCAATCTCTCCAAGTGCATGTCTTATAGGGTGCACTAGGAAAAGGGTTGGCAGACCTTTGGTTCTTTGTAAGTTTTTATCCTCTAAACCACCACCTAAAACCAATATAAACTATTATTATCTATTTTCCTAAGCATTAAAACCCTACTTATATAGTTCCCTAAGTAATTCACCACTTAAAATAGTCCCCACCTAAGTAAAAACCCATTTTTACCACCTTTCCTACTACATCAATCGATTCAACCCCATTCTAGGTTTAGTGCATATTATGGAACTCTATCATCCTAATCCAGCATAGTTAGAGACTTAAGAACTTTATTTCCTTCCTAAAAAAGTTGACTAGGATGATTATATTAGCTAAATTCCTAGGAGGGTTTAGGGTCAATCCATAGCTATAAATACCTCTTCAAATTCATTTCTAAATAGAGTATCACTCAATTCCACATCATTACTGCTCACAAATTTTCTTATACAATCAATAGGAGGTTTCATTGCTTAGGTTTTTGACTTGGATAAGTAACACTTGTCTTTTAGAGGTCTTATATGCATAAGAGAAGTCTTATAGCCTAGAGATTATGTGTCCTTAGGATCCTTACAATCCCACAATAACCTATTTCAAAGCACCATTGGTCAAAAGAGAGATTGAGGCATGATGGGTTTACTTCAACAAGGTAAGTATATTTATATCCCTTCATATTTCAATAAATAGATGTTGTAGGACTAATTGATCAAATTATATCCCTCCTTGCTTAGATTATTTTTATGTCATATTAGATGTAATTATATATAGATGTTTATTATCATTCTCATTTATGCCATAACCTTTTGTGATCACTAGATTGGCTTGCATATTCAATTAATAGATTAGCTTACTTATATATTATTACAATCATAAGACCTATCTAAGGTTATCATAAAATGGCATTTGACTAGAGGCCTTGGATACCTCTTCTTTACCATTGTGATAAGAGATATCTTAGTGTAAGTTTAGTAGATCTAGTATTGGTCATGACCCTGATATAAGAATATTTCTAGGTGGACTTGTTTGTTTATTATCTTCTTTGATTGTGAATATTATTCACTATGATAAGTTATATATTTGTCTAGTTTCATTTGCATACATTATGATGAACCTGATGTGAATCTAATCCTTGTATATTCTTAATTTTTTTATAAACTAGATCAACTTTTTTTATTTAGTTTAAAACTCTTACACATATTTTCATACTTCATCGACCCTATCAACCTTGTACATCTATGTGTATAGGTTTTTTATAACTCATCCATTAGGTTGACCTAGTTAAGGCATATTTTTGTAAGTATTTCAATTGAGATGATCTTGTCAATCCTGTTTAGACTCATTCACTATATTATAAAACTAGATCAATCCAATCAACCTAATTTATTTTTTTGACTTCAACATTTAACTAAATTGATCTACTTGACTCTCTTATTTTTTGCAACTTTTTATTTTATAACTAGGTCAATCAAATCGACATAGTTCTATTTTCTAGTCATTTACTAATTTTATTTATACTAAAACAACTGACTCAACTCTATCTAAATATATATATTTTGTATCTATAGGTTCAAATTTTCACCTAGATAACATAGTTCAAAATAACTTCAAAAATAAAAATATGAAACAATTGTGTAAAATTTAAAATTACACAAATTATCAATGTCCTATCACCCTAAATGTAATGGCCAATCAGAATCCACCAATAAAAAATTGAATAAAATATTACCAAAGACTATTATATAATCTTGTAATAATTGGCACATCCATATTTATCCTACACATTGGGCTTACTTCACTAGCATTTGTACTACTATTGGGGTAATGTCATTTTCATTACTATATGGCTCTAAATCAGTCTTACCTTCAGAAGTTAAGCTCCCATATTTGTTTATTTCTATTAATGATATAAATCCTAATGGGGAATTATGTGAGGCCCAGATCCATTCTTTATATTTATTAGATGATCAACATATAAATTATATACAACATAATCTCCAATGCAAAGCTCACATCAATAAACAAAATAATAAAAAGGTCAAAGTATGAACTTCAAATGTTAGTGATCTAGTCCTTAAACTAGATTATACACATGGAAAAGAGGTGAAATATTATAAAAAATGGTGGGGTCCTTACTTAGTCAAAGACATCCTTGGTCTTAGTGCCTATATACTACAAACTAATGAAGGACACATTTTTAAAGAACCCACTCATACTTAATTTTTAAATAAATATTTTTATTTAATATTTACCTTCTTTCATACTTTAATATACTATAAATAATAACACTTTTTACATGTTTCATCAAAATATTTCTAATTTATATTAGTATATTATATTCAATATCCTTATCTCTTATCATTGGGCTTTTTGTCTACATTTTTTACTTTCATTTAATTCATGAGTTGCATCATAAGATCATGACTAGGACCCAACCATCCCCATGAATATATTTTATTTCATATTCCAATATTAATAAATCTCATTGATCATGAATTTGTAATTTTACAAGTTCGTATTTATTATTTATTTCCCTTTTCTTTTATGAATTTTAGTATAAGACCTTGGATAGGAACAGGTCTTCCTCATAATAATATTTTTCACATAATTTGGTTTGTCTTTTATGATTTTTATTGTAATACCTTGGATAATGTATACACATAATATTTTCAAAAAGTTTATCATTTACTAACACTTTGTATCTTGCAAGAATTCGTCGAGTCTCAATCTTTCTAAGTGCATGCCTTAATGGATACACCAAGAAAGGGGTGGTAGACCATTGGCACTTCACAAGATTGGTGTCTCTTTTATCACTTGTTATCTACACACTTTTCTCCTAAAAACCTTATTCCTAAAAATTTTATTCTCTATTTCACACTCTCCAATAATTTTCCACCTTGTTTCTCCCTTTTCCTAACCTTGATCCCCTTTCAACTGTTTAATGTACTACATCAACCCTATCAACTTTGTATAGTTTTTAGCCTCAGTTTTCTATACTAGGTTGACTAGGCTGACCCTATATAGTTTTGGGTAAAATTCACTTAGGGTATAGGTTGGCTCTTGGTCAGCCTAGCCCATAACCTAGTGAATTCTTGTCTAAAATTTTGCTAGGTTGACTAGCTCAACCCTATCAGCTAAAACTTTCAGAAGGGCTTAGGGTTAAATCTATCTATATATACAAGTTCATTTTACCATTATTTAGAGAAGAGAATAATAAGTAATAGTTATTGCATATTTTATTATCCAAAATTATACTTGAGGAGAAAGCTTATGGTTTCATACTTTATTTGGAGATATGGATCTTGTATTGTAGAGAAGTCTTTTGGATGCATTGATAGGTTGTGTAGTCTAGAGAAGATTTATCTTTGTCATTATTACATAACATAACAACCTCTTGTAAATCACCTTGGCTAAGGGAGAGTTTGAGGCTTGGCAGGTTCATCTTTAAAGGTAAGTAGTCCTAACTTTTTTCCACTTTTGTAAGAGTAGATAGATATGCATTTGTACTTCTCTTCCATGCATTAAGATTATATATAAATTGACATGAGTATATTTATATTATGCATGTTTACTTTTATTTATTTCTAACCCCCACTTTGTGCCACAAGCTTTGGTGAGCACTACATTATATTTTCTTTACTTGTTATTAGTTTATTGAGATATCAAAACATAGGACTCCCTTAGGGTTATTACATGGTTTTCTTGACTAGAGGCTTTGTAAACCTCCTTAGCATAGTGTATTATGGTAAGATATCTACTAATAAAGTTTAGAAAATCTCCATATTGGTCATGTTCTTGATTATCTAATGTGTCCCCAATTGGAAGTGTATGGTATGATCTATCTTCTTTGAGTTAGAATTGATTTATAGACATGATGCATTTTTGATTGCATACATTCTAGTGAACCCAACATGAATCTAACCCTTACAGGTTTTATCTCACATTTTTCATTATTTAATCAATTTATTTTATATATATTTGTGATACTAGGTTGGCAGTGTTGATATAGCTCTAAATTTTGTGTATAGGTTTAACACACACTCGTATCAATACAAATTTGTTTTTTCTATGCAGGTTTTTTATTAGATACAAACTACTAGGTTAACTCTATCAACACAATACATTTTTAGACATCCAGATGAAATTACTAGGTTGACCCAGTCGACTCTATACATTTTCAAACTTCTAAAAAATATACTAAGTCAACCTTGTCAACCTGGTACATTTTACATGTTTTTAGAAAACAAGAAACTATAAAGCTAGGTCAAGCCAATTGACATAGTTGGTAGAATTTGCAAGTATAAATTAGGGTACTTCAGTAATAATCTCATTTTCCTCTACATCCTCCAACCCACCAAGGTTCCTTTATATCCTTCTCTATCATTTTTTTAATTCATTTCAATTCTATTTTTCATAATTTGTAGTCTTTACAAATACTCCTGTATAGTCAACTAGGTTGACCATGTCAATGTAGTTCTATATTTTATCTTATGTTTGGAAAACTAGGTCAATACTATTGACATAGTTATTTTCTTTAGACCCTTGCTTCCATAGTATAGTAGGGACACTATCAACTTTGTTATGTAACTTCCACATATACTATCATCTAAAATGACATTGTACTATGTTTCAAAGTTGAAATTAACACTTATATGTTAGTAATTATCTCACACTTTCACTTTGTGTTGCTTACATGCTTAGAATAGATCACAGTAGTCTAATTAGGTGGTTTTTGATATATCATTTAGTTTCACTATTTTCTCTTTTATTCACATATTACCAAATCACAAAATCTAAAAAAGCATTTTAACAATTGTCTACCCAAGGCCTACCTACTTGGATTTCATCACCAAGGGGGAAGTTGACTTGTTTTTCTAGCCAAGTATAAACACATGGTTAATGTTATATATTGGATAAACACCTGACACCTTTATAAATATAGTATGTGATGTGATGGGGTAGGCCCCGATACTAAGCCAATACCATTATCAATACAAATCCTTTTCAGCCCAAACATCCTGAAACCATCCTTAAATTGCTTTCTAGTTCCTTGCTTACAACCAACTTCCTATCACATCTAAAATTATATTCTAATAATCTAACAACATTCAGGATGACCACTTAGTTATATTTTACTTTCTAAGTTGATTTTTTGCTCTTTGCTTAATTGTATGTTGTATTGTAAAAAATTTCATTAGCCAGCATTGGTGTAAGGTTTTGTGATGTGTACTTCAATTAGATCAACCTCATTTGAAATAATTGATTGTGTTTCCTTTATTTTATTCATTTCAAAATTTCTTTCAAAAATATCCTTATTCTAGTACATAATCATTATGGTTGACATACTCTCTTACAGACTATCTATTTTTCCCCTTCCTACTGTATTAGGTCAACTCTATCAAATCTATACATTTTTTCAGTATCTATTTCAAATACTAGGTCAACTCTATCAATTCTATACATTTGTTAACCTTTGTTTCTAATACTAAGTCAACCCTATCGACTCTATATGATTTTCAATCCCCTATTTAGAGTATTAGGTTGACACTATCGAATCTATACATTTTGAGCCTCTATTTCTAGTACTAAGTCAACACTATCGACTATGTACATTTTTTAACATTAGTTTCTAGTACTAGGTCAACATTGTCACTCTGTATATTTTTTAGCCTCAGTTTCCTGTACTAGGTCAACCCAATCAACTCTATACACTTATCTATCTCTTCTTATCTCTTTTCTTTTACACCTAATCCTTGTGTGGTTATCTAATCTTATTTCATTATGATGACATCTTTTTAGCCTTCCCTTAGTCAAGATCATTAAATCATCAAGGATTTAGATCATAACCTCACTTATTTCATTACTTCAAATGAAACTATTCACTTTCTTCCTTTATCTTCTCCTAATCCAAAACCAATCACTACACAATGTAATGTAGTTAAGGTTATTCATCTTAGTCTT
>JARHVA010004883.1:312500-330000 GCA_037957365.1 Torreya grandis | reverse complement strand
CTTCACATTTGGACACCTTCACTTCTCTTGCAGTCTAATTTTATAAATACAACACTAATTAAAGTTATCTGTTTTTCAATTTTTTTCCTTTCACTTATCTTATTTTCTCCGTAATGCATTTTACTTAGCATCAGGATTATGTGTTATCATGTTCTATTCTTGAAGCACCATTCTGTTTTGCGCTCATGTGACACATGATGATATTTGAGTGGGGAATATGTATGCACATAATATTTTCAAAATGTTTATCACTTATTGACACTTTATATCTTGTAGGAATTTATCAAGACTTAATCTCTGAGTGCATGCCTTAAAGGGTGCATTAGGAAAGCGGTGGGCAGACCATTGGTGCTTCATAAGATTTTTGTCCCTTTTACCACTTGTTATCTACACACTTGTCTCCTGAAAACCTTATCCATAATATTTTTCTTACCTATTACACACTCTCTAATCATTTACCACCCTTTTCCCCCTTTTCCTAACCTTGAACCCCTTTCAATTGTTCACTGTACTAGGCCAACCCTATTAACTTTGTATAGTTTTTAGCCTCAATTTTCTATATTAAGTACATTGGGTCGACCCTATACAATTTTGGGTATAATTCACTTAGGGTCTAGATCAACTCTTGGTCAACCTAGCCTGTGACCTAGTGAATTCGTACCTAAAATTATGATAGGTCGACTGGGTCAACCCTATCATCCAAAACTTTTGGAAGGGTTTAGGGTTAAATCCACCTATATATACAAGTTCATTTTGCCATTATTTAGAGAAAATAAGAATAATTAAGAGTTATTGTTCATCTTCTTATCCACCATTCTACTTGAGTATCAAGCTTAGGGTTTCATACTTTTTTTGAGATACGGATCTTTTCTTGTGGAAAAGTCTTTTGGATTTATCTTTGTCATTCTTACATACCAAAACAACCTCTTTTGAAGCACCTTGGTGAATGGAGAGATTGAGGCTTGGCGGGTTTGTCTTCAAAGGTAAGTATTCCTAACTTTGTTCCTCCTTTGTAAGAGTAACTAGATATTCATTTATAATTATCTTTCATGCATTAGGATGTCATATATATTGACATGAATATATGTCACTTATGCATTTTTAGTTTTATTTATTTCTAACCCCCACCTTATGCCACAAGCTTTGGTGAGCACTAGATTAGATTTGATTTACTTGTTATTAGTTTAGTGAGATATCAAAACATATGACTCCCTTAGGGTTATTACATGATTGTGCTTTATTGGAGGCTTTGGAACCCTCCCTATCATAGTGCATTGTGGTAAGAGATTCCCTAATCAGGTCTATCAGATCCCTATATTGGTCATTTCTTGATTATATAATGTGTCTTCAATTGGAAGTGTATGGTATAATCTATATTATTTGAATTAGGATTGATTTATAGACATGATGAATTTATTATTTCATACATATAGGACTAGGCTTTCCTTATAAAATCTATAGAATTTTCAAAATATCTTTAAACCATAGCATTTTTCTTATAAATTAAGTTAATGGTTGAAGGTTGCCATTTCATACTCTCAAAATTGGTTTTATTTATTTTATTGTAACACCTTCAAAATAAATTATTTCTACATGTTTCCCTACACTTACATATATTCTTATGATATAAATTCATATTTACATGTCATTTTATCCTTCTCATATTGTCACATTTTTATGATTTGACGTTATTCAGTCATTTTATGTTCATTCTCCTTTTCTCCCCTATTTTCATTCCACTTTGGGCACACCAAGGTTAGTTTCAATACAACATTCTTATTTATCATGAAAGTACAAGACTAATAGACACAATTGTCTCTAAGTTCATTACCTTAGCTACCAAGTCTAAGTTTTCTAGTTATAGTCATTTCTAACACCCATGTTGGTTTTTTGAATCCATATGAAGGAGGGATAGAAAAAACCATAAAAATTTTCAAATCATCTAAAATAAAAGGCAATGATAAAAAGGCATCTATAAAATTCAAAAGTCAAAATCACACTAAAATATAGGATGATTAAGCACATATTATATTCTAGTCAACTATCAAACTCCATAGTTAGCCTCATGATAGAGTTGAGATCCATTGGGGTATGGTAGGCCAGTAAACTAGGATAGGATATTTCAAAATTCTCTCTAGTGTTACCTACTTTCTCACATAAATACCCAATATTCATAGTAAATTGATAAATCTATAAGTCATTCTGAGGAACACAGAACACATTGTGGGAAGGTAGGCCCATTTTAATTTTCTTGTATATATCTTTCATGGGATGATATTTATACTTCACTAGATAACCCAATTGTATGTAGCAAAGGCAAGTTGTTTAGAGTCCTTAATGTTGAAAGTCCTCTTGTTTTGTCAACTTGATTTGATTGTATTGATCTCAATAAATATTTTCTACCTTGATACTACCTACACTACCCACACCACCTATTTCATTTCCCCCCTTGATAGGGAAGTTTGTTTCTAAAATTATCTCCTAACTTCCATATTCCCTCTTCTTCACATCTTCTTAAATCATGATACTAATAGCTTCATTTTGGTTATATCTATTTTAAGAATAAAACTATATTTCTGAGTGACTATGCATTACTTTCATACACCATTGATTTATTCTTCTCGGATTTCTTCATTTTCCTTTTAAAATTATAAAAATTATTTGTCACTCTTTTTACGGGTTATCTTGTTTCATTTCTCTATGTTAGTTTTTTCTATTTTTGAGTGAGTTTTAATTGTTACTTCTCACTCAATAATGTTGTTTAACTTTATGTTTATTTTCCATCTTTGTTTAAGTATGGTTTCTTACTTATTTTACATCAATGTTGAATTTATTATTTCATTTTCACATGTCCTTGGTTTGATTTGGTTTGTTAATTTTCTTACTTGAGGTACATTTGTTTGGGTTTATTTGTCATTTAGACCCCTTGTATTTTTTGATTACCTAATTTACTCTCATGTTTTGTTTCTTTTGGTTATAACTTCGTATTTATCACACTAACTTACCAATTGACCAAGTTATTTATTTCAGTTCTACGAAGTTTAGTTATTTCGATTTCCTTATGATTTTTTATTTTTTCTCTTTAGTTTTATATCCTAAGGGTTTCTCCAAAATAATTAACACACGCTTCATGATCAAGATTAAAAATACAGCAGATAAGCATTCATCAATGAAGTATGTTAAGGTACATATATGATATTCTCAATTATTTTAATTATTTTTGTATTGTCATTTCAATTTATGCTTTTTATTATAATTTATTAAAAGCATATTACAATTTATTATCTCACTATTGTGTATTGTTATGTTCTTTTCCTAAAGAACTATCTCATGTTATAACTACATGACACATGATGATATTTGAGTGGGGCATATGTATATATACAATATTTTTAAACTTTATCAATTATTGATTATTTCTCTCTTGTAGGAACCCATTGAATCTCAATCTCTCTAAGTGCACACCTCAAAGGGTGCATCAGGAAAAGGGTTGGCAAAATTTTGGTTCTTCATAAGATTGTTAACCCTTATACCACTACCTAAAACCAATAAAATATACTCTTATCCATTTCTCTAAGCATTAAAACCCTACTTATATACTCCCCTAATCAATTCATCACCTAAAATAGTCCCTACCTAAATAAAAACCTATTTTTGCCTTTTTTTTCTTCTATGTCAACTAGGTCGACCCTGTTCTAGTTTTAGTGCATGTTGCAGAACTTTGTTAGCCAAAGATGACATAGTTTGAGACGTAGCACCTTTATTTCCGACATAAAAAATTCAACTTAGATGGTTGCATTGGTTAAATTCTCAGGAATTTTTAAGGTCAATCCATGGATATAAATACCCCCTAAACTTCATTTTTAAATAGAAGATTATTCAATTACACATCATTAATACTTGTGAATATACTTATAAAATTAATAGAAGGTTTTATTTCTTAGGATTTTACATTAAAAAAGTAAGACTTATCTTGTGGATGTCTTGGATGCATAGGACAAGTCTTATATCCTAGATTTTACTTATCCTTGTGATCCTTACAAGCCCACAACAACATCTTTCAAAACACCATTTTCCAAGGGAGATATTGAGGCAAGATAGGTTCACTTCATCAAAGTAAGTATATTCATATCCCTTCATATTGTATAACTAATGGATTGAATTATATCTCTCTTTGCTTAAATTATTTATATGTTATATTAAACAGAATTTTCTTTGCATCTTTATTATCTTCCCCACTTATGTCATAAGCTTTGGTGAACACTAGATTAGCTTACATATTCATTTACTAGATTGGATTGTATTTTATTTAATATATTAACTTGTTTATATATTATTACAAACATAAGACCTAGCTAGGGTTATCACAAAATGGCATTTGACTAGAGGCCTTGGAAACCTCTCCTTTGCCATTGTGTGATAAGAGATCCTTTAGTGTAGGTTTATTGGATCCATTATTGGTTATAAATTCATATTAATCCATTATCGATCAGATTATTTAGTTGATGATATTCTCTAAGCTTGAAAATTATTGAATAGGATAAGTTATGGATATGTCTAGTTTTGCTTGCATACAATTACTAGATTGATTAAGTGTTTTCTTTGAGTGCCCTTGATGTGCTCATTTATTTAACTTTTAAGGGGATTATGGAGTTTAAAACCATAAGTTTTTAAAGTTCCATAATATTAAATTATGGAATAAATATATCCACTGATTTGTAATTAATGTAATTAGAATGTATTCTAAAAATAGTAAGCAATCAAGAGAAATAATAGTTATCTTAATAAATATTTTAAATAGTCAAGTTTTAGTCTAAAATTTAGTTCATAGGTTGGTATAACAATTTAAAATAAGATCCAATTATAAAAACTAAGTTGGGATAGTAGTGCAATCCTTTTGGACATTAGCACGGTCTTGGACACTAACACATTATGATATTGTCATAGGAAATGGTAGTGTCATCCTTTATAATTTTTCCCAAAAATTTATGGGTTTTGTATAGTAGGCCCTATTATAGATTTGGTTCAAATTTAAAATATGTTTGATCAATAATTTGCCTTATAGATCTATTTTACTTTGAAAACCCTAGGTTTTCATACTTATAATGGCTTGAATGAACACCATGAGAAAAAGGAGTTAGTGGGGTAGGTTGGACATGATCTCAATACCCCACTATGTTTAGATTTTATTACATACCAATACCTTGAAATTGGATCAATCTTGATGTATTTATCGCAATCTAAGTGTTGGTACAAAGTACAAGTGAATGCTAAAATGCTTAAGTATGAGTATATGAGAGGATGCCTTGGAATCCACTTAAGATCTAGATATATGTGTTAGGGTTGGATTATTGAATGTATGGAATGAGTAAATATAATATTGGAATAATTAGGAACTTCTCATCAATGTGAAGTGTTTCTTTTGTGTGTTTTTCTATGATAATGTCCACCTAGGATGTAAGAGTGTGAAAGTAGTGTTTATATAGTCTTCTGATTAAAAATGACCAAGTAGGGTGAGTTAATAATATGTCTAGGCTAACCCTAATCCTATTAGAGATGTAAAATATTTTTTGGAGGCTATAGGGACCTAAATCACTTAGTAATTTCACTATTATGGGTCTCATGTGGCTTTTTATAGGCCTTAATAATATTAGTGATTGGCATATGACTAAAAGTGGATCAAAAGAGCCCCTAAGATGGGTCAAGTTTTATACTAAGGGTAAAGTAACCTCAAGTAGATATTCAAAGCATGAATGGTTATTTTTAATGACTATATTTTTCCTCCATTTATTCTATAAATGTAGCAAAGTGAAATGACTAGGACAAAGGAAAAAGAAGCATACTTGGACTTACCTATGAGGCTAAGGCTGTGAATATAGATGTGAGTCTACAAAGTGTGCTCTATTGTGTGCCCTACAAATGAAACATGAATGAATCAATCCTTACTTAATATATATTAAAATCAAAGACAAATTTGAGAAAATAGATAATAGAGAGAGAGAGAGAGAGAATAAAGGAATGAATACACCTCACTAAGTATGTGAAATAATGTAAAAACCTAGTGGCATCTTATGTATGCAGATGGTGATTAAATAGTGAATATATTGGACTGAGATAAATGGATTTATAAATCCTCATTTTTGGGTGTCTCAATAACTCAAGATGGCCTTGATTCCATCAATGCCCACCCCTACTTGGTGGATCATAATCTATGAACAACTTGGATTGGATTGATGGCTTATCCAACCCTCCTATGTAGGTGGATCAAGAACTCAAGTAGGCTATGAATCTATCATTACCTACCCATGTGTATTAGATGTATTTATAATTGAAATTATGTAATGTAACTAAATTTGTGTGATGTAACTAAAATTGTATAGGATGTTTTTGGGGCCACTCAAAAACTCTAAAATGAAAAATGGCTTTAGGACCTCTCAATCACTTGGGTATGTAGCTCAAGGACTAATCAATAATACCAACTAATACATACATAACAAGGCATAAATATGGTGAAAGACTAGTGTAAATTGTGTTTGGATTAATATCATGGAGAATGACATGGAGCTTATCATTCAATATGATCAACTGGTGCTTAAAGGAGAAAATAAAAATAATGTGTCATGCACATGCCTGTAATTATGATATTTTTGGATATGGATTATGGAATAAGTTATAGTAATCAGTATCTAGTAATATCTAAAATTTAAATATTAGTGATCATGTTGGGCATGATTCCCCCAATCTGAGTAAACTAGTATGATTTTATGTAAAACTGATAATAAACTAAGCATATTTGATAATTTGTGACTAATATTGTTCAAATATAAACTTTAACTGTTTTAATTTTATATACATTCTATAATTTCCCATTACTAAAGCTACTATATAGAAGTGAGGTCCATTAGAGAGTAGCACACTTTGCTAGTGTCCATTATGTCATGCTAGTGTCATTGTATGCCTTTTCTATGTCAAAATGTAACTAATCCATGTCTAGCTATTTGTTTATACATTTTACTAATTATGTACTTGTATTTTGTGTTTATATTTTGAAAGTTATATTTTGAGTGCACTCGAATGGATTGATCTTTATGACAAACCCTTGTGAATGCCATCTCTTTTTAGAGGAGTTGTTGAACTTGTGAAATAATTATCCTCAAAATAAAAGCTCTACATCTTGTGTGTTAGATTGAAAATATATGATATTTGTGTGATAAACTAATATAATGTGTATACATGACATTGGAATGTAAAATAATCTAAGCATAAGTTGGTAATGTATGGTGTATGTTAGATCTAGAATTCACATGGTTGTCAATATAGATATAACAATGTTAGCATGTATATGGATAGGGGATCTAAATATAATATGAGTAAATACCAAAGGGGATGGGTAATGATGTCCATCAAGGCACCTAAGGAGGAAGGAGAGATGAATGAGGTCCCTCATGGCATCTAAAATTGATTGTGAGAGTAACAAGCAAGAGACAAGTGCTATGGCTATGACACATACATGAAAGAATACATAAAACACACATGAGGCACACAAAGTAGGAAAAGGGGCCATAATACAAGGTACATAGACACATGCCATTAAATTTGATAAATCAATACATATAAGGACATGTTCAAATGTCCACATATGCATATAATAAGCAAGGTTAGATTAGAGCCACATGGAATGACGTGTTCAAATTTTCACATACACAATCAATAAGGCACACATAAGGGCATGGGCATATGTCCAAATCATACACACAATGAAATGAATTTGTGTAAATCCATAGAAAAATGGTATATTTAAATGCCCCCAAATAGATCTTAAAAAAAAGAGACACAATCAAATCTAAACCAGCAAAGCTAGAAATGAAATTATGCATGAACATGTGGTAAAAATCCATATAAGATAAAAGATGTACATAACCTAATTCTATAGTATTATTATTTGGAAAAAACTATGAGTAGTATAGGATGATCAATATCATGATATAATCGATTTTAAATCTATGATATAGAGTATAGAAGGATGTAACCTAGCAAATTGAAATCTATATATGATGATTCCCCCAATGGTTGAATATATCAATGATGAATCTATGTATATGCCCCCAATGGATAGATATTGTCAAATATGGATTTGTGTGATGGAACTGAGTCTTATAAGAATCTGTGAACACTTGAAGAGAATAAGTGAAGCATGTATGTATGATAAAATTGACTATACTAACATATATAACATATGTAGTACCTGACAAATATAAGGAATATAAACATAGAAATGCATACAATCTAAAAAAATATTTTCTAAGAAAATATTTGAATGTTTTTTGTATTTTATGAGTATATGTTATGTCAAATCAACATGAAAATGAAACTATATACAAGGATCAAAATAAGAGAAACTATGTGCAAGTAAGGAGGAACATACTAGCTGATGAGCCTCACAAGAGACTCATTATCAAGGTATCATTTGTCAAAAATAGGAATAGTAAGCCCTTGTTGAAGTGTGATGAATTGGATGTCATAGAATTTAGCTACATGGTGAATCTGAGTATTGATCATGGTTAGTATCTAGGAAATCATAATAACTTGGATTGTTCCACTCATCATTATCATCTTAATTTTGAATCAATGGAATGACAATGTTCACTCTTGTTGTATCTAGATGAGCATAGGGAGTTGCCTCATACTTTAGAATAACCCTTTTTTAATTGTGTATTGAAATATTTTATGTTATTGTGACTTTTGAAACTATGCCTATTGTAGGCATATAGTGCTTTAGAGTATTTTTTATTATAAATAATCTTTTGATAATGTTTGTTAGATTAGCATGATTCTAAATGCGTAACTTAAGTTATTTCTCTTTTTATAACATTACTTATGTATTTGGATATTTTGCCTTGATGAATTATATATGTGAATTATTTGCCTTAGTATGTTCCATGAATCCCAAACCTTGTTGACCATCATTATCAACTATTAGAATAGTAGTGATGCCTTGGTCATGTTTGCCTAACCCTTGACCTCGATAATCAAATTGTTGTAGATATTTTTGACCAAACCCATTATAATCACCTAAAAGTAACACTTGAGTGTTAAGAGTGTTACTTGAGACCACCTATACCTATCTTAGCCCTAAACCTATCCTAGATCCTATTTTCACACTTATCCATCCTTTGTGTGGGCCATAAGCATCCCTGATCATCCTTAAAGTTGTCCCAAACTATTATTCCTGCATTCCAACCCTTCATGTCATGGGATATTCCACTTGGACATTAGAGCCATAATAGGGATAATAATTCCACATGGAGCTAGAGTCTTAATAATAGCGCTATTGACCTTTCCCTCCTCTTTTCACAAATGGGTATCTTTTTAAATCTTACACCTCCTAGGGTCAGCGTAGACCACTTTTAACACCCACACAAGCACCAAAATCATATAAATACATGAATTTTATCCCTATAACCACTATGTGAAAATTAGATGCAAATTACATATGCAAACTCAAAATAAGTTATGCATAATTAAAGTTATCAATTCCTATTATGCCCTACTTCTACATACCACCATTTATAACATTCCTAAGGTCAATTTAATCAAATTTCCAGTCTCAAGAACATTCAAAGAACTCAATTCAACTATAATACTAGACTCACTTTCACTAGCACTTAGCTGGCAAGAACTACATCAAGCTTGATCTCTCTTTAGAGTATTGGTATGTAGGAAACTCTCTTCATAGTGGTGTGTTGAGGATGTCCAGCCTACCCCACTAACTAACACCTTTTTAGCATAAATCAATCAAATGCCTTAAAAACATGGAAGATTAGGGTTTGCTCATAAAATTAGTCAAAATAGGCAATATATAGGGTTTTAAAACTTGTGCATGTAGGAATAGGCCTTAAAAATCTAAACATAGGTGCACCCATACGTTTGGGATAATCCTATATAGAGGACACTACTACCAAAATAAGGACACTAGAGCCACATATCATTACTTTCCAATCATGGAACTATTGTCTAAGAGGGGTTTTAACACCTAGAACCTATTTACAATGCTTAGACTAGTCTCTACCTTAGTTTTCAACCTTCAGATCATCTATCTCAATTGTTTTCTAGCTAAGTTCTCAATTACATTATTTATTACTATTTTTTAAAATATCATATTAGGTCAATTCTATAACATATTAGTGGTTGCACTTATTGCATATTTTTACCTTTATTTAATATACTCAAATCTTTAAAAATATAGGATTTACATTCGCTAAGTCTTAAAAGGTTAAAACATTCGGTGAACCTGACTTACTACAAGCACATTATTTCAAAACCCTAGTGTGCTATTAGGGTTTTCCTTCTTATTTATAGCATTTACTCAATTTTAAGTTTGTATCATATCATCATGATTATCATGATGGATGTCATTTTTTACTTTATGGTACAAAGTCTTGGTTTGCTTAGCATGCTTATTAACAACCGTTTGTATAAAAATGCACATGTATGTCACTCCTCTCATGGATCATGTTAGAGATAAGATTATTTTACACATGGGTCCTCCCTCTTGCAAGTCCCATTATTAATAAGATCATTTCTACATGGCTCATTTTGAGTTACCTCTAATTATTACTCAATCATAGAGGGATCAAAGGACTCCTTTTATTCTGCCTCCACCTAGACCAATTGATTATCTTCACTCCCATCTTGCCTCTACTCTCATCCTCAAAAAATAGTAGATACTATAGTTTGAGTTATTACTAGATGGAACATGGTGCCTCCTCAACCTATACATGAACAATGTAATCCCACCATCCCTCTGCATCCCCAACACATTATAATTGGACCTAGAGATAAGCACAGAGCATTTGATATTGTGGATCATTTGAGAAACACATCGGCTAAGATATTTATCTTGTAATTACTTCAAAAAGGTAATTATTTTTAAATATATTATTTTTCAAAAACTCAATCATACATCTTTTCCTCAAGACACAAAATCAACTTACTTTACATATATCATGATTGTTAGAATTAGCTACAGGATCTAATGAATCTAATAGAAAGCATAAACAAGAGATAAAATAGTAATAGTAATAAATAATAATTATATATCTAAGATAATAAAATAAATGAATAAATAATGCAAATATGATTAATTACTATGATAATTCAATATTAATCTGATGTAGAATACACAAATAGCCATTACTTATATAGAGCAAGGCATGCATGAATAAAGATCAGGGGACTCATACAACATGTGTAGCTTAACTGATATCTGACTACATGAATATTGGAGTGCAACTTCACACTATCAAGATAGATGTCCAACTTATGTAAATGATCAACAAAATTTGACTACTAGTTAAACAATCTTACCCTAAATAATGGAGTGGAACTCTACTATAACAAGATAGGTGTCTAAGTTGACTACTAGATAAGCAAGTTTATCTTATCTGGTGCAAATTATTAATAAAAATAATAAACTAATTACAATAAGTAATTATTACACCACTATAAATAATAAATATAAGTAAATGCAATAAATCAAATAAATGCACCAATACCCCCCCCCCCATAAGCAAAGCTTAGGTAGGGCTATGTAGATAAGAGTCTCAGCAATGTGTAGCCATATTAGGCACTATGTAAAAATAATTAAGGAAAGGAAAAAACCTAAAGGAAAAAAACTCCTCAAAATGAAGGTCTAGGAGACCCCCCTTGAAGAAATGATGCCCCCTGAAGAATTGATGTCCTGTACCCCCAAAAGATATCACAAGTGAAGATACCCTCAATGAAAGGTTTGGTGAAAATATCTACAATCTACTCCTCTATAGGACAATATTAAAGATCAATGATCTCCACTTGAATCGTCTCTTTGATAAAGTACATATGGATCTCTATGTGTTTGGTTCTCTAATGATGAACTATATTCTTCAAGATCTAGATAGTGCTCTAGTTGTCACAGTAGATGACTGATAGTTTTTTAAATGGAACACTAAGCTCAGTGAGAATATTTTAAAGTTAAATATCCTTAATAGTGGCATTAATAGCACCATGATACTCATCCTCTATAGATAAAAGAGCAATAGCATGTTACTTCTTTCTCTACCAATAAATGGGGCCAGATCCAAAGTGAAAGTTATAACTAGAAGTGGACTTACAATCATCATAATCATTAGCCCAATTAGAATCTATGTATCCCACCAAGTCTAAACCTATACCTATTATATAGTGAATCTTGTATGTGATAATGCCCTGAATATAGTTCAAAATATGTTTGGTAGCTCTCCAATGAAGCTCATATGGTGTTTGTATAAAGTATGAAACCATGCCAACTACATATGAAATGTTGAGCCATGTATGAGTTAGATAGATGAGGCTACCTAAAAGCTAGTGATACAATGTGGCATCAACTAAGGGAGTAGAATACTGAACCTCAAGTTCAAATCTAGATAAGAAAGGAGTCGATGCAGGCTTATAATCAGCCATGTAAAATCAAGATAACAAGTCCATGGCATACTTGGGTTGTGAAAGTGTAATATCAGAAGAAGACTGTGCTATCTGAATCCTAAGAAAATAGTAAAATAGGCCCATGTCTATCATAAAAAATATATCATGAAGTGTATTCTTAAAACTATTGATGATGAATGTTGTGTTCCCTATAACAATGAGATCGTCAACATAGAGCACTAAGTACAATAGTGAATCCTCCTACCATAGAATATAGACATTTTGATTTGAATGACATCTTGAGAAGCCAACTAAAAGAATAATGTGTCCATCTTAGAATAACAAGCCTGGGGGCTTGTTTTAGACCATAGAGAGACTTCTTCAAGTGACACACCAATGAAAAATCTTGAATGAACCCCTATGGCTACTCCATATATATCTCCTCATGAAAATCCCTATGAAGAAATGCGCTCTTCACATCAATCTAATGTATAGCCCAACCATGAGCTACACCAATAGCTAGTATCAAATAAATAGAATTCATCTTAGCAATAGGTGCAAAGGTTTTTGTATATTCAATTCCTTTCACTTTAAAAAAGTCCTTTGGCCACTAAGCGTGTTTTATACTTATCAATATTTCCATCCATTGCAAACTTAGTTTGATATATGCACCTACATCATACTAATTTTCTTCCTCTAGGAAGAGGAATAAGATCCCAAGTGTTATTCCTAATCAATGAGTCATATTCTTTTTCCATTATTGAATCCCACTCAAGTGTCCCTATGGCTTCCTAAAAATATTGAGGATCATAATTTATGGTAATGTAGGAATGTGGAAGATCATGTTGTGACCATGTTCTCTTTCTATTTGATGGATCCCTAACAAGAGGGTCTACATCGGCCAAAGTTTATCTAGCCCAAAAAGGCATAAATGGGCAAGGATCTAGAGGAGGAGGAGTAACATGACATACTAAACCCTACTAAGTTGGTATTACCTCATCATCTCTATGAGTAAAAGAAGTAGGAGTATCATCGTCATTGCTATCTAATTCTTCTAAGGAAGAAAAATGATAAATGTTTATGAAGACAACTCTGAAGGACTTTATTCAAATTAAATACTTCTTGCTATAATAATCTCATGTGAATCTAGATCAATGAATTGATATCCCTTAACACCATCAGGATATCCCACAAATATGCAAGTTCAGCATTGTTGTTCTAAAGAATGGTGCTTGTCTAAAGGTATGTGAGCCCATGCTAGACTACCAAAGAATCTAAAATGATGAAGATATGGCTTCTTATTACACAAAGATTCAAGAGGTGTTATCCCATTTAAATATTTATAAGGAAATATATTTTGTATATATGCAACATAACTAATCACTTCCACCTAGTACTCAGGTACTAATGATTTTACATGAATCATATAACTTGCCATCTCTTTTAAGAATTTGTTCTTCCTCTCTACTAAACCTTTCTGCTAAGGTGTGTATGTAACTAAATATTGAATATTAATTCCTTCAAGAGCACAAAATTATTCAAAATTTTTGTTCACATATTCCCTCTTATTATCTATATGAAGGATCTTGACATACTTCCTAGATTGTTTCTCTGTTAGAGCTTTGAACTCTAGAAATATATCAAATACTTCAATCTTGAGTTTCAAAAAATAAACCCAAGTATGTCTAGAATGGTCATCAATAAATGTGAGAACATAGTGGGTTTTACTAAAAAACAAAGTAGGTAATGGACCTTCTAAATTACTAAGAATAATTTCAAGGACTTATGTAATCCTCCAAGCCTTCCCTTTATCAAAATAATCCTCTAGATGTTTGCCTAAGGCACAATCATGACATACACCATTTGAAAACTAAATTTTTTGAAGTCATGTAACCATCTCCAATTAACTAAGTTATTGTAAATAGTGGTAATTCAGATGACCAAACCGCTCATGCCATAACTTGATCACTAAATTAGTGTGTGAGAGCAAAGCTATAGAGGAAGACTGAAGCACAAAGTGGGAGAATGAATAACACTGAGTATTATTTTCAACTTTTCCCACTACAAATAAGACATTATCTTCTAATTTTTTGATTATTATAGAATCAGGTGTGAACTCAACTTTCCTACCAGTATCAAAGTGAGTGATTTGGTAGATAGAGAGAATGTTAGTTGATAAGTCTAACACATAGAGGACATCCTCAAATACACTATGATCAACATAAATTATATCATTTCCTATAATATCTACCTTATAATCATCACCTGTGATAATACGAGGCAAGGAACTTGGTTCTAATATAGAAAATTATTCTTGATCAATACCCATATGGTGTGAAGCACCTGAGTCAATTACCTATGACTTAGGATAATTTAACAATGCAACTAGTGTCGTAGCTTTCGCTTTCCCTAAATTTGAAGGAGTGGAATAACCTTTGAAGAAGATTGATTAATGTTATTCTGTTTGAGAAGACCCTTAAGTTCATCAATCTCTTTCTTCCAACAATTTTGTTCACTATGAAACCCATTTTTGCAATAAGGGCAATGAGTGCTAGTCCTTTTTTGTGAATCCCCTTTCTTATTATTGTATTTATAATCTCCTTGGGAGGAAGATGGTTGCCCTTTATTCTTATATTTATGTGACTTATTCTAATTATTCTACTTCTTTTTACTTGAACATGTATTTGATACTGATGTTGAAACTTATTTATGCTGAGGTTGACTTGAAATTAGAGCTTGATATTTAGATTATTTGATTAGACCCATAGCTATTAACTTTTCTTCTTCAACCATTAGTATCTAAGAGAATACCTCAAAGGTGGACATTTGATATATTGTGCCCAATGTGAGCCTATGAGTCTGAAAGTTAGAGACAAAGGATGAATATTCAAGACCTAATTTGTGTAAGGCACTAAAAATCAATTGAATATCTTTTTTATCAATTTTATATTTATAAATTTGTGCTCTAAGATATATTAATTTAGTGATGTAGATATGTATTGTAGCATAATTTTTAGGATCCAAACAATGAGTTCGTTGTCAATTTGGTAACCACAAACCTCATCTATTTTTACAAAAAATGATGCTAATTTATCCCTAGCCTCTTTTAGAGTTGTATATTTGTTAAGATGAAAACTCAAATCTAAATAAATGTAAGGTTGAATGCATCCAATTACCTTAGTAGTTTCAAAGAGAAAGTATTGTAACTCTTTTGCATCAGTAGGTGGAGTAAGAAGAGGTGTTATGTAAGGCGTATATCCTAGCATCATTAATGCATTCCAAGCATTTTGTTTCCATGTGTTATATTTGTATGGTGTTAATAGTAGGAACTTAGGAATCCCCATGATGCAATTAGAAATAAACCATCATAAAGCAGGAATCAAAATATAAAACACATCATAAAACCCACCTAAATTAATAAGTTTTATCCTACCTAGCAAGTATTTATTGGCACTTTATAATTGAGTGCATTTACAAGGCTGGATTATAATTGTTCCAATTTATAAAAAGCTCAATTAGGCCCTCTATTCTAAAAGTACAAAAAATATGCACTTTATTAAAAAAAATCACCAATGCATTTAGCTCAAAAAAATATTAACTTTCAAAAAATTGAGACCTCAATATGAGGTTGTATGTGAAAATTATGGGCCTCTAAAGTTGAAAAAATGAGGATGGGTAAAAACTATTGTATAAAAATATAAATTATGGAAAAATATGGATAAATATGAAAAAAACTAAAAGTACGATAGTGAAGAGCATGAAATTTTAAGCTATTTCAAAAAAAAAATGCTCAAATATACCTTTTGGTGCTCAAATGGTGAGCTCTCGATGTTTCCCTTTCAAATATACCTATTGGTCCATGAGGCCTACCCAAAAAAAAATGGTTTGCACAGTTTGTACAATCATACTTGGGAGCAAAAAAAAATTCTTTCTAGGTGACTGTGTCCAAATTGTACAAATTTTATATGGATCTGTAGGTTTTGATGCCTTTTGAATACAACCATGAGGTCCATTTTGCTTATAAATGCTTTGATTTTTATGTAACCACTAGATTTGGGCATGGTGCTTCTAGATCAAATCCTTGCCAATTTTACCTCCTATGCCCTACTTGGACAAAATTGTAGATGATTTTGACTATCTTGGTCACTTTGAACTCAATGGTGAGCTCAAAAATTCTCCACAAAGCTCTAATTTGTGCTTGTATATAAAATCAAAAAATTGATCCTATATCTAGATATTTTTCTCTTAAATATTTAACAATCTATAGATTCAAGATAGCTCTGGTACCATGTTATAATTAGCTAAATGATATAATGAATCTAATAGAAAGCATAAACAAGAGATAAAATAGTAAAGTAATAAACAATAATTTTATATTTGAGATAATAATAGAAATGAATAAATAACTCAAATATAATGAATTATTCTAATAATTCAATATTAATTTGATGTAGAATACATAAATAGCCATTACTTATATATAGCAAGGTGTGCATGATAAAGATCAGGGAACTCACATAACACGTGTAGTTCAACTGATATCTGACTACATGAATAGTGGATTGCAACTCCATAGTAACAAGATAGGTGTCCAAATTGTGTAAATAATCAACACAAGTTGACTACTAGTTAAGCAATCTTATCCTATCTTACCCTGAATAGTGGAGTGGAACTCTCTTGTAACAAAATAGGTGTCTAAGTTGACTACTAGCTAAGCAATCTTATCCTACTTGATGCAAATTATTAATAAAAATAATAAAATAATTACAATAATTTATTAGTACACCAATCTAAATAATATATATAAGTAAATGCAATAAAGCAAATAAATGCACCAACAATGAACACTATCTAAAACATTGAGGATGTTATATCTTTTTCCAATGAGGATTTTTCATCAGTCAGTTATTACTTAGAATTTACAATTTTTTATTCAAGCACAAATCAATATTACTATGATTAAACAAGTTCTAATTGACAGTGGTTCAGGACTTAACATATGCAACCTCACATTTGTATAGACTAAGGGGGTTGATATAAAATCCATTTAGAAGACATATAA